>OX393577.1:33839525-34199019 GCA_947652605.1 Elmis aenea | reverse complement strand
ATAGGACAAACATTTTTACAACACAGCACTTTAAAATATTTCTTACAAATGCCCCCCCTATTATTGCAGAAATAATATTAAGATGATTTATTAAAAACAATAATGCCAACAATATCTGATAACATCCCTTTTTTAAAGAAATATGTAGACGATATAATTTTAGTCGTTCCAAAATCCAAAGTCAATAACATTTTAAACTTATTCAACAGTTACCATCCAAAAATTTAATTTACCTGTGAGACAGAAACATATTATTCAACAAATTGTTTAGAAGTCACCCTTTTCAGAGATAACAATAATGGTTCAATGTATACAAAAGCAAATCTAATCATGTCTAGAGTAGGGATTCTGTCACGGGAATTTCCCGAGACGTAAGTCCCGGGAATTTCCGGGACGTTCTTAGTCTCGAGTTCCGGGACATTTAGTTCGAGACTCTAGACGAAACTAAATGTTACAGAACACTGAAATAAATTTTGTATAGGTACTTCTAATTTTTAAACAAATTTTACTGCCACGAGTTTAATAAAAATATTTTGTTTAATAATTTTTTATGTTTATAGGTTATACTAACAATCAGTATTTACTTTACTTTATTTAATTTTTTTGCCTGCCATATTTAATTATTCATGTTTATTTCTTGTCTGCTTTAAAGCTAAAGGATAATTAATTGTTAAGTTTATTCGTTAAAATATATTTTACTTATGCCTGATGTTTAAAAGTTTAATGAAAATTATAGTTTATTTAAAATAGGCATTTACTTGGAAATATAGGTATATATTATTTATTGTCACGACCGATTCACGATCACGATACGTGTAAAGAAGCAATTTTAAGTATGTAGCGGGTGCTTTCAGAAACAATGTCATTGTCAAGAAATAATTTATTTTTTACAGTGAAAATAGCCGATGAATTTTGAGTATATGAATACATCATCATTTTTCTTGCACTTTATAAAATCTTCCGTCATTTTTGACGGGTTAAACCACTATTTTCTGGTATGTAAATAAAATTCGCAAAAGTCTCGAAGTCCCGGGAATTCCCGGGACTTTGATAAAAAAAGTCTTGAGTCCCGGGACTTAAAAAATTGTCGAGACTGACAATCCCTAGTCTAGAGCCTCTCAGATTTTAAACCAAAATCGTAGCGTAACGAAACAACACAATCAAAAATTTTAACAGCACACGCCAGCACAACACATCTGTCTAAAAAAAATGTTTAAATTACTTGGTGGGGGGGCTATCATGTCTACAGCCCCTCCAATTTAAAATCAAAATTGTAGTGTAATGGAACGAGCACAATCAAAATTTTTAACAAAGCACGCCAGCACAAGGCTAGCACAACATATCTGTCTAAAAAAAATGTTTAAATTACGTGGTGGGGGGGCTATCATGTCCACAGCCCCCCCATATTAAAATTGAAATTGTAGCCTAACGGAACGAGCACAATCAAAAATTTTAACAAAGCACGCCAGCACAAGGCTAGCACAACATATCTGTCTAAAAAAAATGTTTAAATTACGTGGTGGGGGGGCTATCATGTCCACAGCCCCCCCAAATTAAAATTGAATTTGTAGCCTAACGAAACCAGCACAATCAAAAATTTTAACAAAGCACGCCAGCACAAGGCTAGCACAACCTTCTACATTAAAAAAAAAGTTACATTTCAAATGTGGGGGGGCCCAGGACATGGACCTAATCCCGGTAACTATAAGAGGTATCAAAAAACGGACCGCGCATCCTCGAACTCTTTTTTCGAGAAAAAGTTAATGGTGAAAACTAAAATTGGTTATCGTCTTTTATTTTCGAGTTATCGTTTGAACATAAGATAAACTACAATAAACTACAATATTGCAGATTCCGACTTTATCGTTGTTTCCTTATTTTTATATATTTATAATGTTTATCACAACAACAAATTACAAAACCTTCGTAACTTGTACCAAATAAGTCTTAAAAGGTTTTACACCTTGTTTTGTTTTTGTTTTCACAGCCTACTATAATTTTGTTTAAAAAAAAAACTAAAAAACCTTCGTAACTTGCGTATTATTATTATTATTATTATTTTTTTTTTTTTTTTTTTTTTTTTTTTTTTTTTTTAAATAATTTAATGCATATTAGCAATCAGAACCTTTACATGTATTTATATACACAAAAGATAGTCCTATAAGCTAATGTGTTGGCGTATCTTGTCATGAGGGGTAGTCAATCCATCGATGTCATCCCACATCGATGTCATCCCACTGGAAACTTATTATTGTTTTAGTTCATTTGGCCATATTCTTTTGAGGCGTCCCGATTTTACCACCTGGGTGAGGTCTGAGGCTAGTTCGTTAGGATGGCTTTGTAGTCTGTCGTAGTTTTTCTCGGCTCTTCTTCTACGTTCGTCTTCTATGAATGGTATGTTTAGGTCTGTATGTAGTGTAATATTGGTTACATACCATGGAGCTCCTGTTATTAATCTCAACGTTTTGGCTTGGAATCGTTGTATGATTTTTACATTCGACTTACTTGAGCATCCCCATAACTCCATCCCGTAAGTCCATACTGGTTTGATTACTGCTTTGTACAGTAGGATTTTGTTTTCCAGTGATAGTGATGATCTTTTTCCAAAGAGCCAATACATTTTCTTTATTTTTAAGTCCATTTCTTTCCTTTTTTTGTTTATGTGTTGTTTCCACGTTAATTTATTATCGAGATAGAGTCCTAAATATCTAGCTTCGTTTGCTCTTGGTATTTGTATGTTATTTAGTTGTATTGATGGACATTCGGAGCGTTTTAAGGTATGTGTAACATGTGTACTTTTCGTTTCGTTAACTTTGATTCTCCATTTACTAAGCCACTTTTGTAGTAGGTCGACGTGCATTTGTAATCTTGAGGCGGCTATGTCTGGGTCTTTATGTCGACTTAAAATCACTGTATCATCTGCAAATGTCCCTAAGTAGGTGTTTGGTGTAGTTGGTATGTCTGAAGTGTATAATGTGTATAGTAAGGGCCCAAGGACACTTCCCTGTGGTACTCCAGATTTGATGGGGCAGATTTCGGAGTATTCGTTGCCATACTTAATTTGGAAGTATCGCCCGGAGAGGTAGGACTTTAAAAGTAAGTAATATTCACTTGGCATGTGTGTTTTGATTTTGTAGAGAAGACCTTTATGCCATACTTTGTCAAAAGCCTGTTGGATGTCTAAGTAAACTGCAGGACAGTATTCCTTCGAATCGAATGATTGATTAATTATTGTAACAATTCGTTGGCATTGTTGGATGGTGGAGTGGTGCCTTCTGAACCCAAACTGGTGATTAGGAAGAATTTCCTCAGGAATATCATCATTATTCATTCTTTTTAAAATAAGCTTTTCCAAAATTTTTGATATCAGTGGGAGCAAGCTGATTGGTCGGTATGAGGTAACTTCTTGCTGGGGTTTGCCTGGTTTTGGTATCAGTACTATTTGTGCAAACTTCAGTTGGCAGGGCCAGTACTTTGTTCTTATTATGGAGTTGTATAGTATTCTTAAGTACTGGATCCCCGTCGTAGGTAGCTCGGACAGTATTCTCTCATTTATTAGATCATACCCCGGGGCTTTTTTTTTATTAAGGTGTTTAATTTCGGTTTTTACTTCAGAGTATATAAGATTTTTAATTGGCAGACTCATTTGCAATGGTATGTCTAGAAAACTGTCTATTTCGGCATCTGGATTGTTTGCATGAGGAGTGAAAACTTGTTCAAAGTATTGGGCAAATACATCAGCTTTTTCTTGGTCAGTTCTGGCCCATTCGTTGTGGCTTTTCTTTATTGGAGATTTCAGAATTTGTGGCCTTTTAGCTGTTTTAGTTACGTTCCAAATAGTATGATCTAATTTGGATAGATTTCGCAAATAGTATTGATACGTTTCCTCTTTGTTTTGCCTTAGTTTTTTCGTTAATTTATTGGCCAATCTGTTAAAAATGTTTTTATCGACGGGGTTTCGAGATAGTTGCCATTTTGCCCTTGCTCTTCTTTTTGCTCTTACCATTTCCATTACTTCTTTGGGAATATTGATTTCCTTTCTGTCTTTTTTTGTGAGCGTTGGAGTAGCAGCCCATGCACTGCTTTGCAAAGTGGTTATAAATACATCTGTTGCGTCGTCAATTTCTTGTGGTGTTTTTAATCTTATTTTGATTTGCAATCGCTCACAGATGAGTTTTCTAAATTTATCCCAGTTGGTCTTTTTGTTATATAGTGATGGTCTTGGAGTTGTTTTAATAATTGTTGTACTTAAAGTTAATATTATAGGGGAATGGTCCGACGACAAGTCGAAATTACTTTCAATATCAATGAAATTTGGCGATATTCCTTTAGTGATGTAAAAATCCAGTAAGTCAGGAATTTTGTTTGGGTCAGAAGGCCAATAGGTTGGCTCTCCCGTTGATAAATGTTGATAATTTGACTCTTGTATCAGGTTATATAATTCTCTGCCTTTCGTTGTACACAGTCTAGAGCCCCAGTGTGTATGCTTACAATTGTAGTCCCCTCCGCAAATAAATATGTTCCCAAGAGATTCGAAAAATGGTTTGATAATGTCTTTAGTGATATGATGTCGAGGTGGACAATATACAGATGAAACTGTGATTGGAGCAGGAAGTTTGCATACTTGAATTGTAGTTGCTTGTAGATGGATTTCTTCACATTTTGGTAGTTCGTAGTGCACAATTGAGCTTCTTATAAAAACTGCGGTTCCTCCGTGTGCTGTACCATCAGGATGTACCGTATGATAAATAGTATAGTAAGGAATTTTGAATACTGTTTTAGTGGTAAAGTGGGTTTCCGATATTAATGCAATATCTATTTTGTGTATTTGTAGAAAATTTTCTAGTTCCAACTTATGGTTTGATAGCCCATTGGCGTTCCAAAGTGCAATTCGTAATGAGTCCATCAATGGGCAATTTTGTTTATGACAGTACTTAGCATGTTTAATATCATGCTGTTTTGATTGATTAGTTGGTTAAACATTGCTTTGAACTCATTCAGAAAGATTGATAGCTGTTCTGCTATGTTAGGTGGCTGCTGATTTTGTGTGAGTATTTGGGAGTAAGGAGTTTGTTGGTGAGATGGGATTTGTGTTCGAGGTTGGTTGGGGTTTATTGAAGGAAATTCTTTCTTATCATTGATATTTACATTAAGTGGTTGGGTGAAGTTTTGTCGTGGTTGAATTGTTGGTTTGCCTCTTGCCTTTTGTAAATTTTTATATATATCGCATCCTTTGTAGTTAGCAGGGTGGCTTCCTTCGCATAGGGCGCACTTTGCAGGAGTAGTTGGGGGTTTTGTACACGCAGTTGTATTATGTTCGCCTCCACATTTAACGCAAGCATATGGTTTTGCACAATAAGTTTTTGTATGTCCGTAAGACTGGCATCTTGTGCACTGGACGATGCTGTTTTTCTTTCTTGGGGCTTCCACTACTATTTTCATGTTGCATAAGTATTTAATATTAAAGATACTTTTATTATTTTCTTTAGGTTCTATATCAACGAAGTATAAAGGGAGTGGTTCTTTTGTTTTACGATGCTTAATGTTTAGTATATTGCGTACTATATGGCCTTGTTTTTCTATTTCCTGTGTTATTTCATCGGAGGGTACTGAGTAATGTAGGTTTCGCAGTACTACCCTATAGGCTCTTTCTTCTCTAATCTGGTATGTGTGATGTACTATTTTATCTTGCAGGAGTTGTTTGATTAGCTTTCGGTAGGTTTCTGACGTAGTCACGTTGATTTTTATTGTATCATTAGGCAATGCCTTACAATAGTATTGTTCTTCTTCGATCATTGAAGTTAGGTAACCTACCATTTCTCGATAGTTGGTTACCCCATATATAAATATTGGGGGCGGTTTAGGGATTTTTGGTTGTTTATTGTCAGTATCTGTTGTTGTATTGTCATCCGTCTCATTTGTTTGCATGTTTTCTTCGTGTAGCTCTGCATATCTGTTTTGAGTGGTTAATTGAAAAGGGTTTGGTTCCGTTGTTATTTCAGGAGACTGGTTTAATCTTTTTCTTTTCTTGATCATTTGCCACGCGTATTTAGCTATTGCTTCCGTGTTTTCTTTGGTGTTGCTCATTGGTGAAGTACGTTTATTTACGTATTGAAGTTGTTGTTGATTGGTTTGTAGATTACTCTGACTGTTTGTTAGTGGGGATGTTTCATAGTCTGTTTGTTGCAAGGGCGTAAAATTATTGGTTTGGTGCTGTGACGGCTGCATTAGTAATATAAATAATTTTAAATAAAATCAATATTTTCAAGTTATGCACCTTCAATAATTGTTCTGGCTTCCAAAACTATTGTGGGAATTTTAAAATTAAAGAATATTTTTAAACTTAAGTTTGTTTAGTCTGTTTCTTATCAACTATTTCTTAAAAAACATTAGCTTAGCCATGGAAGGGCTACGTTATTAAATACGTAAATAATACACTCAAAAATAAGGTCAGGGTGTTTGGGGTTGTTTCGTGGGCATATGGCCTGACTAATAGTAAATGACATCGTAAATTATCGGTACTTGGACCGATGGTATGCTAGCTAGGTCGGCTAAAGAAAGTATGGAATGACTTGATGATTGAAATATTGTATGTGAACCACAAACTCAATGAACATTCCTAAGAGAACACCTGTTAGTTTATTAAAAGGGCCATGACCTCTTTCAGTGTATGTAATTTGTATCGTTTTTAATGACAATGTTTATTCTTGTAAAATATTAGCAAAGATGTAATTTTATTATTATTTGATGTAACTTGAATGCAGTTTAACATATTTTAGCGTGTACAACTTTATTTAGGAATTTTGGTGGGGTGAAAACAGGAATCAGTTTTGTTTAGATAATCTAGTTTTGGAGGGGCACAGTCAGTAACAAACTAAAACATCCGGATTGCACCCCCTCTCTGTGCACACAACTAAATAACGAATTAACAAACGACTAAACTTTGTTTTACGCCTTTTTTATTCAATACTAGGATTGTAATTAGTTCAAAGCGACTAATAGGCGTAGTTTAGCTATTTTTCACCCCACGCTTCCAAAAACATGTATAAAAAGATGTGTATGTCAAAATAAAGGGGTTCAACACAGAACCACACGACACAATCATACACATTCCACCTGATATACAGAGCCAGCTTCTGCGGCGAGTTTTCGCTAGATTCTGAAGCTCCTGTTATCTTGTAACCCTTTGGGCCATTGCACGTGCAGTTTGGGCGAGTTTTCGCTACGAGAGCACACGGCTCAATTATTTTATGGACTTTAGAGCGAGGTCTGCGGGCGAATTATCGCTTATCGATCGACCCCATAAAGTCTTCCTACCAACTCCAACAAAGAGGTCTGATGGGCGAGCTTTCGCTATTCGACAGACCTAGTTGGAGTTTAAACAGATACACGCATACACAAACACAATATTTACACCTACACCAACATTTAATTGTACACATAAAACACATAATTTCATACAGACATCAACATTCGGTTGCACACACAATCACACGTAATTTCATACATACGCATCCACACACATACTCACGAATCTACGTTAAAACTCCAACTACAAAATATTGATCAAAATATGAATAATAAACACCGATCACAAAGTAAATGTTGTTTAATTTTGCCAACCTCACTACCTTACAGCTACTCTAGACCTGGTGCACTACGCTAAACGACGTGAAGGAGTCCTCCAGAGCATCCGACGACACGAGCCACATCAAAAGCAACAAAACCTTTAAGTAAATAACGACGTTGCATAAGCGCACGTCACAGTGCATTGAAAATAAAAGTATTGGTTTTGGTGTTATTATACCGACTCGAGTGATTATTATCACGCATGAAGATAACCATTCGGCCGCACGTTATCGTTTACACTTTGCACTTGTACACTGCTCGTTCGGATTTCGCACGTCTTTTCACTGTGAAAGTCAAGCGGGCACTTTGCGTATTATTGAAAATAAATACATCAACCCTTATATATTTGGAATGACAAAAAAATAAGGAATTTAAATAAGTCATAGCCATTATCGCCGATAACTCGATTTTTCGACTTTTCGACTATCGAAAATAAACAAAAATAATTTTGACGTTCTACAGGCACTTTTTTGATAAGAATGCAGTGGCGTAGACAATTTTTCAAAAAAGATTCCGAAATTCAAGTTGTGACATAAAGTTGTATTTTTTTAAATAGAACCCATAGTCGGCTATGGCTTATTTAATTTCCTTATTTTTTTGTCATTCCAAATATATGAGAATTGATGTTTTTATTTTTAATAATACGCAAGTTACGAAGGTTTTTTAGATTTTTTTAAAACAAAATTATGGTAGGCTGTGAAAAAAAAAAAAAACAAGGTGTAAAACCTTTTAAAACTCATTTAGTACAAGTTACGAAAGTTTTGTAATATGTTGTTGTGATAAACATTATAAATATATGAAAAGAAGAAAACAACGATAAAGTCGGAATCTGCAATATTGTAGTTTATTGTAGTTTATCTTATGTTCAAATATTTGTAATGTTTATCACAACAACAAATAACAGAACCTTCGTAACTTGTACCAAATGAGTTTTAAAAGGTTTTACACCTTGTTTTGGTTTTGTTTTCAGAGCCTACTATAATTTTCTTAAAAAAAAAAAAACTTTCGCAACTTACATATTATTAAAAATAACTACATCAAACCTTAAATGTTTGGAATGACAAAAAAATAAGGAATTTAAATAAGTCATAGCCATCTATGGATTCCATTTAACAAAATACAACTTTATGTCACCGCTCGAATTTAGATTTTTTTTTGAAAATTGTCTACGCCACTGCCTTCTTATCAAAAAAGTGCCTGTAGAACGTCAAAAATATTTTTGTTTATTTTTATAAACAAGTGAGATACAGTCATAAAACGAAAAGTCGAAAATCGAGTTATCGGCGATAACTCGAAAACAAAAAACGATAACCAACTTTAGTTTTCACCATTAGCTTTTTCTCGAAAAAAGAGATCGAGGATGCGCGGTCCGTTTTTTGATACCTCTTTTAGTTACCGAGATTCCCTATAAAAACATCGCAATTTGCCCACCCTGTACAGTACAGGATGAAAAATCAGCAAAAAGTCCTTATAATAAAATTTTAAAAAACACGTGCTTGTACTTTACAGTATTATTTAATTGATGAGTGGGATATGTAGCTTTATTTGGATTTATTTCTTTAATAATTTTAATTGAAACTGTTATAAATTTTTTTAGATGCCATAGACACATTTAGAATACATAAAATTGTTTTACATAGACAAAAATTATAGGACAAACATTGTTACAACACAGCACTTTAAAATACTTCTTACAAATGCCCCCCTATTATTGCAGAAATAATATTAGATGGTTTACTAAAAACAATAATGCCAAAAATATCTGATAACATCCCTTTTTTAAAGAAATATGTAGACGATTTAATTTTAGGCGTTCCAAAATCCAAAGTCAATAACATTTTAAACTTATTCAACAGTTACCATCCAAAAATTTAATTTACCTGTGAGACAGAAACAGATTATTCAATAAATTTTTTAGAAGTCACCCTTTTCAGAGACAACAAATAACAATCATGGTTCAATGTATACAAAAGCAAATCTAATCATGTCTAGAACCCCTCAGATTTTAAACCAAAATCGTAGCGTAACGAAACAGCACAATCAAAAATTTTAACAACACACGCCAGCACAAGGCTAGCACAATACATCTGTCTAAAAAAAAAGTTTAAATTACTTGGTGGGAGGGCTATCATGTCTACAGCCCCTCCAATTTAAAATCAAAATTGTCGTGTAATGGAACCAGCACAATCAAAAATTTTAACAAAGCACGCCAGCACAAGGCTAGCACAACATATCTGTCTAAAAAAAATATTTAAATTACGTGGTGGAGGGGCTATCATGTCCACAGCCCCCCCAAATTAAAATCGAATTTGTAGCCTAACGGAACCAGCACAATCAAAAATTTCAACAAAGCACGCCAGCACAAGGCTAGCACAACATATTTGTCTAAAAAAATGTTTAAATTACGTGGTGGGGGGGCTATCATGTCCACAGCCCCCCCAAATTAAAATTGAATTTGTAGCCTAACGAAACCAGCACAATCAAAAATTTTAACAAAGCACGCCAGCACAAGGCTAGCACAACCTTCTACATAAAAAAAAAAGTTACATTTCAAATGTGGGGGGCCCAGGACATGGACCTGGTTTTTTATACAGATTTGTATGCTTAATTTAAAAACAAAAGTAATTTTTTCATAGCTGCCAAAATGGAATCAGATAGAAAGAATCTGAATGCACAGGCGTTATTTTCTCAAAAAAATGGCCCAAGAGACCGAAATCAGATTTTCGCTATCTATTACGGTAACCGAGATACCCCGTAAAACATTCGAATTTGGTCCACCCTGCACTCGGTATGATGATCGTTGCTTATCGATATACCGGGTGATTGAGTTTGACTGTCGCACCCCTATAACTTTTTTATTATTGAAAATAACCCCCACAAACATTATGTATTGGGTAACGGCGACAAATTCTCTATTAAATGATGTTCATTTGTTATCTCTACGATGACGTATGTCAATTCCGTGATAGGCAACTGTTTTTTTTTTTTTATTATTACATAGTATACATGTTTTTGTTGATTCGGATAGAGAATTTAATACTCAATCCGACCATGTATTAAAAAAGTATGCATAAGTACATAAAAAAAAATTCGAGAAAATTCAGTTCAAGTTTATTCAAATTATAGCAAGTCTATTTTATTTGACAGAACAAAAAACGATCAAATCTTAAAAATTACACTATAACTGTCAATGCAAATGTATTAAAAATGTATTTATTTTTTAAAAATAAAAACAAATAATAAACGTCGACATAAAAAGTTAGACTTTAATGTATTCATATTTAAAGAGACCGCCCTTCGCGTCCTCTATTTGTAACTTCTTGATTGAATTTAAAGTCAAACTTTTTATGTCGACGTTTATTACTTGTTTTTACTTTTATTAAAAGTTAATTTTTAATACATTTACATTGACAGTTATAGTGTAATTTTTAAGATTTGATCGTTTTTTATTATGTTAAATAGACTGTTTGCTATAATTTGAATAAACTTTGAACTGATTTTTCTCGAAAAATTTCTTATGTATGCATACTTTTTGAGTACATGGTCGGATTCAGAATTAAATTCTTTATCCGAATCAACCAAAAAATGTATACTATGTAATTAAAAAAAAAACAGTTACCAATCGCTGATTTGACATACGTCATCGTAGAGGTTACAAATGCACATCATTTAATAGAGAATTTGTCGCCTTTTCCAAAAATACAAGGTTTATTGGGGTTATTTTCAATAATTAAAACTGAATCATCCGGTATAGCGCTCATCGGTAGGTATACCGAGCTTGGTGTGGATGCTTTCGTTTACGCGAGCGGCGTACCGCCTCTGTCTGCGGGAGCCTTTATTCGTGCACCCAACATCCCTAAAAATAGGATATTTATCTTATTATCCCACTACTTCAATTAAACTTTCCATCAATAAATGAAATCGCTGCTATTGCATAAAATAAGTGCCCTCCTCCATTTTTTCTTATGAATAATAAGTGGAAAAAGTTTAAATAAGCGCTACCATTACCCCTCAGCTGTTTAAAATGCAGAATTTCGTCTCTATCTAATTGACACAGTCCCTGCTCTGTCAAGCGAGTTGATTCATTACATTAAGTTAGCTGCATAGAACAGATGTACACAAATACAGCTTTCGAAAAACTTTTAAATTGTTCTGTCGATGATGATAAGCTCTGTAAGATAATTTGTAATGTATGTTAATATTTTATAAAGTTTTAGTTTGCGTCTCTCCCCATTATCAATTTAAAAAATATTGAATCATTGAATATTGATTCATGTTGTCACCATCAAAAAACTTTTAATGTAGTTTTCTCTAAATTCAATAAATGTTGAGATGTTTGTATGTACGAAAATCTATTAGATTGGTAAAATGCAAAATAAACTAAAAAAACCATTAAATACACGCGTTAGAATTTGCATAACTCTTAGACACAGGTGTACCACACGACTTTTATATGAAAAGTTCATTTTTCTGATATCTGATGCTACAGAAACATTTTTTTTTTCTCTTAATACTAACGTTTATTAAACTGTATGAAATTAAAAGCTAACGTAAAAAGTACAATTTTTTAATTATTTTGTATAATCGTTTGAGGAGTTTCATGATGTACTGAAAGTAATATGCATAGATTAAAATGATACAATATAACACATAACAAGTTCTCGTTTAACATACGTCTGTTTGTTAAATTGAATTTTGAAGTAACAATTTTTTTCGTAAAATATTACTAAACTGCGATTGTATTACTAATAAAAATATTAAGTTAGTATTTATGAACACGCAGTAGCCAGTAAAGTAATAAATGTGTTGAAAAAAATTCACGTAACGCTATACCATCCAATATTACAGCAATATTTATTAGGTTGATAGCAGCACTCGAAAAACAAATCAATACCAATAAAGGTGGAAAAATGATACGATATTATTTGTTATGAGACTTTTTCAATTCTGTATTCGTTTGAATGAATTAAGTTTTAATATTAGTTAATAAATGTTCCAATCATAAAATAAATTACCATTTTAGCTACGTCGCACAAGTAGATATAAATAATTCCATCAGTTTCAATTAGCAATAATTTCTATTCTGGAAATCTTCTTTTTTTCTGTATTTAATAAAATCGGACATTGTATTGCAAAAAATCCGAATAAAGTCCCCATAATTTAGTAAAATTAAGGTGCAATTACTTTATTATATATTTTTGAAATTAAATAATATCTATACCCTGGAGTATTATTAATTAATTTAATTAATCAATTAAATAAAAAAGATCGAATCAGAAATTAAACATATAGATAAAATTTAGAAGAAAAATCAGTTGAAAAAAAATACGAGAAAGACAGCTGGAATGGTTGGGTCATATTCATAGAATAAAGGAAGAAAGATTAACCAGAAAAGCCTATAAAGCAAAATCTCAGGAAAAATATAAGAGAGGTAGACCGAGAAAACCTAGCAAGACGAAGTTAAAAAAGTAGCAACAGATAGAAAAATCAAATGGGAGAAGATAAAAAAGCTAGCAGAAGATAGAAAATCGTGGAAGATGGTCAACATAACACAAGTCAACAGTCCTACACCTAACAGTAGAAGGACTCATGACTTAATAATAATTATGCACCGATTTAAAAATTTTAAAAATAAAATTATTGTTATTTTATTTTACTTTTGATCATTGCTGGTTATAACGGTTTCATAACAAAATAATAAAAGTCTATTAGTAAAAGTTTATAGCTCTAGAAATCGAAAACAACTCAAATAAATAAATAATCTTGCTAAGAAAATAAACGTGCTAAAAAGTTGTAGATACCTGCAATACCAATACTTTTTAAGAAGCGACATACATTAAAAAGTTACATTTATTTATATTTACCTGTAGAGCCATAAAAACTGTTTCTTAACTTTGGTGTACAAAAACACTTTTTAAAAACAAGTAGCTTGTAGGAGTTTCGCAAAAAACAACATTAAATGTATTCACAATACAGGATATATTATGTGTAAATGTTGCCCAGTCTGCCTGCAATTGCATGGCCATATTTAATTTGTTAAATTATTTATAGGTAATTTCTTTACAATGCTTTTTATTGTTTGTGTGTTAGTTTAAATTTTAGATAAAACTAAATTTGTTTTTCGAAACTTAACTGCTTTCACAAAAAAACAATTAAGTTTAGTAAACTCAATAGTTGTGAGTTTTATCCAACAAAAGTAAAAATGGATCACTAATTCACTAAATTTGTAATACAATATTTGTATTTTGTAATAATGTCTATTCTAAATCACAGTTTTACTATTGTTGTAGTTTATTTTATTTATATTTATATAAATAGCCACAGCCAACAAAACACGTTCGTACATACGTTCATTTTGCGTTTTCTGCATCTGACGTTGATGACTAGGGTTTCTGAATATTACATATGCCACACCGCAATATCCTGATGATTTGCAATGCCTGTCTGAACAGAATTTCTTATTAATTCATACGTATAAAATGATGATTCACGGTAAACCTATGGGCATCAGTTTGTGCTTTTAGTGAATTCAACAAATGTTCGAAACATAACTACATAAATTAAACTTATCTAACAAAACAATAGTTTTGCCTTTTATGAAGGCAACACATTATTCAACATTTGCAGCCACCTTTTTAATACCTATATCACTACGGTGACCATCCGTACTGTATTATACAGTACAGTACTGTATTTTAAGGCGCTGTACTGTATAATTTAAACAGAAATAAATGTACTGTATTTTATTTTTTTGTACTGTACCTATGTACTGTATTTTTAATGTAATGAAAATTGTGCTAAATATAACCCAACCTATTACATAGCGCGAGCATATACAAACATATAATTCAATATCATTTTCATCTTCAAAATTCGTGAAAGCAAAAAAATAAACCAACTTCATCCACATTTTTTGTTCCGTTCTTCCTAAAACACATTTTTTGTTCCGACCTTCTTAAAAAATAAAAACGTGAAAGCAAAAAAAAACGTAATCCACCTTTTGTACTGTATTTTAGTCTAGAAATAATGGTCACCATATATCACCAATTCCATTTAACGTGTTCACAATATAGAGATCATACGGTAGCGACAGCTTACCTTTTTTTTGTGTCCGTATTTTCATTGCGCATGCACAAAGTTGGTAATACTTTTTTAAATAGCAGATGGGTGGCGCGACGATTTCAAATCATATGACGTATCATATCATCGCTATTTAGATTCCAACGTGGTTTTAACTTCTAACGTTTTGTTTTTTTTATCTTAATACAGTGGTTTCCAACCTGTGGGGCGCGACCTCCTAGGGGGGCGCGAGACTATAGTAAGGGGGGCACGCAGCTCTTACCAAATTTCATTTTTAAATACAAACAAACAAAAAAAAACCTTATTTTTACAAAATATGGTATTTTGTTTTGAAGCCCATTAAATAATTATTATGAAATAGATTGTTACGAAAAGTGAGGGGGCGCAATATTTTTTTTTATGAAAAAGGGGGGCGGAGGTACAAAAAAGTTGGAAACCACTGTCTTAATAGTTTAAAATACTTGCTTTTTACATCTACTATTTGAACTTTTATATTAATTTAAGCCAATTTTTAACTAACGCCATCTATTAACTGTAATATGATCCATCACCAATAGACGGCCGTATTGGATGAAAAATTATTCAACA
The DNA here is from genome assembly GCA_947652605.1 of Elmis aenea. NCBI lineage: Eukaryota > Metazoa > Arthropoda > Insecta > Coleoptera > Elmidae > Elmis > Elmis aenea. Next base: position 34,183,722 of record OX393577.1, on the reverse strand, counting down.
AACTTCGAAGGTGCCGACCACTTGTGTACGTTCTGTGGTGCCGACAGAAGCTGTCCCTACTGTATGATCTCTATACTTTGACGTGTCGACCTTTTCAAACAGGTTTTGATTTACTGCAAAATTGTTACAACATATGTTAAAACATACTACAATCGTAAATTAACGATTTCATTGCGAAAAAAACATTAAATCTAACTAACTTCTGTGTCCACCAAATTACTACCGCCTTAGGTACATTGTGTATGTTCGTGAAGGCGTAATTGTGTGCATAAAAAGTTTAAAGTATCGCTTTCTAATTAACCTTATTTTTGCAAAATGACGTTTGTCAAAATAACAAATGACGTCTTTCAAAAAGACGTTTCATGGAAGTTTTTACCAAGGATATTAAACTAATAAGATGGCCCGGCCCGTCCGACCAAATTCCTAAACATATCCATGACGAAATAGTGATATTAATTTCGTCAGCTATAACGTCACCTATGACGTCCTACAAATGTTATTTATAAAATGACAGATGCGTCATATGTCACATTATGTAAAAGACGTTCAGGTTTATTTGAATCGACCCATTTGGTTTATAAGAAACCTTATCTTATTAAGCAATGAAATTAACAAGAACAAATTTAACAAAATTATTTTGGTTGAGCTATTCAATTAATGTCATCTAGCTATACTTTGGAACTTGTCATGCAACATAAAATCTAAGACATCGGCGTACACATTTTTGCGTTATTAATGATGTCACTTCCGGACAGCCAAATAAAACATTAGTCTTATGGGAAAGGGCCATCCTATTAGTTTAGTATCGTTATATGATCTTAACATATAAGTACTACATTTTTATACACAAACATAATTTGTCATAAGTCAAAAACACTCGCAAGAAACGTCGTTTTGGCAGACGTCATTTGTATAACAAGGGTATGCTAAAAAAGAAGGTAGCTTCAAATTTATAAATTTATGGAAAACTAAAAAAACAACGTTTTAAAATTTCAAACTTTAAACTTACATGAACTTCTTTTTCGCTTATTGTACATGAGTTTTTACATGATTATTAGCATAAAAAATATCTCTTCTGAATTACAGGGCCATGTTTTGATTGTTGGGGCTTTTTTCTTGCCACACAATATATGATTTTGATTTTGCAAAGTTCCCTACTACCGTTTTAGTATTTTATTTACGAAACTGAAAATTGAAATCTACAATTATTTCAACATGGTCAAAAGCAAAATTACATTTTTTCCCCTTGTAACGGTAATTTGGCGCATGCAGGAGGGAGCACAGGTACTGCATCTTTCTTGTCCCAAACGAACAACATTCGGCTCAATATATTGAATAACTCAGGAACTAATGGGTAGTTCACACGGTGACTTTTAAAGTCGCGACTTTTAAAATCGCGACTTTAAAAGTCACCGTGTGAACTACCCAAATTAAAAGTCGTGACTTTAAAATAAAAATGGCCGCTCTAGTAATTGCAGCATCGAGTATTGTAGAGCAACTAATTATTTTGAAGTTGCTATTTGTTGATAATGTTCTAAAATCGTTGAAACATCTATTGGGGACATAATAAATTGGAAATCGATGACAAACAAATGTATATTAGGTTAGGTTAACCTAACTTATTTGTCTGTTATGTTAAAATATAAAAATATGGTAGGCTTACGTCAAAAGTCGAACTGTCAAATCGAAGTCGCGACTTTAACGCGATTTTAAAAAGTCGCGACTTTTTAGTTCACACAGTGACTTTTAAAGTCGCGACTTTTAAAATCGCAACTTTAAAAGTCACCGTGTGAACTACCCATTACGCTCGAACCTACCTGCTTCTTGCACCAATCGAGTTGTTTTTTTTGCAAAGGATATTATTACTCAAAGCCAGGGCTCGTAACCGAAAAAAATTTTGGTTAACGGTTAACCGAAATCGAGAACTTAATTTTTATAACGGTTTTTGTTGAAAAACCGGTTTTATTCGTAAAAAAACGGTTTAGAGTTAAAAACCGATTTAAATTATAAACCTGTTTAAAAAGCCGTTAAACCGTTTAAATTAACCGGTTATTAAAATTATTTAGATTAGGAATGCAAAGTATGAAAAGATATTATTTATTTATAATTTTATAATAAATGTACAATTAAGCGTTCAGTAATTACTTTTGGTAAACTAATCGCATTTACTACAGATTTTGTATTTTTCATCGTAATTTTTGTTTTTTTTTTTTTTTTTTATTATTAAGTAAATCCCCTCGGGGTATTTGCTAATATTATTATAATCTGATCAAAAATTGGATCAATGAATAATTTTGTTCTAACCTAATTTATCTATGGTTTTAATCCTAAAACTAAGGTCATACTCACTAGCGTACCGTAGGATCTAACAACTTAATTACACTAATTTACCGTGTACTACAAAACTGCACTGTGCTCTGCTTTTACTAACATGATCACTAAACTAACTCAAAGGGCTTCGTCCTTTTGAGTCTTCGCACTAGCTTTGTGTTGTCCAGGAGCTGGATGGCCTCGACGTTCACGTGACGGAGCAGCCGCTGTTCATGGCTACTGGCAAATCTGGTGACGGTTTGATCGACAGTCTCCATTTTGATGTCCCGATGGATATCGGTAATTTTTGTGAAAAAAAAATGTTAAAAAAACAGGTTTTTTATTATTTTGGTTAAAGGTTACCGTTTTTTTTTGCCTTTAAAAATAACGGTTTCGGTTTCGGTTAAAAATCACTTTTTCTGACAAAAAATAACGGTTAACCGGTTTTTTAAACCGGTTTAAAAAAACGGTTTCATGCCCTGCTCAAAGCACACATAGGTAAATTGGAGCTACCTCCTTTTTGCAGCACACCCTTCAAATGATTTTAACACAAATGAGGCTAATTTGACGGCATGTAGCGGCACTTTAAACTTTTTATACACACAAATACACCAACACAAACAGGCATACGAACACACAAACAATATAATGGCGAAAGTCATTTGGCGGTCACACCAGTTTATTTAAATTTAAAATGTTTGCTACATATACTATAAATACTTGCTGGGAACTTATTACACGCACATAAATTATATTAAAATGTTTATGGGCTATTCGGTGCCTGCATTTCACTATTATTTAATAGAAATTGTGGATTTTCATATATCTTATAACGTTTTGAAATTGGTTTATCATGTGGTAGAATTTATTGTTGAATCCGTTTTAATACTTCTTGTGATAAGCGTCTCCTGAACCAATATACGAGTACACATAACTCTAACTTTCAAGTTTTATTAAAAACATTTTAAAACTCAATGGCTTTGTCATATACAACATTTTTGTACATATAAATAATTTTTAATTCTGGGAGTCAGAAGGAATAGTGCTATGGAATTGTTTAGACAGAAATTTAATAATGACTTAACAAAAGTTCAACAACTACGTACATACTCATTTCGTTATTAAACAAGTTTTACTCGTTTGCACAACATTATGAGCTTTTATGAATTATGACAATATTTTAGTCTTATTTTCAGCTAAAATAGTTGCAGTGTCAACGCCTATTTTAAAATATAAAAGCAACACCTTTAGGCTTTTCGGTGGGATATCGCTTATATTGTTCGCTTCACTGAATCTGTCCATGTATGAAGTACAATTTCATGTTTTCCTAGTTTTGTTGGGTTGTCTGGGAAGTGACGAGTGTAAAATTGTAAATTACGTGTAAAAGTTTTTAAAATTCTTTACTATAGCATAGTCGACAACAGGGCTAGAAACCGAAAAAAATTTTGGTTAACGGTTAACCGAATTCAAGAACTTTATTTTTATAACGGTTTTTGTTGAAAAACCGGTTTTTTCCGTAAAAAACCGGTTTTGAAAATACCGGTTAATTTAACCGGTTTTTAACATTATTCAGATTTGGAATGGCAAAGTATAAAAAGATATTATCTATTTATAATTTTATAATATATGTACAATCAAGCATTCAGTAATTACTTTTGGTAAACTAATCACATTTAATACAGATTTTGTATTTTTTCAAAATAATTTTTATTAAAAAGAGATGTTTAAAAAACCGGTTTTTTATTATTTTGGTTAAAGGTTACCGTTTTTTTTGCCTTTAAAAATAACGGTTTCGGTTTCGGTTAAAAATCACAATTTTGGACAAAAAATAAAGGTTAACCGGTTTTTTAAACCGGTTTCATGCCCTGGTCGACAAACAAAATTATAACTACAATATTGCAACCACAGCGAGACGAATGATACATGTACCTGTCTCATGGTCATAATACCAAAGGGAGCAGAAAATACCTTGTTCAATTTATTTATAAAAGAAAACTATTAAGTTATGTACACTAGTAAGCCTTTTATGTATATTGTATCTATATTTTTTGTTAATGTTAGTAAGGAAATGTACCAATATTTTATTTTGTCTTAAAGTTCAGAATTAAGAATAGACTTGGTTTTACTGTTGTTTTTTTAAATTCAAATACTTAAATGTTATAAAACATGTATTATAAAAACTGTTAAAGATGTTGGCGTGTGTTCAAAAGGATAAATTAGTTAGAATAGTTACTCTAGTTGTCCACAATATTAAATTATTTTTACTTTCAAAGCAGGGTACAACAAAAACATATAACATTTTGGGATTAATTCACAAGAATATATTATTTAATACAAAAAACAAATTGCACGTCGATTGCTAAAATAAAATAGCAAAATCTGGTTTATTTTTGTACATATAGTTTACAGGTTGGGTATGTCATAACAAGAGAAAAAATTGTAGACGTTTGTGATTGCATGTTCAAATATCTTTAAATAAAACTCCTTTGTTCTTGGCACCGAAGTTTTTGCGTATTTATTCATAGTGGGCTAAAAAGAAATATGATCCACCATTTTTAATAAAACAATAAATAAGCACATTTAACATCTAAATGCTTTTACATGGTTTAAAAAAAAAAATTTTAGTCAGCTTTTGGTTACTTATATTAAGTAACCTATGCAGTTTTTAAAACATAATTTAATAACTTAACACTTTATAATGATTACTCCTTATATTTGCATAGGAAGAAAGCTATAACATCTCAAATACAAAAATTGTGAAAAATCTATTTTTTAAGCGTTTGCTTTGGTGATGTTTTGAATTAATTACAATAGACGTGAATAATGTAAATATTATTGCCTAACCAGTGAGTCGTTTCTGAGCCCTCACAGAGCTAGTGTAGAATCTGTCTGTATGTTTATCAAAGTATGCATAGATACCTGAATTTTAGAATTAATTGTTGTAAAATTAAATTAGAAACTATTCCATATAATTCAATTTAACCGTCAAGGTATTTTTGCACGGGGTTATTTGCCCTTTTTTTAACAGGGTGTTATTGTCTGGGAATTATTGTCCGGGGGATTATTGTCAGGAGAGTTATTGTCCTCTTACGCCAAATATTGACCCGAATTAAGTGGTACATCCAGTATATAAACACACAGGAAAGCTTAAGGTGCCTGAAAACGACGCTTTTATTTTATTATGCAGACGGACTATTAGTAAAATCCGAACCAGGTAAATCGTTGAATAATTGGTATATAGCCACAAGCACCAGAAGCAGCATATCCATTACATATCCATTACAGTATAATATATTACTGCAGTTCTTTCAGCATAATTGCAATACCGAATATTCCACATCTGCAACCCTAGAATCGTAAATCGCTTTGAATCAGATTCGAACCTGTTGCAACTTTTTTTGGTTCCTCTCTCGAACTCATATTTTAGTAGGTAATTGGATATAGTTTTTTCATCGATATGTTTTTCCGAACACGTCCTGAAATGACTGGCGTTGACAGCTTAATACTTCGCATTGTATATTGACTTCTGTTTTTCTCTTTACTGTTTTTAGAGTGTTTTTGTAGCACATCAGTGCGACCCAAACACATTCAATAGAGTTCACTTTTCAATTTCAGGTGTACGGTTTCAGTAGACCCCTTGATGCGAGTATTCAGATCAGTTTCATATAAGAATATGCTACCATGTAATCTTCAAGGCAATCATACAAAGAAAATATTTAAATGGAAGCTTTGTATTGAAATACTAAAAAAAAGTTATTGTTACGCTCTCTCGTTACTAAGTCATCATTGTGTTATTATGTAACAATAATAGGATGTTCCTTTTTTATTAAAATAAATGCGCATTGTAGACGTTCTTATATCACTAAAACTCAGCCGAATCGAGAAGAATCTATCAAAAATATTATAAAAGATGCTCTTAGCGCTAGTTGCCCATTACTAATAAATAAATAAAGGTTTATAATTTGACTAGCAGTTGTTAAGTAAAATGGAATATTTTTGTAAATCTTGTGTTAGTACAGCTTCTTAAAATTTACGGTATAATATATTTATTTTGTGTAATATTTCTACTACAATTAAAATAAATAATTCAATTAATCGCTAATTAGTTTTTAATTTCATCATTAATTCTCAATCGTTTCTCTGTGTTTTCATGTAAACATTAATGTTTAGTAATAAACATAATTGTAATTTTATAATTATAGTTTTAGGAGATGATAACTATTGAGATCTATAAATAACAGTTTTTTAATTTTTCCTACGCAGATGAGGGCAACAGAAGTTTATTTTAGGTATAATGATATGCCAAAAATCTTTAGCTACAAAAAAATAAAACGGCAGACTGTTTGATAAAGGTAAATTTGATTTTTTTAAATGAAGCCACAATTGTATGCTGGCCAAAGGAAAATATGCTTCAAGTTTATAACAGCTTTTTTTTAATGGTTTTTTCTTTTTAATTAATTTGGTTATGATATTTAAACTATTTTAAAAAGTAAAAAGTTGCATATTAATGTTTAATTAAAAAGACGGTTTAAAGCAAGATGGATTATAATTACTAAATTTATAATATACATACGAGGGAATGAAAAACTACGTATTAACTTTCACGTGTATATTCACGTCAATTTCAGTTATTAGATGCTAAGGATACGTGTAGGTAGATTAAATAAATTACTATCATTTTAAAAGAATTAAGGAACTATGTGCATAATTCATTTTTTCCTTATTGCTATATAGTTCAAATGTGTATATTGCGGAATTGGCTTAGGTAACTTGATAGTATAATCCGTATTACTAATCCAGGTAATACTCATAAATATAATTCGCTACGCTTACCAACAGGTATTTTGAATTAATGCGCGGCATTAAGGAAACGTGCGTTAGCATGAAAAGTGTAATTTACAAAGTAATATACCCAATTTTAATTGATAATTCTTGATATTTTTGTGTACTTTAATACTTGTTACCAAATACTGTAACTTTTTCAACTACCCAAACAATACGAAGAAATGACAGTAATTTCTTTGAAGGTAAACCTCAGAGACTAGAGTCGGATAATGACAAACGCTGCAAATTATTTACTTTTCGATTGAATTAATCCAAAACTATTACAACTTGATAACTTAGTGTGATATCCATTATAACCGTCCAGCAATTATTGAGGTGTATTGGAAGTTCCATTTCAACCTCCTAATGCACATGAATTTATTACTATCAACCAGCTAAAACTATTATCATCCCCTAGCAGTAACTCTACAGCCGCCAGCAACATAACATAACCTAGGGTATCTATTAGCAAACTACCAGCTTCTGAATTTGAGTAGGTCGTGTATACCGGCGGAGGATTCCGATATCCTGTAATAAATTGGTTTCTTAGTCCTGTGATTTTATAACGTTAAAAAGTAACACCTTATCGAAATGATTCGACAATATTAAATGTTTTTGTATAAGTATACTATGTTTTAATAAAATCGAATACGGTTTCACATTTTTTAAAGAAAGTAAATGTATTTTAATTTTAATAAACGTAACCACCCTAAAAAATATATTGCTCCAAGACAAATCTGGATAATATGCTTACAAGGGAGGGTCACGATACGTTGTCACTAGAATTTGATTAAGGTTGTGTTTATTGCATAAAGAACATCAAAAATAAATGTTTTCCAGAGTTATACGTGCCACTGGCCATTTTCTTCGGAAAAACAGGAAAAGAACTGAAAAATTGGTTTAAAAAGTACATTTTTGCAATCGCGTTGGCCATGAAACCGTAAGAGACAAAATCATTTTTTTTCTATTTACCAATGCGCACATCTTTGCAAGTAAAATGGTGCCAAGTTTTTAAAAAATCTTGAACAGTTCAGGAAAAAAACGTCAAAAACAAAACCCTTGCATAAGCGATATGATTTGAAGAGTGTGGTAAGTATATCTGTATAACAGTATAACTATATCTGTGCCACTTGCATAGGCGTTTAACAAAGGGAAGGCCGTTTTTACAAAGGCCTCGTTTATCGCGTTTTTCTTCGGAACCGTTTAAGATGTTTTCCAAAACTTTGCACCATTTTACTTGCAAAGGATGCGCGCATTGGTAAATAGAAAAATTTTGATTTTGTCTTTGACGGTTTCATGGCCAACGCGATCGCAAAAATGACCTTTTTTACCAATTTTTTAGTTTTTTTCCTTTTTTTTTCGAAGGAAATGGTCGGTGGCACGTATAACTCTGCAGAACATTTAGTTTTGATGTTCTTGATGCAATAAAAACAGCCTTAATCAAATTCTAACGACAACGTATCGTGACCTTCCCTGGTTAGTAATACTCAAAATAAAAATATTCAAGCATTATTCCATAAAAATGTATGTTATTCTTGTGAACAATGTTTCTTTAAGCTATTATGAATAACGAAAGTAATTTAAAAAATTATGTAAGTAGCGTAGGTAGAGAAATAGCATGTCGGCAGTTTTAGAAAGTGATCTACATTTTTTTATTATTAAAATTAAGTTTTGATTTATTAATAAATATAATAAATTAGTAGATTAAGATAAAAATAATCAATCAATGCATTTTGCTTAGTTTTAAAAACTATTTTTAAAGTAAATGTTTAGTTTAAAATGGGATAACGCAGTAATGATTTTGTAGATCTGTTAATGTGGATTGGGCACTGATTTTTTTTTTCAAGTTTCTGATATTTTAATGGTTCGAATCTGTTATACGGCGAAGAACTAAGAAATACCAGGCAATTACATATATATGATATACAAACATTGTGACGTAACGCCTTGGCTCTATATACGTGAAAACCTTGTGCTTTCTTAATTATTTTTCTTCATGCTGAATGGTATTTCGTGTAGTACTGGAAATGCTTCGATCGTCGCATCTTGATGTAGAACACTGCTAGGCCTATCAGCTATCAGGAATAATAGGCATTAACTAATACAACAAATATGCTACTGACTGCAATTATTACTAACTTTTTGCTTTATATCTGATATTATGTGGCAAATTATAATGATAATTCGGAACTGCTGGATTTTAATGCTGATATTATGAAAATGATGTAAATTTGTCAGAGGATATTGTTTAAAATAATAAATCAGTGAACAATCATTTCTACATTTGGTTTGGTACACGCAAATAGCATTTAATCACTTAATTATTACAATATTAATGGTCTAAGTCCGCGTTCACAATGAACGTAGTAGATAGTAGATAGTAGTTAGTGCGTCATACGTAAAAAGTACGTAATAAAATGTTTACTTGGATACGGGTAACAACCGATTTGTTTGTGCTTTGTAGCATTGAATAAAAAGATAAAGGAAGGAGCGTTATAGCGATACTAAGGCGTCCAGGTTAGCCTCTCAATATGGCGAATGCATGTTTCCGCTTCTCAGTGGCATATCTAACATTTTTAAATATGTATTGATTAATGTAAATATTTGCTTTGTTTTAAATTGAGCCTGTTATTTACTTATTTATTTCTTGTTTCGTGGTTGAGGGAATTAAAAAAAAGACAGCATATTTCTATATTTGGATAGTTTATTATGAGAGTTAAAAAATATGCTGTACACAAATGCACGCCACTGATATGACATACTATTTTGACAGACCACATCAAATTTTCAATACGTGATTACACTACAAAATATTAATGTCTACTTACCTATGAAACGCAATCTTTTAATCTTCAACATTTTTGGACGTAGTAAGACTACAAGATCTGCAGTTAACCATTGTAGCACACAAAACTCTAAATATCTTGACTGTTTGACCTGTCAAAACCGGCCGCCATCAGAGGCCATTTATGTCGTCATTTCCGTCGCCGCTCAAACGCTGCAGTATACAGTATAGTATTAAAAGCTCCTTCCTTTATCTTTTTATTCAATGGTTTGTACTTTGTAGGATAGCAATTTAAACGCCGAAGGGTGTTTATCAAATTGACACTTCTTAGATTATTCGTAGTTATTTTTACATGATGATTTGTGGAAGATTATAACGGTAATAAGTAGTTCAACGTTGTAATTTTAATTATGTAATTTGAAACATTAAAAACATAGATACGTGGCGTTGTTTTTATTTTTCAATATATCAGACTTCCATAGTTACTACATAAGTCTTAGGGTAAAAACACAACGGAGCTGTGATACTAGAGCATAGCATCGAGTATAGAGAAAAGCATAGCGCTCGCTGATTATTGTGCACAAGCTATCCTCTACTATTCCAGCAATTATGTTCAGCTTGACTGTGCACATTCATCAGCGAGCGCTATGCTTTTCTCTATACTCCATGCTATGCTCTAGTATCACAGCTCCGTAGTGCACGTACCCTTACGTTCATTGTGAACACTTGCATTTGATTCTCTGTATTTCAACTTCAACTTTAATCTGCTACGTTCATTGTGAACGCGAACTAACAACTACAGTTCATATGTCATACGCGCTCAAGGATAGTAAACTATAAGGATGGCCCATCCGACGAAATTCGTTATTATATTAATGACGAAAGAGTGTTATTAATGACGTCAGCTATGACGTCAGCTATGATGTCACCTATGACGTCGTACAAATGTTATTTATAAAGTGACAGATGTGTCATATGTTGCACATGGATAAAACGTTCAGGTGTATGTAAATCAACCCACTTGGTGTACAGGAAACCTTATCTTATTAGGCAAACGAATTAAAAAGAACTTATTTAGTAAAAAAAATGTATTTTGGTGAGCTATTTAATAAATGTCATATTTCCTAACCTATGCACAGGTGTAAATTTTCTGCCAACAATATTTTTTACTAAACTGTCTCCTTAAAGTAGTCAAATTATAAAACATGGTGACCAAAATTTTGTTCCATTTTTCAGTAATATAGGATTGCTAAACAACTTTTTAATTTAGCATCTTAATAATTTTAAATAATCAAAAAAATCTAGTGGAAATTGGATTCAACAAATTTGGCTTGTGGCGTTGTTAAATACAGTAGGTCTTTGGCATTTCTTAATCCATGATTGTTGTAGAAGTTCTTTTTTTGGAAATCTATGATAGGTGATGTTTTGGCCTTTAGTTTTCTCACTGTTATTAGTGCAATTCGCCAATGTCAAAATTTAAAGGTCATTCAATCTAAAATTTAAGGCTTCGATTTAAATATCTTTGCGTTATGAATGACGTCATTTCCGGAATGCTCTCTAATACATTAGTCTTATGGGAATGGGCCATACTTAATAGTTTACTATCCTTGATACGCGCTCTCATGAAATGTCATTTTGACATACCGACGTAATTTGCAAAACTGAGATTAATTAGAACGCCTGAAACGGCACTAAGCTTTTTATAACCACAAATACACAATCACACATACATTATTACAATATATGGCGAAAGTCAAGTGTATCAATTAAAGTGGATGCATAGTTAAACTTTAAAACATGCTGAAACATTCATATCATTGTAATGTAAATAATTTTATTGTAAAAGTTATTTGCGCATGAAAAATAATTAGATTCGGTAAAAATTGTTAATAATAGACAATTAATTTTGTGGAAAGTTAGGCATGACAGAAATACTTTACAACCGTAAATTAAACAAAGCATCCAGACTATCTCGGGTATAACAATAGGGAACAATTAAAACGAATTAAAATGAAGACGGCACTAGGGTAAGATATTTTATAATTTAAATATAAATACTGCATACATTCTAGTGAACAACATCGTTAAATGAGATATATTTATTATGTTTACTGTGGAAGTGGTTTTCTCTCTGAGAATATCTATTTGGAAAGGAACATAATTCAATTTTATTACTCTTTTCAAGGATATCTATCTTTGCAGAAACAATATCATGCAGCACCGTAGCAATGCATTGGCAACGGGGCAATTGCCAAGGGCACGAGGGGCGCCAAGCGCAAACATTTTTGCACCCTGGCTTAAAAAACAAAAACATCAAGCCCCCTTTGCTAAAAATCTTGCCGCCCCAATATGTATCTGCGATTTCCCGTCAATGCACGGTGATTCCCTTTAAACAGGGCTCGAAACCGAAAAAAAATTGCTTAATGGTTAACCGAAATCGAAAACTTTGTTTTTATAACGGTTTTTGGTTATAAACCGGTTAAAAAACCGTATTTTTCCAAAAAAAAAAACGGATAAAAAACCGGTTTTTAACATAATTTAGATTCGATACGCAAAGTATGAAAAGATATTATCTATTTATAATTTTATAATATATTTACAAACAAGCGTTTAGTACTGACTGCTGGTAAACTAATCGCATTTAATACAGATTTTGTATTTTTTAAAGTAATTTTTATTGCAGAAAGATGTTAAAAAACCGGGTTTTAATTATTTTATTTAAAGGTTGCCGTTTTTCTGCCATTAAAAATAACGGTTTCGGTTAAAAATCACTTTTACGGACAAAAAATAACCGTTTTTTTGCCGGTTTCTTGCCCTGCTTTTAAACCAACAGTAAAAATGGCCCTGCGCGTTAACCTGATTGATGAATTCAAGAGCTGACACTGGAAATCCCCGTTTTTCCGTTTATAGTCAATATTCTTATGAAATTTGGCAGCAGATGAGCAGAGCATTTATAGATCAATCAGTTACGTATGTTACATGTACATAGTACATACATAGGTTATGCGCCTATGTGCAATAGTCAGCATTCTTGTGAATATTTACTTAAAAAATTGTGGCTTCATCTATATCCGAACTATGGTGATGTAGGTACATAAGTCCTGTACATATTAAATATTTAATTTTGAAGTTAGGTTTGGTTTGGTGTAAATTGCTCGAATACAATTGCTCGAAGGTAAATTGCTCGAATACAATTGCTCGAAGGTAAATTGCTCGAATACAATTGCTCGAAGGTAAATTGCTCGAATACAATTGCTCGAAATACAATTGCTCGAATGGGAAATTGCTCGAAAAGCAAACTGCTCGAATGACAATTGCTCGAATGACAAATTGCTCGAAAAAATGAAAAAATATTACATTTTCATAAATACGAAATAATTAAATGTACTAGAAAAGTTGTTTACATTTGCTTACACTTACACAAAAATGTATTAAAATTTATTTACAAATACATATACACTTATTCAATTTTTTGTTTAGATAAACTCTTTAAATATTTGAAAATATTATATACTACATAACTGCTGGTTCTGACTATATTGTTGTTATCTTATAATCAAATATTCATAATGTTTATCTCTACAACAAATAAGAAACCTTCCTAACATGTACCTAATGAGTTTTAAAGTTTTAAAAGGTTTTACACCTTGTTTTTTTTTGTTTCACAGCCTACTTTGTTAATTAAAAAAAATTGAATAAATGTACCTATATGTATTTGTAAATAAATTTTAATAGATACATTTTTATAAGTGTAAACAAATGTAAACAACTTTTCTAGTACATTTAATTATTTCGTATTTATAAAAATGTAATATTTTTTCATTTTTTCGAGCAATTTGTCATTCGAGCAATTGTCATTCGAGCAGTTTGCTTTACGAGCAATTTCCCATTCGAGTAATTGTATTTCGAGCAATTGTATTCGAGCAATTTACCTTCGAGCAATTTACCGCCACCCTTATGTTTTGCTTCTTTATAATAAATTGTTACTTATAAATCTTATAACAATATTTCTTAAAATAAAATACGTTAAAAAAAGGGCGCCTGTTTAGGTATTTGCCAAGGGCGCCAAAAACATTGCTACGGCTCTGATATCATGTGTAGCACTTCATGTATTCATTTATCAACTTATAATTAATGAAAAGATTTTTTACACAACCTAAATGTAATGCTTTAGTATACTCTTGCAATTATTTTAGTTTGATGTTCCTGATTTAATGATAAAAGGTTAAAAAGTTTAAAGATACATAATATTTTATTTTATTTCTAACAACAGAAATATAAATAAAATAATTACGATGCTAATTACTAAAAAAAAACTCAAATTGCACAGCGTCATTCAAAAAGCCTGCAACAAATGGAAAAGATTTTTTTTTATCGATTTCTCTGAAATGGCCCAATTCTAAGTTTAAGATAATAAAAAATTCAATAAAAGTTCACACTAGATTTTAGCGATTTATAAATTTTAGCAAAACTAAAAGTGCCCCAAATTTAAGACTTTCAAAAAACGTTCTTTCTTCTGTTCGCAATGGCGAAGAAATCAGCAGTGTCGCCTTGTGGTACTCAATCATGTGTTTCAGGTTCAATATTATATTATAGATATTAATATTGGGTGTAAATTACTTTTTTGATTTTATAGGACCCATTTCAGAATATTTCTTAAAATTGCACTTAAATTTTAAAATAAAAAGTATAATGCTTTTGTCGACGTTTTCAGCAATCTTTTTTTTTTAAATTTTGATTTATAAGCCATAGTAAAATAAATGCATGTATTAGAAGATTTTACCTCTAAAATGTATTTTTATAGTAGAAATTTTTCTTATTATTACTATTATGTAATTCATTTCTCTTTTTAACATTAAATATACATACGTTTCAAAAGTACAAGGTAAAATTAAATTATTTTGCAATTATTTTCTTCCTTCCTATTTAAACTTTTATAACAGAAATTTGTATTCTGTTAGCCACATAAAAACGCATTTTTGATGATACAAAAACAGACTGTATATAAAATTTTACAACTCCGAGTCGTCGAGCTTATAGCAAGTTACATTACAGATACAATATAGAGAAAGAGGTCCCGGTGGAAAACTACAAAAAGAATATTATATGAAAAGAAGTTTTAAATATGGTGCATGTTCTGTAAACTTTGAACTGTACATTTTGAACGTCTGTGCCATAAGTTCACATTGAATACGAGTACAAAAACCATTTTTATGTAACGCATGGAAAATTGTTTTTAGTACAAACAAAGAAACTTGTTTTATGATACTGGCAAAACAGACTAAAGAACATATCTAAACTTTTTGTTGTTGTAATACAAAAAAAATATATTTAAAATTTTGTTTAGTTTACTATATTTTAAAATATTTTTTAATAATAGGCGATGTCTAACGTTTAAATATTTACATTGCGCTCATGTATCAAAGTTAAATGAATTTTTAAAAAATCGACCTCCTTTAAACTTTTTGTATACATTCTGCATGTAAAGTAACTAAATATTTTCTAGAGAATGCTTAAGTGCATTTTCATAAAAAAGCTTAGAAATGTTAGTAAAGTTAAAATAATATATTGAGTAAATAATGTATTCTGTAGCTTACCTACAATTATAATGTTAACAATTTGTCGTTTATTTTTTTAGCTCGATTTGTTAACATTTAATATCTGTTTCTTATTTATATTTGTATAAAACAAGGCTTATTGCAACAGAATTAAGTTTTCTTGGCACTGTACACATTTTACTCTCATTTAAATTTCTTGTGGATGCAGAGGATTTGATAAGAACGTAGATACATAAAATTTAATTACTATTCAACAAATATTATTACTAAAGAATACGTTAATTAATGAAATAAACCTCAAGTAATATGAATAACTAAGATTTGCATAAAATGTTTTCAAAGGTGTTGATGTTTTTTTTATTTAGAATACACCTCAAACAAATTATAAGGACATCTAAACAACTCTTATTAATAAAGAAAATTAAGATTTTGGGTATTGACACATTTCTAGGGACCACAAAGATCTTATCCCTTTGTTAAGTAGTTAGAGAGGTAATTAATATGGGAAACCTTATTACTTACTATTTCCTTTAACAGCGCTGTTATCAAATATTGCGTTTGAAATGAATTTTGCTTTACAGTTATAAAAACTGCAGTCATTTACCGCATGCTAGATACTGAAGCAAGGTTGTATCACGTTATCAAATTCGCTAATAATTGCTATTCTGCGCATGCTAGAGTGACATGTTTTCATGTACGCTAGTCCAACGCTTCGCCGGCGAATTCTCCAGCTGGCGGTTCGCCGAAAGTTGTCTATGCAAGCAAACTGTCTGGCGGGCGGTTAACGAAGCGCTCGCTGAAGAATTCTCCGGCGCGTCATTCGGCGAGCGACTGTGCATACCGCTGTAAGTATCTACCTACTATTAGTGATTAAATACACGAAATGGTGAAAAAACCATTTCAATTTGCCTTTGTTAAGTAAAATTTATTGTGGAAATGCAATAATTTAAGATATAAATGACAAGTTTTTGAAGTTAGTGAAGTGAACAGTCAGTTTTTTCGATTTCCACGGTACTCTATTTGCTTCAATGACGATTAGAAGAAACAATGTCGAATATCTCGAAAAGTATGAGTTTTAGATATAGAACATACTCAACAAAATTGACGAATTCGAAGACATAAAAAAATACAGGGGTGTGCATTTGAAAAAATCGAGACGTTTTAGGAAAAAAAATATATGAAAATTCTCCCTTAACTTTTGATACAAAATTCCGAAGTTTTTCGCAAAATTTATGAATCGCCCTGTACATAGTAGATATAGACACATACGCACATTTAGACAATATTTGGAGGCGCCCAAATGTTTTTTGCCTAGATATCCTTGGGCCGACTCTGCATTTAGGAAATGTCTAGTCTAGATTATAAATAATTAGTTTATGGAACTATCCACGATATATTTCTATTGTACAGGCTGCAGCTTTATTCATAAAAACCAAAAATTTATTATCCAAGGATTGCTTACTATTTTTTATTTTACGATGTATGCAGTCATGCCCACACACTACAAATATAATAAAATATTCCAGTGAATTTTAATTTTACCAACCTAAATTTACATAGGTGTTTGAAATATGGTTTATATTATCTTAATAGTATATCATATTTATCACTTTTTTAAAGATTTCAATTAATGATTTGTATAAACAAAGAATAAAAAATTAGTATCTACTATACGTGTAAGTAACCACTTAAGATTAATATTTATAAAGAAAATATTTAATTATTAAAAAGAGTGATAAAATTTTTTCAACGTGTACCATTTCTTCATATCGTCAAACTTTAAAATGTTATCGAAACAAATAAAATATATATTAAACCGATTAATGCGAAGTTTAATCAGTAATAATAATCGGTAATTTAATTAGTATAAAATAGTATATTATATACCAAGGTAGAGAAGTCAACTATTATAGCCTGAGGGCTCAGATTAGATCGCGAGGCGCGAAGCGCCGAGGGATCTAAGGGCCCGAAGGCTATAAGACTTCTCTACCGTGGTGTATATACTATTTTTTTCACTACTAGTAAGACAAACCCATTTATGTTATGCACGCACTTTCTAACCTAAAATATAAAAAGTTAAGTACCTATCTATTCTATAGAAATATTGAATCTGCGTGTTACTCATCTTGCTAAATCACTATTGTTATTAAAAAACATTGTTTTTAAGCGATGGTTTCATCTAAAATACTGACATTATTAAAACTTTTCTTTTTTACGTTGTGTCAATCGACCGTGTGGATATTGACAACCGTCATTTATTTCGGCGCGAAAGTCGTGTTATTTAAATACACCAAAGTTTTTAAAATTAAATTAATTTATTTAAACAACGTTTTAAATGCTAAAATACCAATAAAGAGAATTTCTCCATCATACTTAATCGTCCTATAATTTTTTTTCTTTAAAACTACAACAGCATTATCAAAAAATATAAATTTGTTCATTATTCACCAGTGGTTAATAATGAAAAATTGTTTACCTGTAACCATGCATAGGTAGAGAAATTGAATTTCACGGCATTCTAATATACGTCATAATGCTACGCTATATTACTAGTAGTGAAAAAACATATTTTGTTTCAGTAATGTACAATATTTAACGTATATACACATTTTAAATTTAAGTAGCTTAAAAAATACACTTACGGAAGAATGTTTCAAAATCCCCAAAAGTGTCTATTTCGCAAAGTTCTTAATCCATTTTTGTTTGTAAATAAAATTAACTATATAGAATAGATGGTTATGATCAGATTGATTAAATTGTTGGTATATCGTTGTGAAACATTGAAATATCAAGTGGATCTTATGAAAAGTTACAATCTTAATTAAGACAAATGTGGTTCTTTTGGGTGGAAGTGATATCATTCAATAATAGAAATGTACCCAGGGCCGGCGCCAGGTTATTTAGCGCCCTTGGCAAAACTTATTATAACGCCCCCTTTCACACAATTTTTCACAGAAATTAATATTTGTGACAGTACGATAATCGATAAACAATAAAATTTAATTTTTTAATAATGGTGATTACACATTTTTGCGCCCCCCCTATGGATAGCGCCCTAGGCGACCGCCTAGTTCGCCTTAATGGTAGCGCCGGCCCTGAATGTACCTTAACAGCTATAAGATAATTGTATAAACTCGCACACAACACTAAAACTAGATAGTTTCGTGTGAATGGATGATTGAATATTGATAATACTTACATCCCACGCCAAAATACGTAAGTTACCTATTTTGTGATCATAATCAAATGTGGACAGTTCAATCATAAAAAATAGAACACTATGAAATATAAGTTTTGCTTCTAAATATTATATACAAGGAAATTAACTTTTTATTTATCGTAATAGCTTTTAGGAGTAAAATTGCGAAATGAATTGCAACATTCTTTAAAGAAAACTTTGATATGGTTCATAAAACAATAAAAATTTCTTTTATTGGACATTGGACATTGTTTCTCGAAATAAATTAGTAGGTATTTGGTAAACTCTTATCTTAAATTTATCAAAAGGTAGGCGTTTCGTCTACTGTCGACTAGGGATCATCAAGTCTCTTGTATTTTATGGGCGTATTTTAAACTGGTACTTTAAAATTGCTGATTTAGTTTACTCGTAGCAAAATATAAATAATAAATGTAAAATCCTTAAATTTTGTGATTTAAATATAAAAAGAAAATTTCACATCACTTCTGAATATGATTTTTTCTTAAACTATCCTTAGTTTTAAAGTTTTTCTTGAATAACTTCCGAATTAACAAATTACACAGACTTGCCCCAACTAAGCGACTTCGTAACTCTTAAGAATTTATTAAGAATAAAATGGCACGGTTAAGGTTTTTTCAGATTTAAAATAAATTCGTCATCATAAATACACTTCACCATTTTTAAATTCCACTCCTTAAAAGCTACCCACTAATCCTCTGTCGAAATGCTTGCAAAAAAATTGTGGCCGGCAATATTAATCTCCTCCTAAGGCAAGAACTTTCTCCTACCCAAAATTCTTTTATATTTCAAAAATAACCAAAAGTCGAACATTGCTAAGTTAGGTAAGCATGCTCCATTACATTTTTGTCGGTCATAAACTGGAGAATAGTTAAGATAAACATTTATCTGTGTACTATTTCGCTTTTGAGCATTAAGCTTAATTATTTGAACAGACCCGTACTCTTAAGAAAATTGCATACAATAATTTTTTTCACAGGTCGCTACTGTTTGGTTATTGTCGGAGTTTGCTCAAATCATGAATCTATACACTTTTCTCTTGGCAGATAGATACATCAAAAAAAGGAATTTAAGTTTCATCGTCTTTCCCAATTTTGGTGTTCGCCATTATTAAGGAGATTTGAAGTGTCATTGCAAATTCTTACACGCTTTGCTTTTTGGAGCTTGGAGAGTCGATGTGGCAAAAAACGATTTACAACTTCTTTATAACGCACTTGATCGTGTAGAATTCTTCTCAAAGCTAAGGCTCTCATCTTAAGTTGATGCTCTGTTACTGTTACTGTTTTTTCAATTTCAAGTATCATTTTTAGGGCAGCAATGGTTTTTTTTTCGATGCAAAATAAAACTTTTTTCCTGTTTAAATTCTTTATACTAACGGTAAATGGTAGTCAAAAAGACGCTTGTTTACTGAATGCTGAATTTAAACTATCCTTGCGCTCATAAGCGCTCGGTTTAACTCAATTTTTTCACTACCACTTTTTAAGAAACTAATAAACTAGGTTCTAATAAATTCGACGACGTCAAATAAACCTCAAATAACAGGTAAAGAACCGAATAATTATGCAATGAGAAGGCGCAGATTTTGTTTTTCACGGCCTACTATATATGTTTTATCCCAATAAATTTAGCTTGGCCCTCGTATACGATTGTGAAAAGTTTTTTGAAAAATTCACTGTTAATTCTAGTACAGGTTGACACGTGCCAAGGTAAAAATCAACGTTAATTACCATGTTAAAAAAAAATCGTAAATGAAAAAGTAAAAGAATTAATTTGCTTGAAATTGGTTTTTACTCCACGATTACTTTGAATTTTCCTATAATAAGAAAATTTGTTTCACAACCACCGGAGCGTGATATAACTTTATCTGAATCGTTTGGATTACACTGATATTGAACATAATCATATACGCATAACGAAACTGGCAGATTACTTTGGTCACAACATATAAAACATATAAACATGCACTTGATATATGTGTTATTTGCATTAGTTAGCACGAAAAGCAATTACATCACAAATACGTCTCAAAAATGTAATATGAGAGCATAAATCCTTCTAGCTGACATGTTGATCCCCACTGTCCAGCGGATTAGGGAAGATTTCCGTTCCCTGCGTGACAAACAACGTATTTATCAATATTTGCTATCACATATAATCTCGGGTATTAGGAGTTCGTTCTCTGGTTAAAACAAACTTTTCATAAACTACCAACATCAGTCTTCTTTAACGTTCTTGCTTTGTTCAATCTATTTTACTAGTCTGCTTCGTATTCCTGGTCCGATTAACATAAACAGAATTCTTCGCAAGCTTTAAAAATTGCTAGGAAAAGCGGAACAATTGGATTTCTTGATTTACCGCTCCACTGATTCAAACGAAGTGTTTGTTGAAATTCGTTGAAAATTGTTGTGCAAAATTTATCTCTTAAAATAAAGGAAATTGAATAGAAAAAACCCTGCGGTGTGGTGATGCTGTGAATGTAAAAAACAACATTAAAACTAAATGATAAAATGCAACATGTCCACAAGCTAATAGCTCTCATAAAGTTATTTTCTCAACACGTAGTTATTATTTAAAAAAAAAAAACTTGGTTCGTATTAATCTAAACGCAATTGATTTTTTTAATTAAATGATCCATCTTGAATAAACTGGAATAAATAAATTCACGTATTGGCATTGTGTGCGAAAATAACTCGTTATTGTTCGCAGACGGCCTAAATTACAGTACATATCGGAACCAGAGTTTCGGATCGAATGTAACCGGAACAGGAACCGAAGCGGAATACAAACCTCCACTTTTAACGTAAATCTTGAACCGGAACTGACTCATTAAATTAAAAGTATTCGAATGGAGAGTAAACGAAATAAATGTAAATACGTTCACATCGAAAAAAATTATAATTTAGTTGTAAATATCTTTATACAAGTACATACAATTTCTTCAAGAATCTGCATATTTAGGGGTCTTTAAAATGATACCATCATTAAATAATAATAAACGTTATCGTTTATATCCCGCACTTGCTTAGTTAATTTAATTAATTACCGTTTTTTTTTGTGTCTATCATTATCATTTGAACCCAAATATTGGGTTTGCAATTCTAAGAAACTTGTGTGATACACGTATATCGTGTATAATTATCAATTTTGTAATCATATAGTTTTTATGTTCCAACGTGATAAATATGGGTACCTCGAAAACGTTAGATACCTATAAATTACAAAATTAAGTTAGCAAAGAAATGTGTAATGATATGCCTTCTAAGAATACAAATTGATAATATGCGTATTGTGCTTATTTCCTGAATTATTCCAAAAACACCGATAACCTCCAATTTTAAATTTTTACCATAACTTCATTAATTATGAGCATTAGAAATTTAAAAAATTGTATTTACAATTTACTACCCGACCTAATCTTATGGCGTTGTTAAAATTAGATTTGTAATTTTACAAGTTGTGGAATTTCAGAATAATTATAACGATTATCGAATTAATTTACAAATATACAGGGTAATTATGGGTTAAGGCTTTTACTTAGCACGTTAGAGCGCACTTCTTTGTTAATTTAACCATTTTTCTATCTCCAACAATTTCTGAGATCGCCATGTTATTTATACTAAAAAACAAAGACCCTGTATACTTTTATTTTATAACCATTTGTATGCTTACATACCAGTGGCGTGCGGTCCATGGATCCCCTAAAATTCACGTCAAGAATATTTTCGCTGGTAAAACTTAAGAACAGGTTATTATCCACTTTGCATGCTAATGATAACCTTTTTTTGTATTAAATTAATTTGTATTTGTGTATTTACACGTTTTTGATATGTCCTATGTACTTTATATTTACTTGTAACATTATACTTATAATGTTATGTAGGTACACTACTTTCTTGTAAGTAGGGGTTAGCCCCCTGTTAGAAAGAATTAAATTAAATAAATAAATAAATACCGTATCATATTTGAATTTCGTGTAGCTTTATTTCGCTTTGATTTATTTTTTGTTACGTGATTATGATATTTATTATATGCGATGTTTTGCCTGCTCGAAAAATTTGCATTAACCAATCTATAATCAGCGAACGGCTGACGACTGACGAAATCCGTACGATGCAGTTGCAGAGCACTAGCACTTGTGAGCATGAGTGATGGATTCAGATTCGGAATCTCCTTCCTTGACGCATGCGCACTGCGATGCAGTCTATAGTCTAGTTCTAGTTGCTAGTTGCCCGCGTCGTTGCTCACTTAATTCTACGCTGGATGCGGTTTCTCCGTTTGCTTTCTCCATGGACAATTCGCTTGGAAGCGCACTCGATTGATATTTCCGCACGCTACGCCCTAAGTTATTTACCAAGGAGCTGGCTGATTCACTCATTTATACAAAGATAGTTATTTCTGTTGTAAGTGGATTTTATAGATTGTATAATATAGTTATCCACGAATTTTGTAAAAAAGAGCGAAAAAAAAATTAAAAAAATAAACGTCGTTTTTTTGACAGCATCCCCTGGTTGAAGAGTCACCGCACGCCACTGTGTATACATAAAATAATGTGTTATTAACTTTAAGGTGTGTTATAATTTTGTAAAAATGTCGGCAAGGAACCGAACCCTCATCATGGATAATCCTATAAACACCAATCCTGCGACAAAGCTGGACCACTAAGCGCCCCTGCACACGAGCGTCAAGTTGACGCGCGATATCCCGCGATAAATGTTCGCGCGTCTTGGCTTTACATTAAACTATATTGGCGACTGCACACGAGCGGTAAATAGACGCGCGATGGTACGAACTGACGCGCGATAATTTATAGACGCGCGAGATCTGCCACATCGCGCGTCAAAGATAGGCTGGTGTATGTCAAACTGAACTATGAGCAGCGGCGAGCGAGAAATTGACGCCGCCGTGTGCAGGGTCCAGCGATAACACCCGCGCGTCACGAAATGTATCGCGCGTCAACTTGACGCTCGTGTGCAGGGGCGCTAACTGAATATTAATAGTTATTGTTTGCGATTCGATTTGCTGATCTGAATCTGAATATATTTTTTCTGGTGCTACTAAAAATTATTTTCAATGATTTATAAACTACGTGTGCACAAATTAATATTTATTGACGAGTTTCAACTGGCAATGCAACTCCTGGGAAGAACCGAATGCAACTTGCGAAATATACGAAACAAAATAAAACGCTTTACCTTCGATTGCAATTGACAATTTCCTATGTGAGAATAATGTACGTAACTACTACATTCTAATTATGTACCGATTTAGACTTCAAATCTATGTGACCTAATAGCGTTAATTCCTTTTAAACGGTTGAAATAGTGACTAGTTGAAAAAGCTATATCTTTTTATTTATATACTTAGTAAGTTCCACAACATATTTTAAACATGCAGTTCAAATTTAGCTTAATTAAGTGCTATATATTCACTTAAACATACAAATTATCTTACGTGATTTTAACGACAGAGATCAAAGCAAGTTTATTAGTTTATATTATTTTAATATAATGAATTAACTAATTATTCGAACCACCAATACAAAAGATGACCAAAATATAATATAATAAATTTAGTTTAAGTATAATTTCAATGTAATATTTTAAAATGTGAATTTATTTTGTTTGTATGTAACATTCAATTTATTTAATGTCAGTGCTTCAAGGCTTAAACTAAATTAAATTTAAGTAATAAGAAATAATGTAAATGTAATATAAAAAAATAAAAGTCCTTTGGCATTTCAAGTTTTGATGTGGAGTCCCTTTACTTTAATATTAGCAAGTATATAAAGATAAAATATTTCTTTAAAATGTTCCAAACATTTGTGTTAAGAACATTCGACGCCAACCAGACCTATAATTTTAACAACATTATTTAATTTCTATTAAATTTATCTACTCAGTATGAACCGGTTATTACAAAAGTGGTAAAATTTAAAAAAAATATTGAGAAGACAATTGTAATTTAGTGGTAACTGATTATTTGTAGACAATTTACAGAATACAATTTAAAATATTTACAAGCTTTGACCAATTGCAAATTGGTTAGTCAACGATCGGTGCATAATCATTTATGATAAAATGGATCGTTGATTTCCCGTAGTCTAATTGAATATTGGGTAAGCTAAGGAGTAAGACTGGCATTTTACAATTAAATTCGTCATGTAATACAAAAACCTACCCTACGAGTTTATAAAAAACTTATAAGCATAATATAGTTTGCAAGAAGTAAATACATATTGAAATTAAACAATAGTATTTGATTTTTGTTGTCAGTTTTAAAAAGGTCGGACTAAAACATTCAAGTGAAATTAAAATTGAAATAATTAAAATTTAATGATATTTGCAAACCAATAAATAATATGAAAATGGTGTAAGATCATTTATGACCCAAAAATATAAATATTGGTACAGTGAATTAAAAAAAGTTAATTAATAAATAAAGTGTGGTACACCCTTCTTTGTTTCTTTAGTTTTGATTTTTAATTAATGAAATTTTAGACGTATGATATGTGAAAAAAAACTGGTTTCTTGAGCACATGCACACAATTGTTTCACTTCTGGTTTCGCCGGAAATGACCTCAACTTTGTTATTTTAAATGGAGCACCCTGTATATTTTAACGTTTTTGGAAAGAGGAAGCACTTTTGGATACAACTGTACTATTTTGGTTAATTTTTATAGTCTCAAATAATTTTTGAAACAAAATTTAATTTTTTATTTAAGTGTGCCGTAACCAGCATAAATTGAATTTTATTATGTCAACAATTGTCCAAAAAACGTTTATGTACAATTTAATTGTGTCTCATGTTACTTTACTCGGCTTTGAAGGTTATGGAATGACAAGTCAATTTTTTTAAATAGAACTATGGTGGTACAAGCGGTGATTTTAATGGAGCATCTTCTAACGAATCCATCGATACCAATAAATTGTATTTTTATTAAGAGTCTGCTTCAAAAACTTATTGTAAAGTTTTATTAAGAGATCCTGTTAATCGCAGTACACTATGCACAACTGCAACAAAACAAATCATTCAAAACAAAAACAAAGGTACCACGGAAGATCGCTGTGGAAACAAACCAAGGCTTGTTTACGTGTTTGTATGTTATTGCGATGGTAGAAAAATGATTACAGTCATTAAATTAACACTTAATAAAAAATTAAATTTTGGTTCAAAAATTGTTTGAGATTAAAAAAATTAACCAAAATAGTGCAGTTGTATCCAAAATCGCTTCCTCTTTCCAAAAATGTAAAAATATACAGGGTGTTTTATTTAAAATAACAAAGTTGAGGTAATTTCCGGCGAAACCGGAAGTGAAACAATTGTGCACATGTACTTAAAACATCCGGTTTTTTTCAAATATCATACGTCTAAAGTTTCATTAATCTAAAATCAAAACCAAAGAAAAAATAAGGGGGTGAACCACACTTCATTTACACCCGGTATACATATTTAAATTCTTTAAAACCTGAGCAAACATAGAAGACTTTATCAATATTTTCAAATTGATAGAAATGCAAACCCGTACATTTCTCGAAACAAAGATCAATGGACTTACTCCACAATTTTATAATAAACTGGGACTAGAACCGAACCAGAACCGGAACAAAGCGGTACATTTTTTATGAACCGTGAACTGGAACTCAACCTTTTAATTAAAAAATCACAAAACCGCAAAATCGAAACGAAGCGACTGGTGTTACCCGGTTCGAACCGGTTCGAACCGCTTCAACCAGTTTACATAACGGTTCGGACCAATTATGTTTTTTAATGACATTGTATATTTCATCTTCGATATTATAATTACATTTGGCCAAAAATAGAACTTTTACTGACAGTTAGTTCAGTTTGTAAATGTGCATCACCATCATTAAGATATACTTTTAAAAACTTTTTAATAAAAAACATAAAGGCATTGAACCGGAACCGGAACTGAACCGGTGCCATCAAATCGGTTACCGAATCATTTCAAAATAAAAACGTAACGTTAAGACTTATCGAACCGGTAACAGAAACTGAACCGGAACTGAACCGTTATTCTCTGCGGTTCGGGTCCCTGGTTACTGGTATATAGTTACCTTATAAATATTAATATGATACCTACCTATATTTTAAGATCGCTGTTTAAAATGATTCCTAAAACAAGTAAACATAACAAATCTAAAATTCATAAATTATAAAAACGTTTGCCATATTTTATAAAAAAAAATATTTTAAATGTAGGAATGTCAAATCAAAGCGTAACAAAACCTTAAGATTAAAAACACTTAAACCAATATAAAGGTTTGTATTATGAGACATTTTTTTATGTTTTTTGAATAAAATCGTTATCAGAAAAACAACAGTAGGTAACATTTGTGTAGATAATGAATCTTTAATTTAATAATACTTTAAAAATCGTTTAAGTTTAAATGGATCATTTACAACTTTGAAAATGTTTGTGATCAAGTTTTGGTATCTTAGAGATTTTGTGAGAGTCATCACAGTAAGAAAGGATACAGATTAAAAAATACTGGCATATTTTGCATCATTGAAAACACATATTAAATACGCTGATTGTGTTGCGTTGATTTAATCACGCATCTCATTTCGTGAATGTAAAGTTAAGGGTACAAGCTTACATTGGTTTAGTTAATGAATAATTTACAATTTGTTTTTAAATTATTACGTAGCTGGACAATATTTGGGGAGGAATTAATAATTCATGGTGTGACGATGATTTGTAAACGTACGACCACATACATCAAAGTTAGCATCTGAAGGTGTTTAATAGTTTATTTTAACCCTTAACTTGTTCATTAAATATTGTTGTAAACCTGCCTTCGACTGTATTGGATACTTGATTTTAACCTGGAGCTGTTTCGACAACTACTGTTTTGTAGAGCGGAAACTGGAAATTTAATTATAATGCACTACTCGCCGAACGGTTTACAAAGAAGCTGTAGGTAGACCCACCGGAGTTCGGTAACGAGCGTCCGGACTCAATTGACCGGAAAGGCAAGCAGGTCATCAATGTTTCAAAAGAGGTCTTAACCTAAGGGACACATTTGTAAGACAATGAAAATTGGTAGACTGTGATTACGATGCAGTTCAAATTCAGTTGCCATATGCAAGGGATCTATTCTGAATACGTATATGCAAATCACACGAACAGCACAAAATATTTAGTTTAACAGAATCGGGATCACGTAACAATAGTCTTTGGATATTAAAAAAAATATATAATTCAAAGTTACGTTTAAAAAAGGGTTTTTAGAATTGTATTCTATTACCGTAGCACAATCTAAGCATGCTGTAACACTAAATATTTTCAGTCGAAATAATATTTAAAAAAAATAAATCAATGAATGAACTACTTCAGAAAAGAAGTTTAAATATTGTAAAAATATGTTTTTAAGCTATTTTACAATTTAATTGTGTTATTTAATTAAAACTATGAAATATCTATTATTCATTTAGAAACAATATTAACTGATTTCATGAATATTTGAACCAAGATAGATCCCAAATTTTTAGTTGAAGTTGTATTTATAATTGTAGTGTCCATACCGGGCTAGCAAGAGGCAGGGAAATTTGATTCAAACTACTGGTGGTACGATGACGATCCAGAAGAGAGGGTTGCTGTGTTGCTATTGCTATCACTATGTTTTGCTCAGAGTTCAGTCGGTCCAGCGCCGCAAATAGTTGAATTTTTATGATCGGGTTCAAATATGTTTTCGGTGGTCCTTGGGCCATGAAAAGTTAAAATGTACATATTACTACCTGATTAACGATTTAGGGTAAAATGTGGATGTTAACAAACTTCATAGCCAGCAATAGTTATTGTAAACACACCTATTTATAGATGTACCTATTTTTCAGCTTAAAACAGAATGGTAGCTTTATTTTTCGGACTGATTACGGTGAAAATAGTTTCACAATTGATGATACTACAACTAATAAACACTGCAATTCTATTCGAGATGTCATGGACACTAATAATAACTTAATAGAACTGTTCGCTTAAGGCTTATTTCGATAAAACAAATTTTATGTTACAGTTTGTACGATATACCATTTATTATTATAAAAACAAAAGTCACATAAGAAAATAAGATGGAAATTTTTTCTGATATGATTTTGTGTTTTGCACTAGCTATACATGGTATCCCAGGTAACATTTCCAGTATGGGATTTCGCTTATACTTATAAGAAATTCAGGTTTTCTTATATCAGATGAATTATTCCCAAGTATGAGAGGAAATACAATCTATTTTTAAAAGTACACAATTTCTCGAACTTCAAATGTTATAGCAAAAAATGTTAAATTTCTTTTTTCTCTCAAAACTTTTTTCTTTTATTCATTAGATCAATTTTATTAGTACTTTTTCAAGTACTTTTTGATGTAGAATGTAACTATTATTTTAGAGATTTTTATCACTTACCATTTTTGATATATGACCCCAAACTTCATTTTTTATCATGGGCCCCGAAGTTGGCTATGGAATACTTAAATGTGCCTTTTTTTTCTTTTTAGTGACATATTACTTGCTATATCTATTTTGATAAGTCACAAAATCAAGAAAAATCGTATTTTAACAATCACTTAATCAAGCTATCTATGAAAAAAGATACAAAAATCAAATAATTGAATTGCACATTACAGTTACCATTTGTCTGTCGTATCATTTATTAGAATTTAATAGTTTTGTTATGTAATTCGATAGTTTTTGTAGCAAATTTGTTATCATAACTATGGGCACATTTCAACTAATGAACAATTTGACATCTTGAGATGCTACATTCTTTACCATAGAAACTGTGTAAAAACAGATGACTCTAATTCTTCATTGATTGGTTTTAGGTTTTTGGTTGATTTCTAGAAGAAACCATATTGTTTTAAGTCTATTTCCAAATTTCTGTAATTATGCGCACTTAGTTGCCTTCTGTCAAGATTTGATTTTAAAAGTGACCAGTTTTAATTGAATATAGACTGAAATTACGCCAACTCGTCATTTTGCAGCACTCTAGAATGGTTTCCAGTGCATATATAACAGTACCTCAGGTTAGGAATTTAAACGTTTCGAGTGGTTCTCTCAGATGTGGTAATTAAACATGCAAAGGAATTCTCTCTGCACAACTTATCAAATGTTAAACTCACCCGCATGTATCATACACGGTTACAAGGTGCGCTGCATTTCAATCATTTTATGGACCATGGACAACTACCGGTCTCAAAAATAATTAAAATAGGGGCATATAATATATATAAAGTGTCTTGTGTTGTCTTAAGGGTATGTTGAAATTTTTATTAAAATATTGTGACACTTAACATTAAATCATTACTTATGATTAAATTTTAGGTAGTTTCATTTTTCATCGGATAATATGATTGTACACTTATATATATTTTACTATTTTAGTGACCAATAAGAAATTTTTATGGCTTTTAAAAATCCGACTGATGATTTTTATAAAATGTATTACTCATCACTGGGAGAGTAGAACGTCAGCATGGATTTGTAGATTAAAAGCGATTGGTTTAGTAGGCCTTGACATAATGACTGCACAAACTACTCAGAAGATCAAGGTAAGCGCACATTAGGACGGGTCGCAGCGGGCCGGATCGCATCGCAAAAATCCTCATGGATCGTTTTCATGCATTTTATATGATCTATCGCATCGCATCGCATCGCCTGGCAGGCGGATTTTTGCTCGCGATGCGATGCGACCCGCTGCGATGCGTTGCGATCCGTCCAAGTGTGCGATACCTCGGGGATTACAGGCACGTGTTTATTGTCGGCAACACATTGGAATTGTACATTATTTATGTATACATATTATAGGTAACATACTTTTTTCTGAAAAGAATAAAGAACTACTTACACTTACGATCAAAAGTTTGAGAACAGTAAAGTTAAAAACAAAAAATGTTCTTTAAATATAAAAGAAATTTTTCCTGAATAACATAAATACATAATATGTAATTAAAATTATAAAGCCGGTGTCCCACGGCCTGTGACTCGGCGAGCCTCGCGCGGCTCGCGGCTCGTGCTTGTAGGCTCGTGGTCTGCCGAATTCCGAGCTACGGCTCGTGGCTTGGCAAGTCGCGAGCCATGACGAGCTCCAACTTAAAACTGAATCGCGCACGTTTTGCTTAGCGACAGTGAATCTCGTGGAGCGCCTGTAAGTTGCACACTTTTAGCTGGAGTGCGAGGTTTTGTTAATTTTACTTTGCGTAAGAAATTGAATTTAAAATAAAAAATATCGCACTGGCTGCGGCTTTTGCTGGTGTAAGTGAAGTCTTAAAAAGTTGAAGACAAAAACGGAGGTTTTGGGTGAAAGACTATAGTAGCAAGTTGTAATACCACAGCGACGAATGATATACTTTATTAGTACCACATCCGCTTCGCTGGCTTTCACGGTATTTTTTAATTCCTTCCTAAAGGATCTCCTCAAACTTTGATTTATTTTTCAACTAAATCTCAATTGGCTTTCGGAAATCCTCGTTCTTTTCAAAAGTCTATTATTTTTCTGTATGCCTTAACACGCAAATTTCTAATTTTGTATTCTTTACTTTTCATATATAAATTAATAGAATCCGTTATTAATTCTTTCGTCTACAGGCGGATATTCATCTTTAGACAACTACATATGTTTTGAACGACTAGCGTGTGGTAAACAGGTTTAAACAAGGGTTAAGATTTTGTTAAAGTAAACATTTGTATATTTAGTGACAAAGTTATTCTCAAAGTGTTAACTTCATTATTGTTATATTCACAAAATAAAACATGTGGAGACCTTGGTGTGAGGAATCTCAAACGAACGAAGAAGTCGTATCAGAAAAAACTTGTTTAAAAATTAAATCTCATCTTGGTATCCAAGCCAAAAATATAGTACTAAATGTCTATAAAAACTTAAAAAATGAAAATAAAGAGATGTGTTATAAAGAAATAATTAAAAGAACGTCACAGTTAGCAGAACTTAATTACTGTAGTGTTTATAACATAGTGAAACATGATGTTCAAGAACGAAAAACAAGAAATGATAATGGTGACAGAAAAAGTAAAAGCTGGAATATAGATATAATTCGAAGAACGCTTTATAATCTTTATAAACAAAATATCGTAGCAACTGTAGACAGTCTACATAATAAACTTATAGAATATACAGATGTAACGTGCAGCAGATCAACATTATGGCGTACTTTAATTGAAAACGGTTTCAAATATCAGACAATTAATAAACGTCTCAATATTATGGAATGTGATAGAATAAGAAAGTTGCGATACCAATATTTAGCAACAGTTTAAAAAAATCGAGACGAAGGTCGATTTATTTGTTATTTAGATGAAACGTGGTACGACACAAATGATACGATAAAGAAAGGATGGATCGACGACAAAAACGAATGCCAGCTAAACGTGCCTCATAATCGAGCAAAAAGAATAATCATTTTACACGCGGGCTCAGAAAATGGTTGGATTGAAGAAGTTTTGCTTTTTGCAAAAAATATTCAAAAAAGCCGTCTTGATTATCACGAAGACATGTCATCAAAGTTAATCGAAGAATGGTTTAAAAATAAATTGTTACCGGTGTTGCCAAAAAAAAAGCGTGATAGTGATGCATATTGCATCATATCATAGTAGACAAATAATAAAGGTTCCCGCTTCAAATAGCAGTAAAGATGAAATAAAACTATTTTTGGAGCAAAATAATCTCTTCTACGAAGACACATATTCAAAGCATAAATTGTTGGAGGTACTTAAAACAAAAAAAATTGAAAAACAATATTATGTTGACAATATTGCGATAGTACATGGACATTCTGTTTTGAAATTACCTCGTTATCATTGCATACAATAAAATTAATTTGTGGGCAACTGAAACAACACATTCGTCGCACGAATAATAACCCAAAATTTAGTGAAGCCACAATTATTGCAAAAACTAAAGATGCAATTTTGAATGCAACGCCCCAAAGTTGGAAAAATTCGATTGAACACGTCATTAAAATTGAGAATGAGTATTTACAATATGCAGATGTAAACCAAACTTGCATTATATCATTAGATGGTAATAACGAAAGTGATTCTGAAAATTAATTATGTCAGGTAGGTGTGTTATTTTATGACAATGATTTTAAATCTGATAAAAATGTTAGTTTTAAGGCTGGTGTGTATCTACACACAAAACTGTTATTATTTAATACGCCTCTAACACTTAACAGATTTTCAAGGGATTATCTTATCTCTCCACGGGTGCCTAATAATAATCATTGCTAAATCCAGTAAGTCAGGTTAAAATATCTTGAAATGAACTATACACACGCAATCTTTCGCGCGCGAAAGCATACACGTCCTTTAATCGCGCAGTAAAGCGTCTGAGTGTAAAGGCGGCTAATCTCCCTATAAAACCTAGACAGCCGTGAGAACAGGTGCACGAGCGTGCTGAAGATCGTCATCCGTCGAGCCACAAGCCTTTGATGTCTGTCGATTTACCGCCATTTCACGGGAAAGGGCGAGCCACCACAAGCCACCACGAGCCTGTGCGTTCCCACGACTCGAGGTATGACAAACCGAGTCAGGCTCGCCGAGTCACAGGCCGTGGGACACCCGTTGAAAGGGCGAGCCACCACAAGCCACCACGAGCCATGCCGAGCCTGTGCTGTCCCACGACGCGAGGTATGACAAACTTCGCGTCAGGCTCGCCGAGTCACAGGCCGTGGGACACCGGCTTAATAATTTATCACATTTAAATTGGAATTTCATAAAATTAAGCAAGAATACAAAAACTAGTTGTGTTACTGAATATTCGTCAAAAAACCGTGTTTACATTTATCTAATGATATTTCTTAGCAATCTTGGCATGCGAGCAACTAATTTTTTTATTGTGACTAGTAAAACTCTCCTACATTTTTTTCTAAAAACGTGATCCAAAGCAAATGTTTTGACGAAGAACGTTTTTCGCGGACTTTTCCATCGAGTTCTTCTCACACAAACTCTAGGATTCAGATCCGGACATTGTGGTGTCCGAATCATGTTATTCAAGAGACCTTCTGCCTCTTTTTCTTTTAAATAGCCTCTGCGCAATCTTGATTTGTGTTTAAAGTCGTTATCCTATTGCACAGTGAACCCATCACCAACTGGTCGTAGCCCAGATGGTACAGCGTTTGACTTCAGTTTGGGATGAAAAAACTCTTTGTCACGAATGTACATAGCTTCTTGTGCAGCATGATAACCGGCAATTGGGTAAATCTTGGAATGTTTCTGTTGTCGTACTTCCTTCTTTGTCTACTATACTCCAGTGGCGTCATTAGTCAAAAAATTATGTAAATTATGTTTTATCTCTCCATCGAAGAGCAGTTGAAATAAATAAAAATCTTCATCAGAACTATCGGAACTATCCAAACGTGCAGTCACAAGCAATGTCGATCAAAAAATGCAAGGAAAACATTACTCCACATTTTAATGCGATGCGCTCCGGCCCGACACGCTTCTAGTGTGCGCTGCCGCATTTTTTAAAATGCGATGCGATGCGACCCGCTCCGGCAGTAGTGTGCGCTTAGCGTAAATACTTATAGGAAATAAAAAAAGACGGAGAGTACAAGTTACATGGATACGAAAAAGTATTTTGGAGATGGAGAGTAGTTAAAAACTTGTTGCAAAGAAATGAAAGTGTATATATAATCCTATAGCAATTGTTTGGTTTTTTAAAATTTATTTCAGTGTGATTTTTTTTTTCTAAAACTATGTACTATGGAAACATCGTGCGATTGTTGAACCAACATATAAAGGTGATCACGAGCTGTGTATATAAATGATAAACTCTGGACCTAATTTCATAAATCGTTTTCAAGGACAATTCGTCACAATTTAGTTTATAAAATTAAATAAAAACACGTAATTTTAAATATTGCTGTAGAAATGTATTTGTCCTGCATTTATGAAAGTTAGGTTTAACTTTTTTCCGAATCTCTTTTTATCAAAATTTTACCGTACATTAAAATTTTAGCGTAAATAATTTTAAATAGACACAGAGATAAATAAAGGTAATAGAAAATGCAGACATAAACTGATTAATAAAAGTTTTAAAAAACAGCGACAGAATAATAAAACTGTGACTGCTTAAAATAATTTTTCGGGATGTTTTGCAAATCATTTCTTCCCCCAAAAATATAAAATCAACTTAACCAGCCATTTTGTATTTTTATTACTCTTGCAACAACAACGGTAATAAAAGCAAAGTATCGGTTTAGCGATAAAAAAAAGTATATAACAACTTACTGGTTTTAAACTTGATATTTTATACGTTATAGATATTAAATTTTGATGTTTACTACAATTTTGCAATTCTGAATATAGATCTACACCACTTTTAAGGGCGCGAAGTTCCCACTTGTTTACGTAGTAAAGTCCCTGAAAGAGAAATTATGTAAATTTGGGATGCGTAAATTTCTTTCCCTCTGTAAAAGCTTATTTACTACGAGAACTATAAACCTGCAGCACTTACTCCAACATTCAAGATGTCAATAAATAATGTATTTAAGTATGTATTACGTTTCCGATACCGTTCAGATATATTTGTGTTAAAATTATGTATATTAAACAAAACAATTCAACACGCTATTCTTGTATTAAATTGGTAACAAACAAATATTTTAAAATGCGCAAGATATCTAAATAATGTATGATAGTGCGAGTCCCTAGTCAAAGTCTTTCTTGAACTGGGGTCCCAAATTCGGTTACTCGTAGCTTCTTCAAGTAAATCTTATTAGGTAAGACATATTTATACATATTTTAGTACCTACTACAAAGTAAGAAAAGCGTTATTATGTATAAACAAAAATACGGTTTTCTTTTTAAATTTACTATTTACGTTTGTTGCGAAATAAGAGTTATTTCGGTTACATAAAATAAGTTTTCCTTTTTATTGTTGCAAATTGATGGTGGACTAATTTTGTTTGAGTCTCAAATAACCCATGGTCATGAACCCCTTCAAGCTAGTTGATCTTACACTTTTTACAAATATGTTATGCCCCTGAATTTCAATCACTTCATTCATAAGGAAAACACATACGTCATACGTACTCGGCAAATGATGCTATTGTATAAAATCTAAAGTAGTACTCTTTCGAAGTGGCTTATTGACAAGGAAAATCGTAAGTAATTCTATTTACAGGTTTAAAGTATTGCATTGCTTGAAGTTAGTTAGCCCAGTTAATATACTTTTATTTGTGTATCTTGATCCCAATTTTAAAAATGACTGATAGTCAAACCTCATTTATACTAAATATTTAAATTTCTATACAGGGTGTCTCAGATTACATTTCCAGCATGGGGATCTCGCTTATTATAATAGATACAGGTTTGTTTAAATTAGATGAATTATTCCTTGGTATGAGAGGAGCCACAATCAATTTTTAAAAGTACAACATTCCTCGTCCTTCAGATGTTATAGCAAAAAATATGAAAATGTCGAATTTCTTTTTTCTTTCATAACTTTTTTGTCTTTATCATTAGAGCAATTTTATTTGTACTTTCTTAAGGTACTTTTTAATGGAGAATGTAACTGTTATTTTAGATTATTTTTAACACCTACCATTTTCGAGATATTACCCCTAATTTCATTTTTTCTTATGAGCCGCGAAGTTGGCTATGGAATAGTTGAATGTGCTTTTTCTTCTCTTTAAAATGAGACATTACTTGCTACATTTATTTTTATAAACAAGTCACAAAATCAAGAAAAATTGTGTTTTACCCATCACTTATCAAGCTATCTACGAAAATAAAAACAAAAAACAACTAATTAAATGTCAAATGACAGTTACCATTTGTCTGCGGTTTCATTTATTAAAATTGTTTAGTATTGTTGTGTAATTCGATAGTCTTTGTAGCAAATTTGTTATGATATAATTATGGGCACATTTACAACTAATTACAAAATTTAAATGTTGAAATTCTACATTATTTGCAATTGAAACTGTGTAAAATAAATAATTCTAATTAATTTTTAATTTGTTTTGGATTTTTGCTTGGTTTGTCGAAAAAAACCATATTCTTTTAAAATTATTTCCAAGTTTTTGTAATTACGCATCCTTCGTTGCCTTTTCTCGGGATATAGCTCTAAGTATATTCGCTCAGCATCTACAAAGAATGTAGCATCTCAACATGTCAAATTTTTCGCTATTTTTAAATTTATCCATCATTATAACAATTACTACAAAAGCCATCAAATTACACAACAATAATGTGAAATTCTAATAAATGATACCGCAGACAAATGGTAACTGTCATTTGACATTTAATTAGTTGTTTTTTGTTTTTATTTTCATAAATAGCTTGATAAGTGATGGGTAAAATACGATTTTTCTTGATTTTGTGACTTGTTTA
The DNA here is from genome assembly GCA_947652605.1 of Elmis aenea. Lineage (NCBI taxonomy): Eukaryota > Metazoa > Arthropoda > Insecta > Coleoptera > Elmidae > Elmis > Elmis aenea. Next base: position 34,146,660 of record OX393577.1, on the reverse strand, counting down.
TAAAAATAAATGTAGCAAGTAATGTCTCATTTTAAAGAGAAAAAAAAAGCACATTCAACTATTCCATAGCCAACTTTGCGCCCCATAAGAAAAAATGAAGTTAGGGGTAATATCTCGAAAATGGTAGGTGTTAAAAATAATCTAAAATAACAGTTACATTCTCCATTAAAAAGTGCCCTTAGAAAGTACAAATAAAATTGGTATAACAATTAAGACAAAAAAGTTATGAGAGAAAAAAGAAATTCGACATTTTCATATTTTTTGCTATAACATCTGAAGCACGAGGAATTTTGTACTTTTAAAAATTGATTGTGGCTTCTCTCATACTAAGGAATAACTCATGTAATTTAAACAAACCTGTATCTATTATAATAAGCGAGATCCCCATGCTGGAAATGTAATCTGGGACACCCTGTATATACCATCGTATAAGACGACCTGCGTATAAGACGAGGTCCAATTTTTAAGCGATATGAAAATAGAGAAATGACCTGTTTCCAGTTTTAATGGTATTTATTAAGAACATGTCTAGATCTATTTTTTGTATGCTTTTAAATGCAGTCATGTTTCACAAAAGCTTCACTTATTTTTTTTTTTTAAATTAAGTCTGGTGTTCATCTAAATAAAGAAATTTTATAACTTAATATTAAAGAAACCAAGCTCGATGTTTTTCTATTCAGTGTATAAGACAACCCTGATTTTTATGTGAATTTTGTGGTTTTTAATTAATTAAAAATATCAGTTACGGTACCGATATAACCATGAACGCATAAGAAAAGGTTTTTTTTTAATAATTTTTACATACACTTTTACAGCTAATATTCTAGATACCTACTCAGGTTCCAGGTAGGCTGGCTTATTAAAAAAAGAATGTCGAAGTTAGTTTTACGGATTAGGAAGGAGTTAATGCATACGCGGATTAAAGAAATCAACTAAGTTTCCTCTTAAATGTTGGTTTGGCTGACCAACGCAGTAATGGCGGCCAAAGTAGTTTCTCGCTAGATTTGGAAATGTTTTACTGCAAGCTTCGAGAATAAATTACTTGGTATTAGCAGTTGAAAGAATAATGCCCAACTGTCAATGTTACGAACCGCCGACTAATACCTAAGGGATACAACTGCTTCAGAAACGTTAGATCGATTTAAAGAGAAGGACGTTTAAACTTGCATTTATGTAGCGTTTTTGCAAGCTACGTGTCGTTTTCTTATGCTACGATCAGAAAAGTCAATAGTGTACAAAACATACTCAAGTCATTTCTACTTTGTGATTTGACAATGTGTGTTGACCTTATTCAAACCAAACCGTACCGAAACATACTGAAAAAACGGCACAATAAACTGGACCAGCATACCGGACAGAACTGAAATGTAGATCATAGCCTACGAAATAAAATATTTTTTCAGCAGTAAATTGAAATAAAAGCAATCAGTGCTTATTTTTCATAAATAACAAATGTTTTTTAAAAATGTACTTACATAACATGAAAATTATGTAGATTATCATTTACCTAAAAAAAAAAAAACTCTGTTGAACCAAATATTGAGTTGATCAAGGCTTTTAATCAAATTATGTTATAAGATATTGATCATACCAGAAATGAAGTCTTTATAAAGTTCAAATTGATTTAAAGCTTAGGTTTTGCTAAACATATAGGTACAAAGAATAAAGCTTATTAAACTGCATTAGTTTCGCCATGAAAAAGTTGTTTGGATTAAAATTATTAAATTTCAACCTCCTATTTTATTAATAAACATTGTATGGTTCTGTTTTTATGTGTGGTTGTTATTGTTTAATATTTAATTGTAAATAAACACTTTCATGAAAACAATTCAGATTCGCGCGGTTCATGCCTTTGTTTTAATCAAATTTATAACTATATAACTTTGTTAAGATTTGCAAATACAGTTCACAAACATAGAAGGACCTTTACAATTCTGAATATGGAATTAGCAAATACGAAACATTCAAAATGATGGATGCTAAAAGTTTTGTATCTAAAAACTGAGAAAGACAGGTTTTAATGGTCATTAATGATAAAAATTTTCTACAAAAAAAAACAAAGGTAAATTATTCCCCTGTGTAAGCCAAGGTTTCCTAAGCATGCGAGACCACAAAAATGTTGTCCGGCCCGTGGTGCGTATATTATTCTTTCCACCACCTGCGAATCTTTCAAAAAAAGTTACTAATAATCTTCATTTAGTACCCGCTTCTGTCAGTATATGGCATGTGTCAAAAAATTAAAGTAAACAAAACTTCGTAGTATGCGCTTCGTCGTTAAGGACGTTTAACACAGAATACGCTAAATGTAAACAATAATCTAGAAAATTCTAACATTTGTTGTGGATTAATGCCAGTGTATAAAATGAATACGAGTAGCTTAAAAGACTCTGATACTCCTTTTGAAATTGAAGAGGCAGAAAATTTTGCATGTTTGCAACTTCTGCCAGAACGATTAAAACAGCGATTTGAAATAGCAAATAATGTATATTTTCTACTACCACTAATGTAAACGACTCTTACCGAACAGCCTGCATGCATAGTGAGTGAGTTCTAACGCACGGTAAGCAAAAAGCACACTTGGCTAGAAAGATCGAAGTAGACTCACGTCTAACACTTCCTGCATGCCTAGTAACTGAGTTATAACGCACGGTAAGCAAAACGCACACTTGTCTAGAAATGTCATAGTAGACTTACGTCAAAATTGGCAAGACAACGTAATTACATGTGTATATTAGCCAAAAAGCCATTAGTATTATGTGTTCGTAGAAAAAATAAGCTACATAACACGAGTTGTAAAGCAATTACGCACTCGTGGAAATACGCACTCGCCGCTACACGGCTCCGGGCGTAACTTTTCCATTCTTTATGTAATATACTATTATGGCATCCATTAAACAATCAAAAGTTTAGTGCTACATCGTGCAATTAAAAATGCCATGATGATATCAACCACTCGTCAGGCACATCAAATAATCACAATTCGCAAAATTTAGAATTTTTTTCAAACTTAGAATCTTAGATTCCCATGGTAGCTCGAACTAAGTTAGTAGTACCTTGTGCTTTTAAAATTTAATTTGTTTTTGTACAATTTTGTCTTATACCTAATAATTATAAGGCATATAATATTTTATGTATAATGAGTCTTGGATTATCGTACAAAATTTTTACCGAAAATATGTAATTAACGTTAATTAAAACTTTTGTTTCACTTAAACATGTTTAGTTAAAATAATATGATCAGCTAATTTGTTGTAAGAATTTCGTTTTTCAATTTTAAAAGTTTAAGCTGAAATGTTTACTCCAGACGTTTGCAATTTCCCGTTCAGTCCTGCATTCTTCATTTGAAACGATTCTACAACAAAAGAAACTTAAACAACGGTCACGTAATGACTTTACAGAAAGAATCCAGCGAATGATTTTGTTTCTTGCAAACAAACAAAAAACTGACTGATCTTATTATTCGATCTCTATCAGGCAATGAACGAGTCAGTCGTTTCGTTTTATTTCACACACATGATAAAAGCAGTTATTAATTTTTTTATTTTGGTTTTACACGCCAGCTTTTGTTTATATAAAATACTGTGTGCGACGAGAGAAATTTCGACATGTTCTAAACAATTTTGGATATTTAGTGTTTTTAATAATTCAGGGACCATTTGTTTGTAATTGTATTTCAGTGATAACGTAAAATAAGTCTTAAAGTCTGAAATTTTGTCCCCAAGTCACGCGATATGCATTCATGCACATGTTTACCGCACGTTAGCGTTCAATTAATTAAAATGCAATCACGAAAGTGAAAAGATATCACAGCTCATTCTGTTGCGCCTTAAGTATTTTACGCAAACTAACGTGAACCTTGATTTTAATCTCGACTAATTATAGGAATATAAATTATTCATTGATTTTTGCTAACTTGTGTGAAATTTAGTTTTGGATTTGAAATTTCCTGAACATTTTTTAATTATTGAAAAACAAATTTATATTATCACTACATGAATTATTTAAATATTTATTTATCACCTATCATTACCAAAGGATCACTTGTAAAAACGTTAATGTAGTTTTAAGACTTCCGTCTCTTCATCGGTAGTAATTTTTATCTATTTACGTTTTTTTCCAAAAACCAATGACTACACCTCCAAACATAAATAAAATTCTAAATAAAGGTAATTTAAGTCATAAAAATAATAAAAATAGTATTAATAACACAAACGAATCCATTTATAGTAGTTAATTACTTTGTACTCGAAGGTATAACAGATTTTAAAAAATATTTCCAAACTAATTATTTGTTCAACTAAAAAATTGCATTTATACAAACAAACAAAAAACTACAACGTGCCCTGTTAAAATATAGATATAAAATTTATATGTACCTACTTGTTTTATGTGGTAATTACTATAAACATTTATAGTTTTTTGATGATACACAAATTTGCTGGTTAACTACCGAGTAACTTTTAATAACTTATCATATTAAAAGGATCAAAATATAAAAAGTAAATAGGAGTACATTTTAATATTACCTAATTACTTGCTTTTACTACCAAGTTCTGGAGTATCTTTTTTATGTTTAACATAAAGATAAAGTCTTGGTCAAGCTTTATTTTAATTTTATTGCATCTTACTTCAGGTAAAGTAACATTTACAGTAATCCCTTCATAAACGCGGTTTCCATTTACGCGATTTCACTTAAGCGCGGTAAAAATTTTTAAATAAATCTCCAGACATCAGATTGAATTCAGTATTTAAAAATTAAATTAGGGTGAATGCCATATAGTCCATGGTTCGAAAATATTTACATGCAATTAGAATAGAGGATTTAAGGCAACGTCATCAAGCCTAATAATTATGTTATTAGAGTCTTTACGGTTCGTGTGCATCGATTTTAACGGACTCTGTCCAAAGTCGATTAAGTGAAATCCTTATGAAAATGAATGATAGTTACATCAAGGGTGTGTTTTTGTGGTAACCTCTTATATGAACAAACGTACATTCAAAAAAACTTTTGTTTCAACTTTTGTAACCCAGCAAGAGTAAAATATTTGAAAATATGAAACAGATCCCTATTTTAAACATGGTTTCTATGACTCCATTTGCGCGATTTCATTTACGCGCTGTTTTGTGGAACCAATTAAACGCGTAAATGGAGGGTTTACTGTATTTTAATACTCGTGTCCCAGATTACATTTCCAGCATGGGGATCTCGCTTATTATAAGAGATACAGGTTTGTTTAAATTAGATGAATTATTCCTTAGTATTAGAGGAGCTACAATCAATTTTTAATAGTACAAAATTTCTCGTGCTTTAGATGTTATAGCAAAAAATATGAAAATGTCCAATTTCTTTTTTCTCTCATAACTTTTTTGTCTTAATCATTAGAACAATTTTATTTGTACTTTCTTAAGGCACTTTTTAATGGAGAATGTACCTGTTATTTTAGATTATTTTTAACAGTTACCATTTTCGAGATATTACCCCTAACTTCATTTTTTCTTATAGCCCGCGAAGTTGGCTATGGAATAGTTAAATGTGCTTTTCTTTTCTCTTTACAATGAGATATTACTTGCTACATTTATTTTTATAAATAAGTCACAAAATCAAGAAAAATCGTATTTTACCCTTACAACTTATCAAGTTATCTATGAAAATAAAAACAAAAAACAACTAATTAAGTGTCAAATGACAGTTACTATTTGTCTGCGGTATCATTTATGAGAATTTAATAGTATTGTTGTGTAATTTGAGAGTCTTTGTAGTAATTGTTATAATGATGGCTACATTTAAAAATAGCGATTAATTTGACATGTTGAGATGATGAGATGCTACATTCTTTGCCATAAAAACTGTGTTGAAGCTGAGCGAATATGCTTAGAGCTATATCCCGAGAAAAGGCAACGAAGGATGCGTTATTACAAAAATTTGGAAATAAATTTAAAAGTACATGGTTTTTTCGACAAACCAACCAAAAATCCAAAACAAATCAATAATTAATTAGAATTATTTATTTTACACAGTTTCTATTGTAAATAATGTGGCATTTCAACATATAAAATTTTTAATTAGTTGTAAATGTGCCCATAATTATATGATAACAAATTTGCTACAAAGACTATCGAATTATACAACAATACAATAAAATTCTAATAAATGATACCGCAGACAAATGGTAACTGTCATTTGACACATAATTAGTTGTTTTTTGTTTTTATTATTATAGATAGCTTGATAAGTGATAGGTAAAATACGAATTTTCTTGATTTTGTGACTTATTTATAAAAATAAACGTAGCAAGTAATATCTCAATTTAAAGAGAAAAAAAAGCATATTCAACTATTCCATAGCCAACTTTGCGGCCCATAAGAAAAAATGAAGTTAGGGGTAATATCTCGAAAATGGTAGGTGTTAAAAATAATCTAAAATAACAGTTACATTCTCCATTAAAAAGTGCCTTAAGAAAGTACAGATAAAATTGTTCTAATGATTACGACAAAAAAGGTATGAGAGAAAAAAGAAATTGGACATTTTCATATTTTTTGCTATAACATCTGAAGTACGAGGAATTTTGTACTTTTAAAAATTGATTGTGGCTCCTCTCATACCAAGGAACAATTCATCTAATTTAAGCAAACCTGTATCTCTTATAATAAGCGAGGTCCCGATGCTGGAAATGTAATCTGGGACACCCTGTATAAGAAATTTTTAATCTTAGAGCTCCAGAATAGAAAACAATTATACTCAATATAGAATAGTTAATGTTTCACAATTTTGATTCTAATTCGCACTTGCAATTTTACATCAATCTTCCCGATTATGTACGCGACTAAATACGCAAATAATCACGTTTTGCGCATTCAGTTTTTAAATCATTTGCATTATTCGTATTACTACGTTCCTCTTATACTTAAAAATTATTATTGCTAAAAAACCAACTACTTTGTTGAATTTGTGACTAAATTGTTCTGAAAACGCTAAATAATAGCACTAATATGATCTTAATCGTAAGAAGATTAAAAGTTATTAAATCGAAGCGGTCTTATAGGTATTAGAAATAATTAACTTGTCGCTGAGAAAAGGGATCTTCCCAGAAAACTGGAAAACATCAACTATTATACCTATTCAGAAAGTACCTAACACTAAATTATGTCAAAACTTTAGACCAATCAATACAGTGCCCGTTTACGAAAAAGTTTTAGAGCTAATTGTTAAAGGGCAAATTCTAGAATATTTACAGATTAATGATGTGATAGTGGATAACCAGTCGGGTTTTCGCAGTGGACATTCTTTTGAAACAGTGCTTCAGAATATTTGTGATCTGTGGTTTAGAAATATGGAAAATGGTGAAATAACACTAGCCGTATTTTTGGATTTTCGTAGAGCCTTTGAAACGATTAATAGAGAATTATTAATTAAAAAATTAGAAAAAATAGGGATAAGTGAGGTAGCATGGTCTTGGTTTAAATCATACTTACAATATAGACATCAAAAAGTTAAATATAATAGAACTATATCATCTTGTTTAAAAACCACACATGGTGTACCACAAGGAACCGTTCTGGGTCCTCTGCTTTTTGTTGTTTATATAAACGATATGGTTATATACGCCAAACATTGTGAAATAAAAATGTTTGCGGACGATACAATGTTGTTTGTTAGTGGATTTAAAACAATTGAATTAGTAGATAAGATGAATTTAGATCTAAGTAATATTTATAAATGGCCATGCGATAATAATTTATGAAGGTATTAATGTTGATAAATCCAAATTTATGATTTTGGGAACCAAACACATTATCTATAAAACAAATATTTATAATGCTAATCTGGATATAAAAATTAGCAACACTAATTTAGAAAGAGTACGAAATTAAATACCTTGGTGTTATATTAGATGAAAATTTAACGTTTAAGTTACACACAAAATACATGAACAAAATTTCCAAAAAGATTTTTCTCTTCAAAAGATGTAGCAAACATATGAGTATGTACACTAGAGTTTTACTGTATAAAACAATAATTTTGAGTTTTGCGCTTCATTACTTATTAATTTAAATAAAAATGATCTTCAACAATTACTTACAGAAATTACAAAATCGCGCCATGCGCACTATTTTAAAGTGTTCAATTCTTTCCCCTATCAAGGTTATGTTAAATACACTTTAATTTATGAGTATTAATCAGAGAATAATATTTAGAACATTAGAGCTAATTTTAAAAATTAAACTGCAAAAAACACCAAAATATCTGTATGAAAATGTAAAATTAGTCAAGAGATCCACAGTTATAATACTAGAAATAGGCTTGATTTCGTTATAGAGAAATGTACTAAAAGTCAAACTGCTCGTTCGTTATTTTATCAAGGTTTTAAAATATTTAATAATATGCCGCATCAAGTCAAAATATGTAACAATTATAAGAAGGGTATTAAATTTATTTTTATTTCATTCTATTTTTATTTTTATTATATTTACTATTACCTATGTAAATTATGTTACAATGTAATAGCAATTGCTAAATAAAGCTAACTTACTTACTTACCTACTTGTTAAAACTAATAATTCGAACAAACAGCAAGTAGGTAGTAAAGAAAAAACTACTGCCGTGACATAAAATTCTGTAGTAGAATAAAAAGTCTGCAAAACTCAAGTTCTTCAAATCGTTTCATATATGTACTTGTGGATCACTGCAATATTAGAAATGAGCGGCGACTCAGATAACTTACTCGCGTCCAAGATAAAAAAGCTTCGTCTTTTTCAATACATTGCTCTACTTTACTTTATAGTAATAATATTTTAAGTTTATTATTAATGGTTGCAATACACAGTTATTTTAGACTGGTATTAATATAAATGAAACTGTTGGACCCGGGTCTAACGTGGTTTAACCCCGCGGTTAATACCAGGTTCAACTTTTATGCAACGTGCCTTAAACTGTATATCTTTGTGTATGTGTACATAAGAGTATTACTCTTATATACACATACGGCAATAACAAATGAGAACAATATTTGTTGTAAATAACACTTAAGTTTTAAATTATTACAAAAAAAACACTATTTGTTTATATCGTAATTAATATTTAAACAATTAATGTCCGATTACATAAAAGTTGAACCTTGGATTAACCCCGGGGTTAAACCACGTTAACCCTAGAACTAGGCAAAATCGTAGCATAGTTGGCGCTGATGTTGCCTAGTTTTGGGGTGTAACTCGTATTTTAGCACCAGTGTTACTTTGTGCAATCGGACCTTAGAGTTACAAGCAGTCTAAGCAATATAAAAGTAATCTAACTTCATCGAATGATTCAAAAATAAATAAGATTGTCAATAAATCTATGTAGTCTATAATTAAAAGTTTGGTTTAATTTTCATACTGCTATATTATCTTAAAACACAAGACGATGTTATCAAAATAGTATTCATGTAAATGCAAATTTGTTTTATAAATGTCAACTTACGTTCGTGTGCACATTACGCACGATAAAATCGCTTCTACTGTTATATCAGTATAACAGCAATGTTGTCGGTTTTTTATTAATCATGCGATTTAAAAAACCACTTCCAGTTGTAAAATGTCGTTAATATTATAAGTTGCAAGTAATTTAAATATTTGAATGCCTTGACCTCTTTGAACGATAAATTAATATGAATATTTAAGTTTTATTTTAATTTAAAGCGGCCGTTTTATAATCGTTTGTTGTACAGAGTAGGGCTGCTTTAAAAAATACGTTGTTTACATAGCGACGTGTAATTATTTTCAAGTAGTTAAAGATTGCAAATAGCACTAGCTAACCAGGATATATATCTCTTGACTAAGTCCATTTGCAGTTGGCTAATTTCGGTAACAAATTCCTATTGGGACTCGGAAATACCGTTGTAAATTTGTATAGGGTTCGAAACAACTACAAGATGAACAATTCGTGATCTACAGAAGCACGTTTATCTTCCGTCAAGTCGACCGCGAATAATGGCACCTCAGGGCCTCCAAAAGCTTTCAGAATCCTTTGTTCATCATTTAGTAGGCGACACGGAGTACTCTATACGAACTTTACTATAACGTCCCTACCATAACTCCTACCAACAGTCCCGAAGAAATATAGTGCATTATTGGACGTTATTTTTATATATAGGCATTTTTTTATAGTAAACAATAATCCAACGTCGTGGAGACAAATAACGACCAGAATTAGCTTTCTAGATTATGAAAATATTAAGGGGCAATAAAAGAAAACAAAGAATATGGTTGTGGTGGGAACAAACATTCGTGAAATAGATAGTGGACACACGGTCTTATTGTTTCAGCTCACGACGACAAAAGACATCGCGAACTGCGAGGCGAACAATGTGAAATGAAATGTGCGTTGTGCATACAGAGGGATGCACGCACACCTCTCAGGGGAGAATATTAATGTCGTTTGTTACGTACTTTGAGTAAATTTTAGTCTGTGCAACTTATAATAAAACAGATTATTTATGTGCAACTTCACTTTGCTGAAAATAATATTTAATCTCAATTTGTCCATTTTAAAGTTTAGCGTAATAAATTGTAGTGTTTATATATTTCTCAGATTTGAAAACTTAACATACTCTGACTTGCTGCACTTAAGACTAATCTTATAAAAACTTTACAAAGGCATAAGTTCCTAAGTTTAGCATCAAATATTTATATTTTGCTACAAAATTTTTCTTTTTTTTTAAGGAATAATACACCTCACTTTATCATTTACTAAGATCTTTAACACTTAAAAAATATTTCTTAATGAGGACTTCTGAGCTTAAGATAAAGTTTAGAAATTTTTATACATATTTAAAATAAAATAAAGCTATCATCACTTAAGATTTTTGATAACGCCAATGTTTCGATTTTTCAAGACCCGCTTTATTTTTGTACATGACAAAAAAAAATCGCATGTTATGAATCATTTAAAAGAAAAATAGACAAAAGTTGCAAGCTACAATAGAACAGAAATGGACAAACAATTTAAAAAAAAAATTATAATTGAAGTGTTTCATGCATCTTATTGTCATCAACATCATAAGCTTTCATGGGTTAGTTCATAAGACTTTAGACCCGATTGCATAAAAGTTGAACCTGGGATTAACACCAAGATTCAACCACGTTAATTCTAAAACTAGGCAAAATCGCAGCATAGTTGGCGCTAATATTGCTTAGTGATTAACTTTTTTTTACCACTTTGTGAAATCGAGTCTGATTGTCTACATATCGATTAAAATTTGTAGATTATTTGGTACAATATCCCAAAAGTGGTTATAAAAAATATTTTTCTGCAATCGTCACTAAACTAACTAATAAGTACCCAAAAGCGGCTGTAATAATCATTTTTACTGCCTAGGCAGTAAAAAAATAAAATGCGTTACGCTCATTGGTTGAATTTAGAAAAATTGAGCGTGCTTTTGTTGATACATATTTGACAGGAGAATGAGAATCTGACAGATGAAGTAAAACCGTATGTATTTGCGTAATTTTTCGCTATTTCTTTGACGATTGCAGAAAAAAATTAATAAGCACCTCGGCAGTAAAGTTGCTGTTTATCACTCGCGTAGTTATTTGCGTCGTTTGTAAACTTTGTGTTTTTGCCACCAAGATGCTTTGTGAACTCCAAAAATGTGAAGTTCTAAAGCTACTAGGTGGAATAAATAAACTGTATGTGAAAGACGTTCAATTTGAAGATAGTGGTTGGGTGAGACCATCCGACGAGAGGAATGAGAACGTGCATTATCACTTGCATGCACACTTTTGAACGGCTGCCATCTTAAACAGTTCTTCAGGACTGATTCAGGGTAGGATTGCCAGATCTATTACCTGCGGTTTTAATTTAAATCCCCCTCGTATGTGTTTCATAGTTTTCATGGGCTAACATGGTTCACTATGTAGGTACTAAATCAGTAATAAAAACACAGGTATGTAAACAGAAATTATAAACGACAATTTTATCTAAACCGCATTCTTTATTATTTATGCTGCAAGTTACACGTGTTTCAAATACAACTTGTATGTGTTGTTATAGTATTTTATATATAGAAAGACCGTTTGAGGGAAACTGCAACGAAGCAGAATTAGCTTATTCCAGTCGTCGCCTCGGCCATCTGAACATTTGCGGTCCGCTGATCTCTTAGTGTAGCAGTTTGATATGCTAATTTCTGTTTAAAAATTAAGATATCCCTTTGTGAATTTTGAAGACGAAGTTGGGATAACTTTGAATGAAGCATTAACTTACGGAAATGTATTTCAATCTGTAACTCTAGCAAGGGCATAACTATAAATAATGTTCATTTTAATTTTCAAGATAATTTATATTTGGAAAAAATGTACATAAGTGTTACGCAAAAAAGGTATAGCAGAAAAACAAATACACATCGATTAATTTCAAACTATTTTAGATAGAAAACGATAGGTAAATATTAAATGAAATTTTAATACACATCAATTCAAAAAGATGGCATATACAGGGTGTCCCAAATTCGAGTAAATGCATGAGGATCTCTCTTATCTTAAGAGCTACGAGGTCGGTTAAATTAGGGCAAAGTTGCGAAATTAGATGCTCATTAATAATCCAAAGAGAAATTGGAAATATCTCAAACGGTATCCGAGAAAATTAGGAAAAACTGGAAAATACGATTTTTGAAAATCGCCTATAACTCCTTTGGAGTATGAAATATTTCAAATGTGTAAAAACATTGCCGAAGCAACTTTTTAAGCCGAATAGGATGGTGATCGCAAATTTTTCCTAGATCGATTCGTTTTTGTTTTAAGACAACCAACTTTGTTTTTTCTTATTGGCGCAAGTTTTGCTATTTACATAATCAAATAGCATTTATTTTTCTAAATCCATTGATGTATCACACATGGTATTTTACTTTTTCTTTCATTATCAAATTTCAAAAAATACGTTTTAAACAATAACCATTATAAATCAGGTTGGCTGGTCATTGTGGTTTATGTTGTTTCCATGAAAACCGATCAACAAACTAAAAGTTTTGAAGGCCTGTTAGTCGTAAAAATTAACTTAAATAACAAAGAAAAACGTGATATGCTGCCGAGAAAAAACAAAGTTGGTTGTCTAAAACAAAAACAAATCGACCTAGGAAAAATTTGTGACCACCATCCGATTCGGCTTAAAAAGTTGCTTGGGCAACTTTTTTACACAGTTAAAATATTTCAAACTCCAAAGGAGTTATAAACGATTTTCAAAAATGGACTTTCCAGTTTTTCCTAATTTTCTCGGATACCGTTTGAGATATTTCCAATTTCTCTTTGGATTATCAATAAGCATCGAATTTAGCAACTTTTCCCTAATTTAACCGACCTCGTAGCTTTTAAGATAAGCGAGATTCCCATGCATTTACTCGAATTTGGGACACCCTGTATATTTGGCAGTGGCCTTGTAAAGTCTTAGCTTTAACTAGCACATACTTACATTTATCTACTTGTAAACATGTATGTGTTTATGAACATGAGCAAATATGTTTTTGGGATAACAAACATTAAGGTTTGTTAAAATGTTTTGCATGTTGCCGCATCTATAGTTTTCTCGTATTTATTGTTTTGTTCAGACAGCCCCTCTAAAAACGATAGATAGAGGTTTAACTGTATTATACAAAAAAAAACTACAAATCTCTTTATCAAATACAAATAATACGCATTACATAAAAAAGTACTTGAAAATTATCTCTATCGCACGTACGTCAGTAAAATTAAAGAAGAATCGTGAATCGTATTTATGTCGCGCTGTTTCTACCGTCAAACAGATTTGGACGCTTACTTATGTTATTTGTTTGGTAGGCCATTCATATCTGGAACATTCAAATATGGGATGTTCAAATCTGGAAAATGCACCGGTAGAATCATTCTAATCTTAAATCGTTTAACGCTGGAATCACTCAACGCAGGAATCATGCAACGATGGAACCATGCAATACGGGAATCGTTCATCACTGTAAAGCTCAAATCTGGAACCCAGAAATCAAGTATTTTTGCTGCTCTCTATTTTACAACAGCCAAAGTATAATATAATTACATAACACTTATTTATATTTTATGTTAACTATTGTACAGTGCAAGATAACAACATCGTCTTAATGGTAACTCAAGGGCTACAAATTCTGGCAAAGTTGCGTAATTATAATGCTTAGTCAATTTCAAAAAGAAACTTCCAACTTCCAACTTTTCATGCGGCTCCATTTATTTTTATTGTACTTTTAGTTCGTCTGTCTGTCCATTATGCTGTTGGTCTATGCTATCTGGTGGCACCAATTAAAATGTTTTGGTTTGGTATATTTTCTTCCATATCATTGCTATATGCTTTAGCTGTTTCCCCTCTTTGATTCAGTCTATTGATGCATCTTACTAAAAATTTAAAGACTGCTACCGGTACGAACTCGTAAAGATTTAGCTGCTTATCAGCATTTCGTATGAAAATAAATGTAACACGAAATCCTGCTGCATAAGTTCTTTAAGAAGCAATAAACAAGCAAAAATTTTCAAAATTAAACTTTACATAGCTGAACGTTGTTAAAACTTCAAGAGGGCGCTGCGGAAATTCTACAATCGTTTAAACACTTCTCTTTGTAATAACGCTGCACTGTAGCAGAAACTAAATAGATATTACTACTCTTGTTAATTAAAAATTATCTTGCCAACTAAGTTCATAGAGTGAAATTAGATTTGTAATTTAAAATCCGAAAAATTGCTTAATATATTATTTTCTTTTTTAGTTGAAACTGATTTTAAAATTATGTTTTTAATGTAGGTACCTAACATTTTTTATAAATCCATATACAGAAATTGTTTACTGTGTAATAAGGCCCAATGTTAAATATAATTTACATTTTAAAATGAAAATACTGCTTAAAATATTGTTTAATATAATACAATTTGGCTGAAGCAAAGATCTACTAAATCTTCTCGCATATTGCTTAAAAATGATGTGTAGTGTATATCGATATTAATAGCTTTAGTGTACGCGTTGATGCAGCCGCTGTTTATTATATGCCGGCTGTGCTCGTCAGATAAGCTTACATCACTTCAGATCCATTATGCAGCTTTGAGAAATTTACTACTCGTTCGTTTCGATCGCGGAAAAATAGAACGTGCCGTACACAGCAGCGGGCGAAAAGCGCTTTTTCCTTTTTGAATTATTCATAACTCGCCAAGTAATGCCAGCAGAGGTGGCCAATCAAGCCAAGATTTAAGACATTGTCTGGATATAGATAGAGATATCAATAAGGCGTTGAAACAATGGCGTGTTATCCTTGGCCTAACGTTCTACATTTAAAAGTAGTGGTCGCACGAACACGAAACCATTAGCCGAGACTATTACCTCTCTACAAATATCGATGAATCGCAAAAACAGCTTTAGATTACTTTTTTAAACAGATTGTGAATTATAGGTGCTTAACAATACCAAAACTTTATTGTATCACAAGTAGTTTATAACGAACTTCTAATTCAGTTTAAATACAACGTATACGAAATTCAAGGCTCCCATTGGTAACTTTTAAACCGTAATAGATATAGCTTGATTAAGCGGGACTACTACCAGTGGTGAGCTATGAAATTTTTAACAAAGGGCTCGCTCATAGTTAAATAAAAACAAAAAAATAATGTTAATTATACAGGGTGTTTCATAATTGAATGCTGATCCTTAAGGGTGTTATTCCTTGGATGATTTTAAGAAAAAAAGTTCATATCAATGTAGGTCCGCAACCGCCGTATTTTTGTTAAATTATTTAACAAAGGGCTCTCGCGAGCCCCCGCGAGCCCCCTACAGCTCACCACTGACTACTACTCATTTTACAGACCAACTTAGTTACTTAAAAAATACCACATGTCTCAAAGTATATGTTTTTGGAGTAAAACTATCAAAATAGTAAAGGAAATTTTTAATTTATAGCCTTTAAATAAAATAAAAAAATTAACTCTTTTAGGCTTCTCTTGCATGTGTAGCTGGAAATCTAAAAATATTGTAGTAAAAGATTAAGATACATATATTTTATACTCCTCCGTGTCAAAACGATTGTACGATTGCTGTAATTTATTTGTATCAAAATGATTGTCCTATTTCAAAAATCCACTTTAATTCTTAATCTTATCATTTATTTCAGATAATTATACAACTAGACTCTATGCTACTTATATCCTAAAATATCTTGGAGAAACGGTTTTCGCAGACTCTTCATATTTTTCAGCAGTAGTCTTTATAACATTGTACTTTTGTAGGGTTGTCGACGTACAGTTTTCTGGAATTTTCCCGATTTGGGGCTAACGCTTTCTGTGTCCTGTTAAGAAGTTATGGGACTGTGGAATATCCCGGTTTATCAAATCTAACAAAAAAAAAACAAGAAATTGCGATTAGTACTTAATGGGTTACATAAGTTTAGTGGGGGGTATAAAGGAGGAGAGAGCGATAGATGCGATCGCCCATACAAATTTTTATTGTAATTGAGATTACTTTTAAAACGGGCTTTTGCAACTAGCTTTTATTCTTAGATCATATAAACTACATGGATAACACTACCACAATGCAACTATGTTGTTCACATATCCCAGACGTACAATTATACTGCATCTCCTTCTAACACATATGAAAGTATATTTCTATCTTGCTTTCCAGACCCACCGAGTAAAATCGTGTGCGTTACTATGGTTACGCGCGAAATTTGAACTAAAGCGTTATTTGAACTACTAGTAGATGCAATGTACTCGGATGTTTCCGTGTCAAATATGGGAGAATACAATAACATTAGATCAGACTTAGTAAGTTTTATTGAAGTACAGTAAACACCGCTTATTAGAATCAATTAATTCAGTTAAACGACGATTTTAATAGCAACAAATTCCAAATGTCACTCACGCGTCAGTCGCTAGAATAGGCTAGGTAGGAAGTACGTTACAGTTATTATCACGGTTGCGCTACGATGACAGCGGGCCCGGGTCCAAAACAAAGATAGCGTATATTGGGCCCACATAATATAGAAAAAGATAGGTTTAAAAAGGCACGTTGTACATGTCGGCAACATTGTCTTAACTATATTCCTATGGTGTTGTGTTATCCATGTAGTTTATATGATCTAAGCTTTTATTAAATTTCCTCAGACCCCCTCCAGACTGGATGGACGCAGAACCCTTTTGACCCGGTTATGATATTCACAAATCTGGCAACTCTACAGGGTGCCCATTTTTCTAACCTGTTGTATCCGTTAATATTAGAGGTACAGAAACGTTTAAATTAGCAAATTTGTGCAGAATTTAAAGGACAATCTGATGCCATTTTCAAATTTGACCTACGTCATCAACTTTTTGAAATATTTTGAAAAAACTGAAAAAGGTCGATTTTTTCAAACTTGAATAATTCCGTAACCATATGAGTTAGAACCAAAATAAAAATTTGCCTTTATAGATGTTTTTACGTAGATTTCAAATATGTTAACGAATTTTTCATAGCACTCTCGATTTCCGAGTTATAGCACAAACTTGCATTTTTTTAAATGGAAGTCATAGTTGGCTATGGTCATTAAAAAGGTTATTTTTTTCTCGTTTCAATGATATAAGGGTTGTTATGCTTTACTTTTGTACTTGTTTACTGCCTACTAATAGATGGGAGTTATCCTGTGTTGATGTTCTTTTTTTTTCGATGTGACATTTAAGAGTTGTCTCTTATCGTTAGTGTAGCAGTTATTAGCCAGTTACAAATTTTAAAAACAAAACCTCATAATTTGTCAAATAACATTTATTGTTTGTTATACGTATAAATCTCTCTCTCGTGTTGATCAAAATTTTTGATTGACTTTATTGTAAATTTCAAAAACAATGTTTTCTAATGAAGAAAGAAACGACATGCTTTTTTATTACTAGGCTTGTAATAGGTAGAAATAGTAGAAATTCAAGTGATATGTATTTGCAAAGATTTATGGAAAGGAGGCCACCAAGAAAGAAATTATTTTCGTTATTAGAAACCAGTTTAAAAAAATACAGGTCATTTACAAAATCCAAAGGTTTGAAAATTAAATTTAAGCAAGATGAAGAGAGAGTCCTGGAATACGTAAATTATAAACCAACATCATCTACCCGGGAGTTGTCCCTTGAATGTGGTGTCAACTAAAAAGGCTGTAACTGCCTAATAATTGCTACACTAACGATAAGAGATAACTCTCAAATGTCACATCGAAAAAAAAAAGAACATCAACACAGGATAACTCCCATCTATTAGTGGGCAGTGAACATGTAAAATGATTTTTGCTTATTTAAAGAAAAACTACAAAAGTAAAGCATAACAACCCTTATATCATTGAAACAAGAAAAAAATAACCTTTTTAATAAGACCATAGCCAACTATGACTTCCTTTTAAAAAAATGCAAGTTTGTGCTATAACTCGGAAATCGAGAGTGCTATGAAAATTTCGTTAACATATTTAAAATCTACGTAGAAACATCTGTAAAAGCAAATTTTTATTTTTATTCTTAGTCATATGGTTACGGAATTATTTAAGTTTGAAAAAATCGACCTTTTTCAGTTTTTTCAAAATATTTCAAAAAGTTGACGTAGGTCAAATTTGAAAATGGCATCAGATTTTCCTTTAAATTCTGCACAAATTTGCTAATTTAAACGTTTCTGTATCTCTAATATTAACGGAGTTACCCATACAGTAGGTTAGAAAAATGGCCCTGTATACATGGGTTTTCAGTTAATTTTGTAAAATCGCGTTAATTTTTTTAAGCCTCAATTTGCATTTCTTAGTCATACTAGCGTTACTTAATGTAAACAAAACCTTAAACAAATGACATATATGACAGCAGCGGGCGATTGTTGTTTTACTCTCAAAGCTCAAATAGTTTGAATAGCGCCATATGACAGTGATGACAAAGTGTAGTGCTGCATACTATAGCTGACTCACATTTAATATGACACACAATATGAATTCGGAAATATTTAAACGTTTTTTGTTTTCTTAATTCAAAGCAATTTTGAAAATCGAACAATCATTTTGATACGGAGGTAGTAGATATGAAATAAATAAAAAATCAAACAAAAAAATTTTAATACAACTTTTTAGTTTGCATACGAGTATAATTTTACCATTTATTAAAGAAAAAGCAAATTTTCATAATAATGATAACTATGTGCTTGTTTATATTTACATACAGAATTAAATTTTAGCTGATTAATCGTAACTGCAGAGCTAACCGACATTTTGATTTTATAATCGTTAGTTGAAAACGCCGCTTTGCTTAATACAAAATGGTGAAAGCATGTTACAGGCCATTTCATAAAGTTTTGAAAATTCTGTCTTAATCCTAAGGCAAAATTCGTTTTACGGGTTTTGAGAAACTTAAGTTTTAAACCTGTGTCGCTAGATAACTCGACAAATTCTTCTTAAGCTTTTAATGGTAAATTACATTTAAGAAACTAATTAGTTTTAAAAAATAAAAATGTAAGGAAAAATATTTTTTCAAATTGTGCGCCCATGCACTTTAATGATTAACTATAATTCTATATACAGGGTTCTCGTTTTTCGAGGGCCACTATGGGGATCTCGTAAACGGCTAGAGTTACGACATCGGTTAAATTGGGGCAAAGTTGTATATTCAGGTGCTTAATAATTTGAAGCAAACAGAACTTATCTAGCTCTTTTAGTTTTTGAGATATAGGGAAAAACGTAAAAAAGTGGATTTTTGTTTTTTGCCCGTAACTTTTTCATTTGATGTCGAATTTCATTTCTGTAAAAACTTTTTCTTGACCACTTTTTGCAAGGAATCAAAATCCCCAATTGTATTTTCCGTGCGACGTTTCGTTTTTTTAAAATCATAAATCATAAATCATAAATGCATTCCTAACATATTTATTATTACCTTTTTTTTAATTAAATCCCTTTAATAGTTATTTCATGCGGTTAACTTACGTGCTTTCAAGGAAAAAGGGACAGACAATTATCTACCATGCCGATTAGGATTTGTTTTAAATAAAATATTTGTTTTTGCCATTTTTAACAACAATTATTGTTTCAAAAAAGTCCCAAGTGTTATACATTGTCGAATTCAGAAAAAAATGCTCTACAAATTGGCGTTAAAATCAGATATAGCGTCCATAAGAAAAAATTGACCTGATGATGGTTTTAAAAAAACGAAACGTCGCACGGAAAATATAATTGGGGAATTTGGTTCCTTGCAAAAAGTGACCGTGAAAAAGTTTTTACAGAAATTAAATTCGACATCAAATGAAAAGGTTACGGGCAAAAAACAAAAATCCACTTTTTTGCTTTTTTCTCTATATCTCAAAAACTAAGTTCTGTTTTCATCGAATTATTAAGCACCTAAATATACAACTTTGCCCCAATTTAACCGAAGTCGTAACTCTTACCGTTTACGAGATCCCCATAGTGGCCCTCGAAAAACGAGAACCCTGTATAGGGTGTTTTATAATTGAATGCTGATCCTTAGGGGTGTTATTCCTTGGTTGATTTTAAGAAAAAAAGTTCATATTAATGTAGGTCCGCAACCGCCGTATTTCTGAGATACAGGGTGTTAAAAGTTGAAAAAAATATCGGTTTTTTCGTAACATCTTTGATACCACTTTAGATGTTTTTTGAATTTTAGTAGGTACTAACTAGGCATAAAAACACATTTTTTTCAGAAAAAAAATTGTTCTATTTCTACCAATTGCCTCCGTACTAACATGTCCTTGAATATTTTTAATGAAAAAAATTATATGCCACTGTTTTTTTTTTTCAAAATAAATGTCATTTTTATCATTTTACTTTATCTCTTAGTAAAAATGGTCTCTTGACTTTTTTGTCCGACGAACGGTTTTCGAGTAAACTTTTAACACCCTGTATCTCAAAAATACGGCGGTTGCGGGCCTACATTGATATGGACTTTTTTTCTTAAAATCATCCAAGGAATAACACCCCTAAAGATCAGCATTCAATTATGAAACACCCTGTATATAACTAAATCTTTGGAAAGGTTATTTTCAATCAAAAAAACATCTATAGCTGGACACATTTCTAAAGAACTATTTTCAACTTTATTCTTCTATTTATGTTGACTTTATAGCAAAACTTTCAAATTTTTTTTGGGACTTAAATATGTTAAGTACATGTTAGTGCATTTACTTGACACGACAACTATAAATCATTGAGTTTTGCAAATTCTACAGTCTTGAAAAAATCAACAAAATCGGATTTCTACTCACAATCAGTCAAAAACATAACAACTGCATCAAAAACTTTTTGCTGTTGCCAAATTTTTCGCCACCACCACATTCTGTTACGCGACCACAAATTTGGGGTTACGACTCACAGTCTCAGAAGCCGTTGACTGAAGGATTGTTAGGTTAGGGGAAGTTGCAGGTCTTATAGTTCAAAATTAAAATGCTACTTGGCTGCAACATAAAAGTTGGCTAGGTCATTGTTAAAGATCTTTTTAAGACACTTGATAATACAAACACAGGTGGTGCACTTTTTAATATTTTAGTAATTTAAATAAATACTAATAATAATTACTCCTATTTAATTTTTGATAAAAAGAAAACTGCTGCTCTACAGAATATTAAAGTTAATAAAATTAATATCTACTAATTTTTAGGAACTTTGTTTCTTTCACCTTATAAGCCATTAATTAAAAAATGTAGGACCTGTTTATTTATAGTTGTTACACGATTATCGGCCACTTTCCAAAAAAGCCAATGCTCTTGCAACAAAAACGGGTGGTTCGGACTCGCGGCTAGTTCAGACGAGAAGGGGTAGGTCCGAATTAGAAAGAAACTTGTAGACATCAATAAGGGCGCCACACCATTTATTCTATAAGGTTTCAAATAGCGAAAAAACCTAGTAAACGAAATAAAAGAATTTGTAGACGGGAATGATATATGCCTTTAATAATCACACACACAAAAATGAAAATAACAAATAAAATATAGAACACACTTGACAATAAAATGTTCCTCGCCTCAACAGACTTAGAAGGCCACTATGAAGAAAACATTCGTTATAATTAAACATAAAGAAAATATATACGACGAAATAAGATCGGTCCTGTTCCGGTGTTTGCAAGTACCTATATAAAAATACACAAATATATAAAAGAATAATAATTCAGTTTCAATGAAAATACAACCCGCTTAAGCACGATGAAGGAGAAGAAAGGCCGGAACTGCTGTCCGCAGTCCAAGCTAACGGATAAACATCCACGGAATCAATCCTCAACGGAACACCAAACGTTAGATCACAACGTTAAACGAAACTTAGAAAAAAGGACTGAGCTTAACATCAGGCTCAAAGCGAAAACGTAAATCCAAACGTTAAACAAACGTAAAGCATAAGCCAAGCTTAGTGCGAAACGTAAACACCTAAAACGAAAAGAAATGTAAGATAACCTCCAATTTTCACGTGGCTTGAAGAAAAAGTTTACCTGTTTTAAGTGCTGTGAAATAATCCAACAGTTTTATTTGGCTGGACCAGATTCGCAATATGCGTGACTCGAAAAGTCGAAATCCACCAAAATTAACTATATATCCCTGGATATTCACTTTACACAAATTACAGGTGCATTACCAAACCAAATAAGAAACGGAAGTCATTAATTTTGACATGCGTGAAATAGACTGGTCACTGGAGCTACTAAGATAGACTTAAACTACTACTCATGCGACCTAACTCCCAATCGGACAATAGTAACGTAACATAGTTCAACCAATTTATTTAAAAAATGTATTTTTTTCGACAACGTAGGAGAGCCAAATAATATTTTTGAAACTTTTAAGTAAAATGATGTGTAACTCCGCTTTTTCAAAAATCTATCGTAATAAACAGCAAAACCACGTCCAAAACTGAATAAATTTATGAGCATTTAATGGTTAGACAGATAAATTACGTGATTTAAATTATAATTTCAAATTAAGCTCAATTTATTTTTTAAAAATTAATTGAAGTTTGTGGATTATGGTAAGAGTTTTAAATTTTTCAGAATGCTAGACAGAACATCATTCTATATTCACATTGATATAAAAGTTCGGTTGAAATTTGAATTTTTGGGTGTGACTAGACTCGCTTTACTAACTTTTGAGGTTTATTAGTTTGGATATCGTGACGTCATTAGTCAATAAAACGAACACATTTACATTATAAATGATAATAACCAGTAATACTCAAGTTCAGTAATGTACAATTTGCTTGCATATATTCAACATTCTGTACAAAATTCATAAGGCTTATAGACTTCCATTTAATTAAACTTGTACGAAGGAGCAGGTGTGTGGTGTTGGAAAAGTTACAGAAAAGTGCGGTGGGGATTATTTTCTACATAGAGGTTGCTGCAAAGTTATATTGAAATAGAATGTTCGGTATTTAAGTTTCCTTATTGCAAAGTTAATGCTTGTTGGGAACTCACTTAAAAATTTAAAACTGATACAAAATTAGACAATCTTTTATAAATATAGAATTATTACAAAACTTGATAGTGACTCAAATAAATATGAAATGTGAATAAAATTTGTTTACTTAACATTACAAATAAATATTTTTGTTGAAATAAATTGTGGCAAAGGATCTCACTAATAACATTTTTAACAAACGATGACTTATTTGTCACTTTTTAAACACAATACAAGATGTGGCTTTCAAAATAAAGATAATTAGCAAAGAAATGTGTTTTTTCTGCAATCGCCACTAAACTAGCTCAATAAGTACCCAAAAGCGGCTGTAATAATCATTTTCACTGCCGATCGGCAGTAAAAAAGTAAAATGCGTTACACTCATTGGTTGAATTTAGTAAGAGTGGGCGTGCTTTTAATTAAATTGCTAGAACCACCTTTGTACGATAGTGTTTGCAAGTACCCATCACATTTTAATTTGGTTTCTGAAATCTTACAAGGGAGCAGTGGCGTAGCTAGGGTAATTTGCGCCCGGGGATAAGACACAAAATCTGCGCCCCTTCTCGTATCGAGAATCTGGAGACTCACTGGGGCCGGAGTCCCCCAAAAAATTGTTATTTTCAGTTTATATTATGGTTCATAAATAGAATAAAAACTAAAAATTCTTTTTATGGATTGAAACAATTTATTTAATAAACACTAAAATACTAAAATAAATACTAATTAATTATTAAAATTACTAAATACTAATAAAAACTAAATTCTATACATATTTATTGTACTGGTCCGTGAGTGTGTATGTGTAGTATATATGAATTGGAATTCTACGTGACTATTGCGTGTATACAGATTACAGACCAGGGTTGTAATGTCACTATTTTTTTCGAACATTCAAGATTTTTAATTTTTCGTTTAACATCTCACGTTTTAAAATACATTCATTTTTATAAAATTAAAATACAAAAGTTAGTTTAAATCGATCCTCATTTTGGCGCCCCCTAAGCTGTGGCGCCCAGAGACATATGTACCCCCCTGCCCCCCCCCCCTGGCTTCGCCTCTGCGAAGGGAGGGTCACGATATGTTGTTGCTAGAATTTGAAGGCTGTGTTTATTGCATCAAGAAGATCAAAACTAAATGTTTTGCAGAGTTATACATGCCACTGGCCATTTCCTTCGGAAAAATATGGGAAAAACTGAAAAATTGAATAATAAAGGTAATTTTTGCGATCGCATTGGCTATGACACCGTCAGAGATAAAATCGAAATTTTTCTATTTACCAATGCGCGCATTTTTTGCAAGTAAAATGGTCCAAATTTTTTGAAAAAAATCTTAAACGGCTCTGGAGAAAAACGAGACCATTATGCGATTTGCCTAACTTACAAATACCAAATTGAAATTTCCAATATTGATAATAACGAAGTTATGGTTTAAATTTAAAATTAAGATTTTTTACTTTTGTAGAATTTAACAGGAACTGGATGCAATATGAACTTTTTCAGTTTAGATTCTTACAAACGTAAATTCTCATTTCTTAGCTCGATCATCCGATTATCCTTAAAGTTTTCTAATATTCCCATGCTCTTCGTGTGGAAATATATTGAATTAATATTAAACGTTTATTTTAGTAATTACGAGAAATATTTTTTTCTAAAATATTTACCGGCCAAGATAAGCAAGTTTAAAAACAAGTCATTATTTTTTTTAATTAATTTTACTTTGTACAAAGCAATTTTGAAACTATTCCATTTTTCTGATGAGCTATACGTAAAGATAATAACCAATAACTTTTAATTAAAATGGAAGAAATACTTGCAACAAAAAAAAAAACAAACACTTGCATAAACCGCTAAGACAATAATCTTTAAACACAAATGAATGTATGTTATTTTAATGAAAAATTCAATTATATTTCACAAATTTTGTTGATGTTATTTCTATTTAAACTTTTGTTATAAAGGTCCAATTATTTTGGAACGTCGTCATATAAAGTCAAAGTATAAACAAAATAATTAAATGGCTAAAACAAGCTAAAGAGAACAACAATAAACGCAATTTATTTCATTTAAATTTTAAAAAAAAAAAGAACCTTACTCACGTCACTTCAACACGTACGGTTTATTCACAAAAGCGATAAAACGTATGTATACAAATTATATCCTTCCATAGTTTATTATATTTCACCATAAATATAAATGGCGCGCTTTCATTTTTAATTTTCTGGAGAGGCATAGTCTGCTCTCTGCGACATTGATGTTTACTTGAAATAATTACATCGAATTTTCATGTGTGTCGTTAGCAC
Source organism: Elmis aenea (assembly GCA_947652605.1). Lineage (NCBI taxonomy): Eukaryota > Metazoa > Arthropoda > Insecta > Coleoptera > Elmidae > Elmis > Elmis aenea. Next base: position 34,120,972 of record OX393577.1, on the reverse strand, counting down.
GTAAAGTGCACATCTGATATTTATAAGGCAAGGTTGCTGGATTTAAGAAACGTTATGGAGCGTTAAGACTTGGAGGCATTAGGTACGCTTTACTACGAAGTCCATCTGAGTGGGCCAATCGCATTACTGCAGCCGGACTGGAACTTCGAATGTGATTCCCATCTAGTGACCTCATCCAGTTCCAACGATAGAACAAAGTAAATATGTAGCTAATTGTAAGTACTATTACTATGAATGTTATGAATTTGCGATGAAAACTTCTTAACCTGTTTTAGTTCAAGACCTAATTAAACTATAATACTTTTATATGAATAATTCCATTGGTTGTCTGTTTGACCACATAGAAATTCTTTGGTAAAATTTACTTTACTTGTGATATTAGAACCCTGACGTTCTATACCGCTTAAAAGTTATAATAACTTTATTTTTATTACATTAATTATTTTAGTATATATGTACTTTTAATCTGTATCTATTAAGTAATCCATCCTTAGGGCATTACTTAAGAACACAAGAAAAAGTTATTATTTTGACAAAGAAATGCTTTCTTTCAATTAATTTATTTTTTAATCATTTTGAAGATTGTCGTGTATCGGTGTTGGTAATAGGTATAATAGGCGTTTACGAAAATTATACCGGTAGATACCGAATGGCGTTCGGAAATAAGTACCTATGAAAATAATTTCTCGGTCCACAAATCGTGCACCGGGTTGATGAAGTCGGTGACTCGGTACAATTTTCGAACACTGTTGGTGCAACCGGTATCTCCCGGTATAATTTTCGCCTAATGAAGTAATGATTCACTACATTTCATACGTCCCTCAAAACAAATTTTATTTTCTACACTATACTAAATAGACCAAACAAACTATTATTCAAGAAAAGCTATATATGTATAATTCGCTGAGCAGAATGCACCTCTTGTTAAAAATCTAACAATAAATATAACAACGTATAAACTCTCGAAAGTGATTGTAAGACGTCAAGCGCCAAGGTGTGGCGATTAAGCAACTTGTTTATTAGATGAAAATTTCCTTAAAACATCTATTTAATCCTTACCTTAGTTTTTTTTTTCGTTAATATTATGTTCTGGGACTTGTTTTTTTTTTAAATTTAGCTTTACAGTTTTTAATTTTCAGGGATGTATTTGATAAAAATGGATGAAAATTTACAAAAAATCTTTAAAAATGAACATGGCAGTTTAAAATATAAATTACTGTTCATACTAAACCTAAATATATAGGATGTACTAAATAAAAAGGATCTATTTGTTACATTCGACATTTTGTTTCTGCTTTTGAAAGATTCTGATGGTACATTTTTGAACAATAATCCATGACACACTAGATACGGATGAAATATTAAAACAAACAATGTTTTATTACTCAGAATATCTACATCGCACTGATTATAAAACAGTTTTTAAAAAAGTTGTATACTATACATTATTACATTTTTTAAAGATAAAAAACAAAGTTGATTTTATTAAATGGTAATTATAGTTAACTTTACCACCAGTAACAATATATTTTTTCTCTTTCTAAAAATTAATGGATTTTTATATTTAGTTTGATATATCATCACAAAATAAATTAAAATTGCTAAGAGTGCCTTATAAAGTAAAGTTATTTTTTGGACACAAATTGGGAGACGTTTAGATAGTGCATTTTTCATTTTAACATATACAGGGTTTACACAAAAGGACTATCACAAAATCAAGATACATGTAACTCTGTCAGTTCTTTCTCAAATTTTATTGTTGTTTATCATTAAAAATAGTTACAGAATAAGGGTGAATTAAAAAGTTTTAAAGGCAATATTTTTACATCTATATACAGGGTATTTCATAATTAAATGCTGATCCTTAGGGGTATTATTCCTTGGATGATTTTAAGAAAAAAAGTTCATATCAATGTAGGTCCGCAACCGCCGTATTTTTGAGATACAGGGTGTTAAAAGTTTATTCGAAAACCGTTCGTCGGACAAAAAAAAGTCAAGAGGCCATTTTTACTAAGAGATAAAGTAAAATTATAAAAATAACATTTATTTTGAAAAAAAAACAGTGGCATATCATTTTTTTCATTAAAAATATTCAAGAACATGTTAGTACGGACGCCATTGGTAGAAATAGAACAATTTTTTTTTCTGAAAAAAATGTGTTTTTATGCCTAGTTAGTACCTACTAAAATTCAAAAAAATATCTAAAGCGGTATCAAAGATATTACGAAAAAACCGATATTTTTTTCAACTTTTAACACCCTGTATCTCAAAAATACGGCGGTTGCGGACCTACATTGATATGAACTTTTTTTTCTTAAAATCATCCAAGGAATAATACCCCTAAGGATCAGCATTCAATTATGAAACACCCTATATATAAAAATGAATGTATGTCCTATGTATGTTTGTTTGTTTGTCCTTTATGTATTACTATACCATTCATCCGATCCTGACCAAATTTGGCACAGACAATCTATAGGACCATGGGAAAAAGATAGGCTATATAAGAAGTTCCAAAAATTCCCAAAAGATCCAAAATTCACAAAAGTTTCAAAATTCTCAATAGATACAAAAATTCTCAAAAGGGTAAAAACGTCCACCAGGCGCGAGCGCGAAGCGCGAGTAATCTGTGATTGATAAAAAAATTCACCGAGCGAAGCCGGGTAACTACGCTAGTTTATAATATTTTATAATTCAAAGGATTTTCAAAAATCGTATTTCCCGGTTTTTCCTAATTTTTCGAAAATGGGTTAAGATGTTTACAGTTTCTCTTTTATGATAATCCAGACCCCAGTTTAAACTCGAACACCCTGTATATGGGTAAATAAATAATTAAGTTTTCTATCAACGAAAGAAAGCTTTAAATAAATTAATTAAATTTTGCGAAACTTACACATACTACAAATATATTTACGCGTATAATATTCTTATGAATTTGGTAATTCATCAGATTTTATTCTAAAGGACTCTACACAGTTCAAAATTTCGTTTACTGAAAATTCTAGAATGAAACTATGCTACATTCAATGTAATTTATTCTACAAGTAGGTACGTATTTCAGCAAATATAGGTTAATAATAATTCGAAAAGTAAACCTATACTGCGCCCATCAAACTCTATTGGTTTAAAAAGTTTTTGTGTTTATACGTCTAACCAAAATAGAACAAACAGTTTCCGGAAAAATACAGACAAGAGAAACTTTTAATTGGTATAACTTTTGTGTAACTGTTAATTAGAAGTGAAAAGTAAATGGCATCTGACACCGAGACCTCTGGTATATTACTGGAAAAAAATAACGAGTGGGTTATTAATCATTGGACAGCCCATCCGTCTATTGCTAAAACTTTATCTTTTTTCCTAGCGTGCAATACATTTCACGAAAAAAAGTTTAAATATAATTAACGAAGCAAATTGAGTTTGCACATTTGTAACTTTTGTATGGGATAAAAAAACTCAAATTTAAAGGAATTAAACATCAGAGTTTGGAATAACTAAACACTCGCGCCGCGTTACGTTGCGTGCCAATTTTTTAGATCTACTTAGTATAATATAATGCGGCAAATTGAAACAGAATTTTATCAGCGTTATACGGAGGTAAAATTTAAATGAAAATTGAAATTATAATTTACTAATGTTACGCGTGGGATAATTAAAACGTCGTGGCGTTAAAAAGTGAATTAAATAGACATGCAAAGTGATTTAATTGTGGTCAGCTTTCGAGGGGCGGAGTACAGTGTCTCAAGACGATAATTTATAACAACAAACACAAGCTTCAACATTCTTAATTGAATGTCACATTTTTACTAACGCGATATTTAACACTTGTGTGTAATTATCGGTTTAAAAAACTGTAATCAGAAACCCACAAAACAAACTTATATTTATCTTAGTTGCATACATTTTTTGATAGTCATGAGATATATAAAAATAAGTTAACCACAATTGATTAAAATCGAGCACAAACATCCATTAGAAATAGAAAATTGACTATCGTACCTAAAAAATTAAGCACGTTAAAACACACTACAGTAGAAATCGTGGGAAAATCATGGGGACCGACGTAATATTTCTTGTTTAAGGAAATTCGTATTGAGAAGTATACAAAAAAATCATTGTTTTTAAAACCGTAATAATATCCAAGATTGCCCAACATTAATGTTTCAGATATGAGAGAAAGCAATGCGGATATGATTTTTTATATTGTTGTTGAAAAACAAACACAATTTTTATATTTTTCATGTTCACCTAGAGGAGGTTTTCCAAGGCCCAGCCAATTACTGGTCCGCGGAAAACTTATTTCAAATATTCAAGAAAAAAACTGTAACAATTATTTTCTGGAAAAGTACGATAATTTAAAGCTGAAGGTGAAAAAATCTTCAAATACCGTTAGGGTAGCCATACACGTTGCGGTATAACTGCTAGGTTTGCCTGTATAATAAAAAATGTTCAGGTTTTCCTGAACAGTTTTGACTCTACACACGCTACGGTAAACCGTAGAGGTTTTCAGTTGACCATGGCATCGACACAAGATGGAATCCTGTAAAAAAACAACGAAGAGAAAAACGCGAAAAATTGCGTAAAGTGGCTTTTGAAAAGAAAACAATACAGTCATATTAACTTTCTACAAGAATTAAGAATAGAACCCAAAGACCATCGTAATTTCTTACGTATGAATTTAAATATTTCAATGAACTCTTCAATAACAGTGTAATGGGGGTCATACACGTTGCGGTATACCTCTCAGGTTTGCCTGAATAATAAAAAAATTTCAGGTTTACCTGAACAGTTCTGACACACACGCGAGGTTTTCAGTTGCCATTGGCTTCGATACAAGATGACGCGATGTCGGTGACGCAGAACAACTGAGACCTGCGCAGGCGAGCGGCACACACGTTCCGGTTTGTAGTCTGGCGCAGGTAGTAAGAATCGAATTTCGATTCTTCTCCGGTCGCCTGAACAGGTAACCTTGCCTGTGCAGTTATGTTACACACACGCTCCGGTATACCTGCAAGCAGGTATACCGCAACGTGTATGACCCCCATTATGTTTACGATTTCACATATTACTTAGCCATTTCTAAACAAAATTTACCACTGCATACTGCATAGAATATCTAATTCTCTCACATATGCAGGACTGAGACCTGTGCAGGCGAGTGGCACACACGTTCCGGTTTGTAGTCTGGCCCAGGTAGTAAGAATCGAATTTCGATTCTTCTCCGGTCGCCTGGCCTGAACAGGTGACATTGCCTGTGCAGTTGTGATACACACACGCTCCGGTATACCTGCAACCAGGCAAACCTGACAGGTACACCGAAAATATTTATGAAAATTATCTTTAGATATTGTTATATTTAATTTGATTATACTAAAAACAATTTTTTTACGCTCGCCGTTATAAAGTTATAACACAAACTAAACTTTTTTTAAATAGGAGCGATAGTTGGCTATAACCTATTTAAATTCTTTTTTCGTTCCAAATATAAAAGGGTTGAAGTATTTATTTTCAATAATACGCAAGTTACGAAGGTTTTTAGTTTTTTTTTTTAAGAAAATCATAGTAGGCTGTGAAAACAAAAAAAAAAACAAGGTGTAAAACCTTATAAAACTTATGTGGTACAAGGTACCAAGGTTTTTAAATTTGTTGTTGAGATAAACATCAAAAATTTTTGAACATAAGATAAACAGCAATATATGTACTACCTACATTACAGCTGATTCCGACTATATTGTTGTTCAAATATTTACAATGTTTATCTTAACAACAAATTAAAAAACCTTGGTTACTTGTACCACATGAGTTTTATAAGGTTTTACACCTTGTTTGTTTTTTTGTTTTCACAGCTTACTATGATTTTCTTTAAAAAAAAAATTAAAAAACCTTCGCAACTTGCGTATTATTGAAAATAAATACATCAACCATTATATATTTGGAGTTGGAAAAAAATAAAGAATTTAAATAGGTCATAGTCATAGCCAACTATTGCTCCCATTTAAAAAAAGGTAAATTTGTGTCATAACTTTTAAACGGCGAGTGTAAATTTCTTTTTTTTTGTATAATCGAATTAAACATGAAAATATCTAAAAATAATCTTCATAAATGTTTTCGATATTTTCAACAATAACGGAGATATGACACATTATTAATATGACAAAAAAACACTTTTTATTCAATAACTCGAAAACCGGAAATGACAGAATATTTTTGAAAACGGCTCTAGGTTTGTCTTAAAAAACTGCACATTTTTGGTAATTTAACCGTTTCTCTATCTTGACTATTAACCGAGATACCTATGCAATCCCATCGAATTTGGAACACCCTGTACATGCTAATAGCATTTGATAAATAATTTTGTTTTTTATTTTATTTTTAATGTTTTTTTTTATAAATTTGTTATTATTTATTAATAAAAGTTTAGTTATTTTGCTGTGTTTAATTATAATCCAAAGATCAATGTAATAATTTAAAAAAATCGTTTTAAATTTGTTTAAAAAATATACATTTTTGGTATACATTTGTGATAAAACACGTTTGTTATCTTAGAAAATAGTCGAAATACCTATAAAAGTTAACATCACTCTGTACTGAGCTTTTCGACTAAAGCAAAAGCGATGAAGTATCGCAAGCGGCTTAAATGTGGTGAAAATCAACATAGTTGATTAAGTAAAGTATATGATTTCAACAGACACCTTTTAACTTTCTGCTGTGAAGTTTGATAAATTGTTCCATAATAAAGCTACATTAGAAGCTTCTTAGACTTCACTTTGGACTTAAATACGTAATCCATTACACAAGTAATAAAAAACAAAAAAGCTATTCAGAAAATTTCGTTTTTTTTTAGCTAATGAATTCACGCACGTCGTTTAACCATTTACGTATTCTAAAACACTAAAACTGCAAAATTGTAATAACAACATTAACGAAAGGAGAGTGTTATGTTTGAAGTTATCAGTACCTATCTTCTATCAAAATTGAAAAAACGGAAGTTTAGAAAAGACACAATAGGGCACTGTTTAACACCACAAAAACGTTTTGCAGAGTCTGCATTGTGTATTATGAGAGCGGTAAATAACGAAAAACTTGAGTTTCACAAAGGACATAACAAGTATCATCTTTGACAACTCGTTAAGCATTGTTAGTAGCGGTTGGGGCCAGACCAACAACAAGGGACGTAGACGCGTTAAGCCAAGAGCCAACAGGGAATACTCCTTATGGAAACGCGTCGCCCTCATAAGTAGCTTTGCAAGATGAAAGTACTTTCACAGTAGAAATGTCTTACATGTCTTTCTAATAAATATAACACTTTTTATCAATAAGGACGTTACCGAATCCTGGCCGTACACAAAAGATGCATGTTTGATAACATTTTTATATCTACCTACATAAACTAATCGTTTAAGCATAAAATATAAAAGTTCTCAACTGTATCAATGTTCAATGTTCAATATTTCGTATAAATTATGAAAGATACTCAAGGCAAGACATTTTTTTGCAATGATATTGAAGTTCAGATCCCATATATTAGCCACAGATTATAACAATAGGTTTTATAAGTACCTAACTGTTATGTTGGTTGTGACTGACCAATTTACAATTATAAAAATAATAAACATGAAACACCTAAACAAATAATCTATAATTCTTTTGAAAGTACTTTTAACTTGATAAATCTTCGCATTTAGTTAAAAATCAGTATATTTAATTATTTTCTTGAAGCATTTCGATTTCTTATAGATAGCGATTTGTAAAGCAATGTTATGGACCTTGATTGATTTACAAAGGTGATGCTCGTGTTTTGAAAATTGAAATGTGTTTACCTTGATAGTATTTTTTTATGCTTAGAGAGCTGAGCTAGGAAAATCGATCAACTGAAAATGTTTGTTACCATTCAGCAGCAGCAACACCAAAAACAGCGACAGTGTGCTTGATAATATTTGCGTTTTATATCTCTTCTCGGTGTGGATGGGCCTATCAATAGTCAATTAGTAATTCGCTTTTTTTAACATGATCGTAAGCAATTATTAGCATTTAACATTTAAACAAATTTAATTAAAAACTTTTTTACTTGTAATATTAACGAAAATAATTCATTATTATACGCACCCACGCACACTTATATAGCAAAGCTGTATCTCTTATAATAAGCGAGATCCCCACGCCGGGAATTTTATCTGGGACACCCTGTATACAAAATTGGCAAAAACTTTGTGATTATCCAATTGAAATTTTTTATTGGGACAAAGAAGCATGATTTAATCCCTGAGTATACTCGTAAATTCAAAACTAATTGACCAAAAATGTATTATATTACCATTTCAACAATTAGTTTTTAACAACGAATTAAAAAAGTAACTTACATTTTTCCTTTTATTATTTCAAGATAATAGGTGCTAATTTAAAATCAAAAGAAATTGCTTAAGATTTAAATTAGTTATTTACTGTACCAGTGTTACTCACAAGTCACAATATAGTTAATGGTTTTTCGTCGAAAAACACAAATAGACAAGTTATAAACTGTCAATTGCTACAGCGATCGTGTTTTGCCTAGTCAAATACAACAAACAAGAAATCATTTTTCTCAATAAAATTTTCCTATGTATTATTTTTTCAATGCACGATCGGATTTAGAATTTAATTCTTAAAAAGTATACAATTTAATTTTTTTTTACCATCGCTGTCTAATAGATTTCATCGTAGAAAAAAGTGTTGTACGTCATTTAATAGAATTTGTTTTTTGGGATTACAAAAATATAAGGTTTGTAGGGGTTTCCTCTTAAAATAACAAATTAATGGGTAGTTCACACGGTGACATTTAAAGTCGCGACTTTAAATGTCACCGTGTGAACTACCCAAATTGAAAGTCGTGACTTCAAAATAAAAATGGCCGCTCTTGTAATTGCAGCATCGAGTGTTGTAAAGCAACTAATTATTTTGAAGTTGCTATTTGTTGATAATGCTCTAAAATCGTTGAAACATCTATTGGGGATGATAAATTCGAAATCGATGACAAACAAATGTAGTATATTAGGTTAGGTTAACCTAACCTATTTGTCTGTTATGTCAAAATATAAAAGTATAGTAGGCTTACGTCAAATGCCCAACTGTCAAATCGATGTCGCGACTTTGGTGACATTAAAAGTCGCGACTTTTGATAGTTCACACGGTGACATAAAAGTGGCGACTTTTAAAGTCGCGACTTTAAATGTCACCGTGTGAACTACCCATTGTGGGGGTGCGACAATTAAACTGAATCGCCCGGTATAAGTATTATTACTTGTATATGTTTTAACAATTTTAGCCGTTTTGTATTAAAAAATTGAATTGGTAATGCTGTTTTAGTTAATTTATTTGCTTTTATAACTTAATTTATACATACATTTTATTGACTTTTAGGATTATACAATATTATTTAGATATCTAATGCTACTTTAAAACCATGCAGTTGTTATTGCAGTATTGCATTGTTCTATGTTAATTTAAAAACATTAACGTATGCATACTCGCTTATACAGGTGCAGTGAGGATAATTTTTTTAAACTCATATTTTATATTGCCATTCAATAAAAATTCTACTGAAATGTATGAAATGCGAGTGCCAGCAATGGTATATAAACGCGATTAACAATTTTATCTAGCTACGCCAGATCAATAATTCGTTATGAATTCATTTCTTGCGTGTATTTTAATACTAGAGTGAAATAATTATTTCCGTGAGAGCTCTATCGGTTCGCCTCCAGAGAACGAGCAATCTCAATCCTTATCGGTCCTTGTTCTTACCGTTTAAGCCCTTTAACTGTTGTGTTTTATGCTTGCTACTGCTAATGCAATCGCAAGGAGCCTTTCTCGAAACGACGCTAATTTCTTTATCTGAAAACCCTTATTTGTTTTCAAACCAGTTTGCTTAAAGCGAAGTGTAGCAAAGGTTTTGTAAATATAGGATGTCAAGTTAATGCTGATGAAGTAACAAGTTAAAGTATTGTACAATCATAGACTAAGCATTTTCTTTTAAACTAAGCTTGTTTCAATTAAAGTACATTTAAAAATTGCTTGGGTATGATCTAAACAGTACAAGCATTTAATAATAAAATATTTATTTCCCAAAATGATATTTTACTGCAAATACCAGAATGGGACAAATAGTTTCAGGCCTAGAAAAAATATATTTTTTAGCTCACTAGGTACATACATGTATTTCAGAGATATTCGAGAGCCTTTATGGCATCCTTATACATTCGTATTCGTAAACAAACTGAAGTCCGACGGGGCCAAGTCTGGCGAGAAGGGTGAATGTGGCAGCTAGTTAAAACCTTATTGATGAATTTTGGCCATAGCAATAACAGACTTGTGACATGGTGCATTATCCTGATAAAACACGACTTTTTTCTTTGCAAATGCCGTTTTCGCAAATTTTCTGGTGCAGGTGGTCAAATCAATTAGCATATTACCTACTCTCTATTTGGGACGTTTATTTTTAAAGTAGAGCAAGTCCATTATTTGATATTGCGAGATATTTAAGGGTTAGCGCTTTAATATATTTAAAAATATTGGCAGATTTGATTATTTTGATAGTAAAGCTGGTTCAAATTACAATGTAAATTTATTAACCAATCAGGTTTATGATTGATGGCTAAAGAATACAGGGATGCGCAAAAGTATGGAAACAGACAAATATCTAGAACACCATTGCAGATAGAACAATGAAATTTTGTACCTGAGCGTTATGGTACTTTTTGGATTCGATGAAAATATTAAGGTTGCAATACGACTTCCGGTTCAACCGGAAACGGACTCAAACTTTGAAATTTTAAATAGAACACCCTGTATATTTTTACATTTTTGGATTCCTCTTAATATTTACTTTAAAAAATGTATAAGGTTATGTGGGTCTAAAGTCAACCGTTTTCGTAAAATTTACATTTTTGTGAAAATTTTGAGCGATACAGCACTTTCAATTTTTTTCAACTATTAAGTTATTTAAAAAGGCAGTAGAATTTCGTTTGAAAATTATATTGACAATAGATTATTTAACACTTTGCAATAGCTACATTTTTAAAATATTATACAGGGTGTTTTTTACGTTTGGACAAACCCGTGAAACTTTAAACATTGATAACTCATTTTTCTTAAATACAACACCCTGTATATTTTTACACAGTCTTGTAGAAAATTTGATTGTCTTTTAAAAACATTAACCATGTTTCATATCTAAAACTAATATTTTTTGAGTTATTGCGATTTTATTGTAAATTATTCCGGCAACGTAATATTTTCGAGTAGGCCGTGATGTTTGACAGCGGTAATTTTGAAACAATTGAAAGATAAAAATAAGAAAATTGTAATATTATCTTTTTTTTTCGAACTTTCGAAATTTTTTGTAATGTAGATGTAATTTTACCAATCTTACGTTTATATCGAGATTTCTTATCAGGGCCACAATATTTTTCATATAATTGATTTTGATTCTTCGCAAAGTCTTAAGAACCGATTGATAATGTATTGAGTACGCGAAAAGAACGCTGATTAAACAAAAGTCACTGGCCAATCTTCTTTAAATTTAAAAAAACGGTTAGGCTTAAAACCGCTTCCGGTTCAACAGAAAATCATACTGTAGAAACACAAAAAATTAGTTTATAGGATTTAGTAATTGTTCCATCACACTAGTCCAATGAAGAAATGCATAATTTTAACAAACCTCGATTTAAACGTAAAAATGGTAAAATTACATCTGCATTTTTAGAAATGTCGAAAATAAGTGAGGAAAAGGTAATATTATAACTTCCTTATTTTTATCTTTCAACTGTTTCAAAATTACTGCTGTCTACCTTCATAGCCTACTCGAAAATATTACGTTGCCCTAACAAATTACAATAAAATCGCGATATCTCGTAAAATATCGGTTTTAGGTATAAAACATTGTTAATGTTTTTGAAAGACAATCAAATTTTCTACAAGACTGTGTAAAAATATACACGGTGTTGTATTTAAGAAAAATGAGTTATCAACGAGTTTTACTTTTAATATAGTGTTATTTTATATTAATTTGCACGATATTGTTTTTAATCGTCTCAGAACAAATATTTATCATGTCGGACTATTTCGTGTCATTTTTGTTTTAATAATAAAATAGAATTTTTGTTATTGTCATATTAAGTCCTATCAATTATTGTTATTCCTAATTTCACATTTTTTTTTCAAAAAAGGACTTGCCCTACTCAAAATAAATGGTCATTTATTGTTATACCTCTTTTAAGATAATCAATGAGGAGAATATTGTCGCGGTCTGTATTAACCACCAGACGATTAATAGTAAAAAAATGCTAACGTTTGTTTATTAATGATGAGGTACGGGGGACCGTAACTCTAAATATACTCAATGAACTCACAAGGGAGGGTCACGATACGTTGTCGCTAGAATTTGATTCAGGCTGTGTTTATTGCATCAAAGACATCAAAACTAAATGTTTTCCAGAGTTATACGTGCCACTTAGGGATTGTAAATTTACCGACTTTTTGAATTACCGGTAAACCATATTATTATATATATATATTTATATTATATTGTTTCTTTTTAGATGTTTGCGGTTACTAACATTTTTAATATAGTTTTCGGAGTTTATCCGCGTGTCCCCTATAGTGAGAGCTTGCCGAAACGTCGAGCCAATCTAAATATTACCCGGATAAACTCCGAAAACCATATTAAAAATAAATATATTTATGTACATTTATTTATTATAGAACTGATTAAGATAGTTGAAGCCTAAACTATCCCAATCAGTTTTATACAATATATTAATATAATAGATATACAATATAAAATAACAATATATAATATATAAAATAAAAATATTACAAGAAATATAATCCAGCATTACAAAAACATGAAAATAAAACTATTCTGAACATAAACTATATAATGATATAACATAAAATATAAAATGATATAACATAAAATATGTTGTCAATTTATTAACAATATTTTTTATTTTAAACTTTTCTTAAAAGATAAGCACGTAGAAAACATAATTTATCTAAACTATCGTCTCCTAATTGCGAGCTAATTTTTGTACAAAATAATCCAGCCGCGGAAAAAGCTCTTTCGGATTCTACTACACTTGTTGGTCGAGTAGTGAGTAAACAATCATATGCCATTTGTATGTTTTCCTCTTATTTTTTCGCTTTGAAAATACGTCAATTTTTTTTTTCGATTATTTGATTTAGATTTTTATCATGATTAGAAAGATATTGTAAAATTACCGTAATTACCGGTAAAAAACTGGCAAATTACCGGTAAAATTTGAAGAGCATTTTTTGCGATTTACCGGTAAACCGGTTTACCGGTATTACAATCCCTAGTGCCACTGGCCATTTACTTCGGAAAAATAGGTGAAAAACTGAAAACTTGGTATAAAAAGGTCATTTTTGCGATCGCGTTGGCCATAAAACCGTCAGAGAAAAAATCGAATTTCTTCTATTTACCAATTCGCGCATCCTTTGCAAGTAAAATGGTGCAAAGTTTTTAAAAAAATCTTAAACGGTTCCGGAGAAAATCGTCAAAAACGAACCCCTACATAAGCGCTATGATTTGAGAAGTTTTGTGTGACCCTATCGGGTGGCGGTAGATTGCTCGAATACAATTGCTCGAAATACAATTGCTCGAATGGGAAATTGCTCGCAACGTAAATTGCTCGAATGACAATTGCTCGAAAGACAAATTGCTCGAAAAAATGTAAAACTATTACATTTTTATAAATACAAAAATTTTTAATTGTCAATAAAATGTACATAACATTTACTTCTGTTTTTCTTATTTAAAATATATAAGGGGATGTTGTTATTTTTAATAATGCGCAAGTTACAAAAGTTTTGTTTTTTTTAAATTAACATAGGCTGTGAAAACAAAAAAAAAACAAGGTGTAAAACCTTTCAAAACTCATTTGCTACATGTTACGAAGATTTCTTATTTGTTGTTGAGATAAACATTATGAATAGTTGAACATAAGATAGCAACAATATAGTCAGAATGAACAGTTATGTAGTATATAATATTTTCAAATATTTAAAGTGTTTATCTCAACAAAAAATTTAATGTGTATATGTATTTGTAAATAAATTTAAATACATTTTTCTAAGTGTAAGCAAATGTAAACAACTTTTATGGTACATTTAATTATTTTGTATTTATAAAAATTTAATATTTTTTCATTTTTTCGAGCAATTTGTCTTTCGAGCAATTGTCATTCGAGCAATTTACCTTTCGAGCAATTTCCCATGCGAGCAATTGTATTTCGAGCAATTGTATTCGAGCAATTTACCTTCGAGCAATTGTATTCGAGCAATTTACACCAAACCGTACCTATCTGTATATGTAACCATATCTATGCTACTTGCATAGGCGTTTAACATAGGGAAAACCGTTTTTACAAAGGCTTCGTTTTTCGCATTTTTCTCCGGAACCGTTTAAGATTTTTTCAAAAACTTTGCACCATTTTATTTGCAAAGGTTGCGCGCATTGGTAGATAGAAAAATTTTGATTTTTTTTTTACGGTTTCATGGTCAACGCGATCGCAAAAATTACTTTTATTATTCAACTTTTTTCCGATGAAAATGGCCAGTGGCACGTATAACTCTGCAAAACATTAAGTTTTCGCTTAAATACTAACCCCAGACCGTGAGTAACTCCGCCTGAATTTCGGGTACATATTAGTAAATGAACAATGCTAACGAAGTCATGCATGTACAGTTACTGCTTTCGCCTTCTTTGAAGATGATTCGCCTCATGCTGTCGATTTTTTTCACTGTTGTTTGGACTCCGGTATGTAATGATGAATCAAAGTCTTATCCACGGTTACGAATTGGTGCAAAAAGTCTTTTGGATTGTGCTTGAACAACGCCAAACACTGCTCGGAAATGGCCATACGATTGAGTTTTTGTTCAGGAGTGAGCAATCGTGACACCCATCGCGCGAATAGCTTTCTCATGCCAAACACACATGCCAACAGCATACCAACATTAATCAAAGGTCGTTCAATACAATTTTATTTACTTTTAAGACCGATTTCTAGAAAGTTACCGTCTTTTTCTTACCCTAACTATATAATCTAACATTATGCATTCTTAGTGCTCGTACGAGTAGTATGAGCACCAAGAATGTGGTCGTACGGTACGACCACGTTTAAACTCCGTAAATGTGTTAATCGCTAAAAACGATAGCAAAATCTCGTCTAAAGTAGAATTTAGCTCAGCTTTTATTTCGGTTGGCAAAAAACCCCTAATATGGAAACGGACCCACTTTAAAAACGCGCCTCGTATATTTGAGAGTGAGTGTTTATGTTAGAAGTTTTCGTGACCTGACGACGCGACGTGTGAAACTGTGCTACAGACAAGTGCATACATACAGAAAACCTGTAGCAGTAACTTAACAAGCTCAATGTTGAATAATATAAAACGTTCAAATTCTAATTATTTTTGGCACAAAAAATAAACAATAAAACAGCAAAATATTTGAGCATACGGTTTAGTCTACGTGTTTCACAGAACTTTCGTATAAACAATTAAAAGTTTCACTTTGCGGGTATCATTAATTGTGTTGTGTGGAAAATGGAACTAATGTATCGGATGATATAAATAATAAAACAATATTTAATCGAGTTGGCGAGTTATCTGCAATTGAACTCTCAGTAAATTAAAATTTCAATTTTAAACATTGCCCGAGCTGAAATTATTAAAGCGACTGTTCGTATTAAACGGCCACTGGAATTATGAATAAGCAGCGTTCGAATGCTGTGAGAAACATGGAACAGAAGTTGGAATTTGTTACTGAAAGTTTAGTAAAACTTATTTTTAATGCGTGAAACAGTACATTTGAAAGCGTATGCTTTCACTAATAAAGTTTTCCATAGCTTGATTCCAGAAAAACTTTTCCAAATATTTCACGTTGTGTAGATTTTTGTATGGAATATAACGGGTTATGGACACATTAGTAAATTCAATTTGACGGTCTGTTTTGATAAATAATTAAAATAAGTTTAAATTTGCATTTGACGTATACAGGGTGTTTCACTTTTGTATGGGACACTATTGCTATCTCCGTAAATAATAAAAATACAAAGTTGGTTAAGTGGGACAAAAGTTAGCTATTTAGAAGTGTATTTTAAACAGGATCATGTTTTGTTTAAAAATTCCATGGCTTACGTGTTATAACGAAAAAACAGAAATCGATAAGAATAATTTAAACTTAAATATCTCGGCTATTGTTGCGAATACACAAAAACGCCAAAGGAAAAATGTTTTGCAGATTTTGTTTGCTATAAGATGGCGATAGTCGAATTTTTATTTATTAATTACCGTGCGAGATTTTTGACAAAACAACTTTTTTTTTAAATGGCAGTCGTAGTAGGTGATGACTTAGATTTAAGGATTATTTTTTTCTCTTTATAATGATATAACACTTTGCATGTCTATTTTCAAAAATAAGCGAAATAACCTAAAAAAATGCAAAATCTTAAGATAAAAATCAAGGTTGCCATAGAAAAAAAACAATAACCGACTTAAATTGTTTTATTTCGACCCTTGCTTGTCTATTATGTCACAATTTAAACAGCGATACTAAAACAAATGTAATGCGAAATTAAAATAATCATACTAATAGTCATAATATGAATGTATTTTATACTTCTTACTAAGACATTTAATTTAAAATATTTATACAGGGTGTCCAGTTTAAAATGAAGTACATGGGTACCGTTAGAAATACAAAATCGGTTAAATGGGAAAAAAGTTGCGCAATCACATGCGTAACAATAATCCAGTTTTACATTTTCAATAATTCATCCTATTACGTAGTACCACCATGAAAACAAAAATGTACATTTTCTTAAAACCTCCATATTACCTTTACTTGAAAAGATTTTTGCGCCAAATTTTCAGAATCAGATTAGTAACTAATAAGGATTTTAAAAATGACATTAAAAACATTCTAGGCCTACTATGTTTCGCGCGGTCATACCTAACTTTTGTTTTTCTTATGGACGCCATATTGGATTTTTGTATTTTTCAAATCTCCAAAACAAATGCTTTTCAACCATGTAAAGCACCAGTAGGTATGTTTAACCTAGAGAAAATATGAAAATATGCAAAATAAAGGTTTCACCACAGTAGGCCTTGGTGTCGTGATTAAACAATTTATTGTAACGACTGTTTCTAACAACTGTCAAATAATACACATTTTCTGTAGTGCAAACAAGTTAGTGATTTTCAAGTTTTCAATGGATCGTTTTTTAAATAAGCATAAATATGAAATGTTGGATAGCTTTATTCTCTGTATGAGAAATGATATTATGGCTGCAGAAATGTATTTCAATAAATACCCGGAAAGACATCAGACTTCTAATGAACCATCGACAAAATTCTATTCTTCTCATCTCATCACCATTTTGAAGTCCTTGACAGGGGCGTTCACGATAAGGATGATACTTGAAACGTCTTAAAATTGTACTGGCTGTTAATCGAGCGACACCTATTGTTTTACCTATCTCACGTAAAGACGTATTTACTGAAATACATTTCTGCAGCCATAATATAATTTCTCATACAGAGAATAAAGCTATCCAACATTTCATATTTATGCTTATTTGAAAAACGATCCATTGAAACCTTGGAAATCACTAATTTGTTTGCACAACAGAAAAATATATATTATTTGACAGTTGTTAGAAACAGTCGTTGCAATTGTTTAATCACGACACCAAGGCCTACTGTGGTGAAACCTTAATTTTGCAAATTTTCATATTTTTCCTAGGTTAAACATATTGGTGCTGTACATGGTTGAAAAGCATTTGTTGTGAAGATTTGAAAAATGCAAAAATCCAATATGGCGTCCATAAGAAAAACAAAAGTTAGGTATGACCGCGCGAAACATAGTAGGCCTAGAATGTTTTTAATGTCATTTTTAAAATCCTTATTAGTTACTACTCTGATCCTGAAAATTTGGCGCAAAAATCTTTTCAAGTAAAGGTAATATGGAGGTTTTAAGATAATGTACATTTTTCGTTTTCATGGTGGTACTACGTAATAGGATGAATTATTAAAATGTAAAACTGGATTATTGTTACTCATGTAATTGCGCAACTTTTCTCCCATTTAACCGATTTTGTATTTCCAACGGTTTCTGATATACCCATGTACTTCATTTTAAGCTGGACACCCTGTATATGTCGATTTACATTATTTCCAGTTAACACAATTATTACCAATAATAGACAAGCAAGGGTCGAAATAAAACAAATGAAGTCGTTTATTGCTTTTTCTCCATGGCACACTTGATTTTTATCTTAAGATTATGCATTTTTTTAGGTTATTTCTCTTATTTTTGGAAATGGACATAAAATATTTTATCATTGTAAAGAGAAAAAAAGAATCTTTAAATCTAAAGCTTCGTTCACAAGTTCACATAGAAAAGTATTGCATTGCATTGTATTGTATTGTATTGTATTGCAAGAGTAGCGTTCACATAGAGGTGTTATGGTAAAAAAAAAAAAAAGGAAAGGTCACATGTTGTTCCGCTCGCGCGGAGACTGCTATAGGGGGGTTGACCCCCTCTTCAGGTGTTATAGTGGCAGCGCCAGCTATTCTACTTGTACACTAATGGCGATTCCCATTGCGCATACGCAGGGTTAATCCGTAGATCACTGTGATTGGTTCTTGTTATGGGGTGTTGTAAGAAGCTTGTAGTCTTGCAAGGCGGGTTGCAAGGCAATTCCACTACTCTGCTTATGTGAACGCTAGCATTTGATATTCGTATACTTAACTTTGCTTACGCTACAATACAATGCAATACTTTTCTATGTGAACGCAGCTTAAGTCATCACCTACTACGACTGCCATTTAAAAAAAAAAGTTGTTTTGTCAAATATCTCGCACGGTAATTTATAAATAAAAATCTGATTATCACCATCTTATAGCAAACAAAATCTGCAAAACATTTTTCCTTTGGCGTTTTTGTGTATTCGCAACAGTAGCCGAGATATTTAAATAATTTTGATCGATTTCGGTTTTTTTCGTTATATAACGCAAGCCATGGAATTTTTAAACAAAACAAGATCTTATTTAAAATATACTCCTAAATAGTTAACTTTTGTCCCATTTAACCAACATTGTATTTTTATTATTTACGGAGATAGCAATAGTGTGCCATTGAAAAGTGAAACACCCAGTATAAGCCCTTTTGAACTATATTCTTTTTCTTCTGCTTCTTCACTCCGTCTTAACGATATGTTATTTTAGTTGTTCCCATCTTTTTATGGGTTTTCTTATTTTTCCTCTTGGCCTATACTTTCTTATTATCCTTGCAAATCTTCGATATTCCATTTTGTTAATGTGATCTTTGTATTTTACCGTTATCTTGTAGTCTTTCTCCCAGAGCGTAAATTTCTAGTTCTTTCCTAATATCTTCGTTTCTTATCTGGTCTCTAATGGTAAATCCCTTTACTTTTCTTCAAAATCGCATTTCTGCTTTTTGTATTTTATTCCTGTCTCGTTGTGTGGGGATCCAAGTTTCGCTGCCGTACATCAGAGTCGGTGGGGCCATTGTTTTATATAACTGTATTTTCGTTCCTTTTCTTATCTTGTTGTTCAGCGTTCTATTCAAAGTGCAGCATATGTATTAAAAACGACATAGTTTTAATTCTGTCGCTATATTTCTCGTAGCTGATATCTGTTCTTATATAGCAGAAGGGTAATACTTGTATATTCCGTTGCAAAATCATTTTTTTCGATCGCACTGGATGTTTTCCCCGGAATGATATAACTTTTGTTTTTTATACTGATACTTGTGTTGTTCTTAGTTCAATGTTGCGACTTCTACCAGTATTGATTATTATATCGGCTGTTCGATATATTTTTTGTAACGTCTTTATCAAGTGTTGGAGGTATCCCCTTAAATTCGTTATATTTCAAAGTTTCGTCCTATCAACTTTATCGAAAGCTTTTTTAAAATCGATGAATGCTAAATTAATGTTGTATTCACGGCGTTTTCCAATAAGTTGTTTTAGTCAGTTTGCAGTTTCTTTTTCCCTAGTATTGAGATGTCTTAGTACTTTATAAGCAATGGTTTGGCTACCGTGGATATCGTGTTCGATACAACTGACGAATTTTTATATTCCTCTTCATTTTGTGGTGTCGGATTTTACAAATATTACTTGTACAAAATCTTTTTCTCCTTTATCATTTTTGCCAGCTCTTCGTTCCATACTCTCAGCTCTTTTTTCTTCCTATATTTATTTTTTTGCCAACATTTTCATTTACACTTTTTCTTTACGGTTTTTGATGTTTTCCCATTACTCATTGATATATTCTAATTGTTGTAAATATCCTATGCTATAATTTTCCAGAAGGTTTACTTTGTTCACTTTTTCGATGTTATTTTTGCTTTTGTTTTTTATCCATCTTCTGAGCAACTAGATTTCTGAAAGGACAAGGTAATGATCACTATTTTAAAAAAATTATCGTTTTGAAGCAATCCAAATTTTCTTCATCAAGTTTTTGCTCTTGTACACTGCTTACACCAACGCACAGACATTTTTTAAATGCCAAAATTATTGCATAAAGTATTTTAATATTCTTATGTGTTGTTCCTTCTATTTTTGCTTTAAGAGGTTAATCGGCCAAATTTTTTGCAAAAAAAAATTGTGTATAACACATCACTCAAAAAGTCTCCGGTCTAACTAAGAAAAACAATTTTTTTTTTAGAAATTCCACTTTATTTATCAACATACTCTCCTTCAAGAGTGATACATTCTTTCTAACTTTTCGATGCCCTTTATGTAAAACGATTTATCTTTGCTCTCAAAATAAGCCTCAGTTTCGGCAATCACTTCTTCATTTGAGCCAAATTTCTTTCCCTGAAGCATCTTTTGCATGTTTGCAAAAAGCCAGTAGTCGCTGGGGGCCATATCTGGAGAGTACGGTGGGTGGGGAAGCAATTCAAAGCGTAATTCATCAAATTTAACCACTGTTTTCATCGACTTGTGACACGGGGCATTGTCCTGTTGAAACAGTACTTTTTTCTTTTGCATGTGGGGCCGTTTTTTCTTGATTTCTGCACTCAATCGATCCAATAATGCCATGTAATATTCACTATTGATAGTTTTGCCTTTCTCAAGATAGTCGATGAACAAAATTCCATGCGCGTCCCAAAATACGGATGCCATAATCTTGCCAGCCGACTTTTGAGTTTTTGGTCGCTTTGGACGACTTTCACCGGCTGCTGTCCACTCAGCTGACGATCTTTTTGATTCAGGCGTGTAGTGGTGGATCCATGTTTCA
This sequence comes from Elmis aenea, assembly GCA_947652605.1. Taxonomy (NCBI): domain Eukaryota; kingdom Metazoa; phylum Arthropoda; class Insecta; order Coleoptera; family Elmidae; genus Elmis; species Elmis aenea. The sequence continues at coordinate 34,099,651 of OX393577.1, read as the reverse complement.
TCCATTCACATACCGACGCAAGAAATCCTTTTTATTTCTCTTAAACAGCTACAAACAGCGCTCTGAATCGTCGACGCGTTGTTGTTTCTGGTCCGGTGTGAGCAAACGCGGCACCCACTTCGAAAGCAACTTGCGCATGCCCAAATTTTCATGTAAAATTGTAAGGACACTACCTTCTGATATCTTCAAGGTGTCAGCTATCTCACGCAACTTCATTTTACGGTCTTTTAAAACTATTTTGTGGACATTTTTTATGTTTTCCGGAACAACTGCTGATTTTGGGCGACCAGAGCGTTCAGCATCATCGGTGCTTGTATGACCTCGTTTAAATTCAGCATACCAGTCAATAATAGTTGATTTCCCTGGTGCAGAGTCCCCATAATGCTTATCAAGCCACTGTTGGCTCCAACAGTATTTTTCCCCATCAAAAAACAGTGTTCAATCAACACACGAAACTCCTTTCTATCCATTGTCTTGAAAATTACAAAAGTGGGGTCACTAAAACGACTGTAACCTGTAAACTAGCTGTCAGAATGCCATGAAATTTTGACACGTAGGTACTGTTTGAAGGTTAGTACTACCCGGAAATCACGTGGGTCTGTCAACAATGTTGCCATATATGTGTCAGACCGGGGACTTTTTGAGTGACCTGGTAAGTTTAGGTGTACAATATTTTTTGTGAAAAATTCTTCTTTACTCACAATCACAAAGGAGGATCACGATACGTTGTCGCTAGAATTTGATTAAGACTGTGTTTATTGAATCAAAAGACATCAAAACTTAATGTTTTGCAGAGTTATACTGGCCATTTCTTTCGGAAAAAATAGGGGAAAAACAGAAAAATTGGTATAAAAAGATCATTTTTGCGATCGCGTTGGCCATAAAACTGTCGGGAACAAAATCGAAATTCTTCTATTTACGAATGCGCGCATCCTTTGCAAGTAAAATTGTGCAAAGTTTTTGAAAAAATCCTGAACGGTTCCGGAGAAAAACGTCAAAAACGAAACCCCTTCTTAAGCGCTATGATTTGAGAAGTTGTGGTATATCTGTATAACTATATCTATGCGACTTGCATAGGCGTTTAACAAAGGGAAAACAGTTTTTACAAAGGCCTCGTTTTTCGCGTTTTCTCCGTAACCGTTTAAGATTTTTTCAAAAACTTTGCATCATTTTACTTGCAAAGGATGCGCGCATTGGTAAATAGAAAAGTTTCGAGTTTGTCTCTGACGGTTTCGTGGCCAACGCGATCGCAAAAATTACTTCATCATTTAGCTTTTTAGTTTTTCCCCTATTTTTCCAGTGGCACGTATAACTCTGCAAAACATTTAGTTTTGTTGTTCTTGATGCCATAAACACAGCCTTAATCAAATTTTAGCGACAACGTATCATGACCTTTCCTGGTCAGTTGTACACGTACAACACCAAAATGAAAATTTTGTAAGTCGTTTAATTCGTATTCAGTTTTACAATTGAGTTTATAAATTCCACATCCACCTGGTAGTACAAAATAGGAACTGTCACTATTAATTCTTCTAGCTCTTTCAATAATTTAATAATTTGTCCTCATGAGTAAGAACAGAAAATGTAGATCGTGGTTTTAATATCAAATTATTATGTAGATGCCGCTGAACTAATTACTGTGCATAGCAGTAGGTACATTGCAACTTGCATAGGCAGAAAACAATATCTTGCAGCCGTCTAAAAATATACCCCATTATTTTATCAGCCTTTGAATAGAAGGTTATATCATGCACGAATGAACTCGACTAACCAATTTAACGATCGCTACCTGTACCGTACTGAATATTAATATTACCGTACTATAATCTTTTTAGGGACTGCCGTATTAATATTATTTAGGCAAACGTCGTTATCGAACTTAGAGCAACTCACTACTGTAATGGTCGCCTATAGAATAATATTTAATAAATTAAATATCAAACTGTTAATTTACTCGCGTAACTTCATAAAGTTATTTTTCTGTTGGTAGAAATCCATAAATAACGCGTTTATTTAAAATAAAGCCACGTGTGTTGTAATAAACGCGTGTAGGTTATATTATTCACATTTTCTCAGGGTGTTTTAATAAACAAGAACAGTGTTAATCGTTATCAAAAGCAAGAGTTTGTAATTATTACCGAGTTAAATGCTAGTTCCGATTCATAGACAAAAAGGAATAACTGGTGACTGATTTGTTAGGTCATAAATTGTCTTTGTTGAACTCTAAGAAAACGAGTATACACAGCTGAACCCTAACATCTGGATACACTTGACTCCAGGTCGAAATTCCTCGGGGATGCCCTTTTTATCTAGTAATTATAGTGCGAACTATTTATCCGTCTGTTATTTATTAAATATTAATTATTCGTGCTAATATTGTTAACCTTAAATATAATTAAAATTAGATATAAGATATTAGTGATTTAAAAAATTAATTAACATGATTTTACATTGGTTTTAGTATATTTTGTTTTCAAGCACCCGATTTTACAGTTTAATGGTAGGGATACTAAATTAAACCTGTTTAAAAAACTATTTATTTTAAGAAGCTCCAATAATCGACGAGGTAACGGTTTCAGAAATCACCCCACACCATTATACACAAATCTGAATAACGAATTAACGAATGTATGTGTGTTAATATCCACCTTAATTATTTAACATCTCTTACACAATTTGTCCATCCCAAAAAATAGGCGGATATGACCGCCAGGTATCCAACAAAAGCGTATAAAAAGGCAATGTTTTACAGTAATCGAGGTTCACTTTTTTGAGAACCATTTCTTTGGGACCTAGCGATCGATGTTTTCTCCCAGAAGCAATTCTGAGGCAGGGAACTCCCTTGGTCATTCAATGTTTCCCTTGGTCATTCAATGTTTCCCTTGGTCATTCGGTTTTTTCAAATTTGCCTTAATTTGACGAATCAACGATCGATGTTTTCTCCCAGAAGCAATTCTGAGGCCGGGAACTCCCTTGGTCATTCAATGTTTCCAAATTTGCGTTGATTTGACGAATCAAGCAATCGATGTTTTCTCCCAGAAGCAATTCTGAGGCAGGGAACTCCCTTGGTCATTCAATGTTTCCCTTGGTCATTCAATGTTTCCCTTGGTCATTCGGTTTTTTCAAATTTGCCTTAATTTGACGAATCAACGATCGATGTTTTTTCCCAGAAGCAATTCTGAGGCCGGGAACTCCCTTGGTCATTCAATGTTTCCAAATTTGCGTTGATTTGACGAATCAAGCGATCGATGTTTTCTCCCAGAAGCAATTCTGAGGCAGGGAACTCCCTGATTCATCGTACTAGACGCGTCTTATTTATTACTAAATTTCGCGATCATTTTTTCGGCCCTACATAAATTTTAAACCCATTGGTTAATTCCTATTCCACTGTCCACGTTTCCACAATGCCTTCGCAATTAATCCACCGGACAACACCGCATTAACCTCTCAATTACGCAATAATACTCTCACCTGCACCACCTTAAATAATAATTCACCACTCCTTAATTAATCCTCCTTACAATCTCTCATAAAACCTAAAATCACGAAATAATACCATTTCCATATTACACGTTCTGTAATAACCTACCATTTCCTAATTAATCCACCATACAATGCCTCATAAAACCTCTAATTACAAATACCAAGAATCACCCACTCCAAAACCAATAATAAAACCTTAAATGTAACAATCATCCCGAATCTCCAATAATAATTCCTAATATGTGACAATAATACATGAAATAACTTAACCCTAATAGTTCCTAATATTTGACAACCATCCACGAACTAACCACATAATAATTCCTAATATAAGACAACCATCCACGAAATAACCTTACCTAATAATAATCATCCCTTATAAGTGAGAATTATCCACGAAAAACCTTGCTAATAACTCCTTATATGTGACAATTATCTACGTAATGAAAATTTAAATAATAAACAAAATCTACAACATCTTGTTTGTTTTATTTACTGTCCAATAAACCGATAGCTGTTCTAAATACTGGAGTTCTATGGAAACACAACGTAGCAGGGTCCTACACTAAAATATGACTATCATGAGCCATAACATCGTTTGAGCAACTTCGCTAATTCACCATAACTACCGTACTCAGTGTAAAAGAAAATAAGTAAAAAAGCATAAGGATTATAATACTGAGCCGAGTCCGGTACGTCACACTACTTATTACAAAATTGCACAAAACTATATTAAGTTTACGTTTCCGGGCCCAATAACAACTTAAGTTCGAAGCGGCGAATTACTGTATATTTTTCTGGCTCATTCTGTTATTTAATGACTTTTCCAAAGCAGCATTTCTTTTGATGTTCTCAGTTCTATCATATAAAGAGCTACCTTTTCTCAGCTTTCACGGCTTCAGTTTTACAATTTTGTTCCTAAATAGTTGAACCAATTCGACTCACGTAGTCGGCAAGTATCAAAGTACTCAGCATTCATGTGTTTAATAAAACGATTTCCTTGAACTTGTTTCTTTGAAATAAAATCTTGGACAGGATCTTCATTTATACTTAAAATACAATTCTGCCGGAATAAGTATATACACAGGTAATCTGCCTGTTTCATTAGAACAATTAAATTTATAACAATTTGTGTTTGTCGGTCACAGTTAAACAGGTTGGTGAATGTTACTTAAAAAAAAATATTTTTAAATCGATACCTGTCAATTTAAATGAATGCTTTAATAAATAATCAAGCGATACATCTTTAATACAAAAGTTATATACAAAAATTAAGAACATATAATTGGACACACATCCTATTCGATTCTTACTTTAAATCATGATTTTATTCTGAATTTAAATTCTCACTTCAATAGTTACAGTTCTTCGCCTGAATTATAACTTCAAAATTAAAATCAACTTGAAGACCAGCTTTAAGTCAAATTATTTAGAAATCGTCCTACACTTAAGGCTGAGTTAAAGCGTGTCTACACAGTTTTGTCAACAGGATAGTGGGAAGTCGTATTAGTCACTTGCGCCAGTAAAAAATAGAAACGGTTTCTATTCACTGGACTGGAATCATCACTAAGACCAGTGCTGGATCTTAGTACTAAATTATCTGTTTACACTAAGCAAGTACTAAGATCCAGTACTGGATTTTAGTAAGTTAGACAAGTTACTGGCACCGTGTAACTCAGCCTACTGGATCTTTATACTTGCACCATGCGTGCTTCTCCTTGCCAGCCATTTTTTCACCCAAATCCTTTAGTTGGGATTAGCTGTTAATTCATTTTGCAAACTGTCAATTAACTCCTCTGTCAATACTTTCACACATGGTAATATACTTTTTTTGCAAGTAAAACACATTTATGCTTCGAATTCATCATTAAAATAGCAAAAACGTTACGCCTTTCGTAAACTAAGCACTACAAACATTGTATTTTGTATATAGGTAGAACCTAACCTAATTTAGGTGAGTTACTGGAACAAGATACTAATACCATGCAAATACAACTATCTTCCAAAACATTTGCTTTTAGTACTGGATTTTAGTGACTAATAATACAAGTTACTGGCACCGTGTAACCCAGCTTTTACCCATGCTCTATTTTTTGTTCTATCAAAAATTCTGTCCTACAAATGTTTTTAATTTATTTAAAAAAATATATACTTTACGAGGATAGGACTTGTTTCGTTATATAGCTCTAGTATAAAAACTTTAAGAAATAAAATGATAAGGTCACCAAATAACTTTGGTCATACATTGTGGTCGTTCGCGTTCGCGTTCGCGTCCGCGTCAGCGTCAGCGTTAGCGTTCGCGGTTTCGGTCACCGTTGCTTTGGCGGTCTTGGTCGCGGTCTCGGTCGCAGTTGCGTTCGCGGTCGCGGTTCCGGTTGCGGTTTACACATTTTTCGCTATTAATGACGTCATTTCCGGATAGCCAAGTAATACATTAGTCTTATGGGAATGGGCTATTCATATTAGTTTACTATTCTTGACTGTTAACGATTACGTATAAACAACCACAGCGTCCATAAAAAAATTTAAAAAAATTAAAATCAATGCTTCGAGAGAGTTGAAAAAAAGAGTTTTAAAAAAAATTAAGCAATGAACGTAAACGTATGAAATGCATAATATTTTCAGAAATTATAAAGTTAAAATAAACAAAATTAAATCATTATTTTTGAGTATAAAATTGAAAATGGACCTCATGTCGATTTGCTTTTGCTAGTGTGTACTGGAGAGTTTTCAATTTAATGCTCACAAAATAATGAACTTTCGTCAAAAAAAATTAAACACACTTAGACAAGTTATAAAATTAATGTCAATTACCACAGCGATCGTGTTTTGTTTAGTCAAATAGAACGATTTTGTAAAAATAAAGGGTAGTTCACACGGTGACATTTAAATTCGCGACTTTAAATTTCATCGTGTGACAGCGATATTGACATAACAGACAAATAATATACATTTGTTTGTCATCGATTTCCAATTAATCATGTCTCCAATAGATGTTCCAACGATTTTAAAGCATTATCAACAAATAGCAACTTCAAAATAATAAGTTGCTCTACAACACTCGATGCTGCAATTACAAGAGCGGCCATTTTTATTTTGAAGTCGCGACTTTCAATTTGGGTAGTTCACACGGTGACATTTAAAGTCGCGACTTTTGATGTCGCGACTCTAAATGTCGCCGTATGAACTACCCATAAATAACTTTTTAATTGCTTCTTTTTTTAATGCAATATCGGATTAAAAATTTAATATTCTATCAGAATCAATAAAAAAAAGTATACCATGTACTTTCAAAACAAAAGCTGTCTATCGGCAGTCTTAACATATTTCATCGTAGAAAAAACATTTGAACGTCATTCAATAGAGAATTTTCCACGATTTACAAAAATTTACCCTGTAAATTGTCCTATTAATTTATCGCGCAGGCTGCACCAGCGTTGAAGGCTGTATATTTGTGTATAAATGAGATTAAACGTGGCTTTACATGCTCCGAACGCCCAATCGATCACCACAGAAGAAATCATTGAAAAAATCCATGGTATCGTAATGGAAGATCACCAAAAGCATGTGCGCGTGAGCGAGATTGCTGAGGCTTTGGCATCTCAAGTAAATGCACGAAAAATTGATAAAGAAAAAGCTGTACGCAGGATGGGTGCCGTTTCGAAAACGCACTCCAAAGGACATTTCTATGCAGTTTGGTAATGTCTAGAGCTGTTTCAACTTAGTGGACTGTGAAACAAAAACCAAAACTAGCCCAAAGCATTTATTACTGCGCCACCGAAAAACATCCGTCTGTTTCAGCAACGTATTTATAACCTGTTAATTCATTTACGTTACGGAAAGTTTTTAGAAAAGTCTAAATTTCAACTACCATCCCCTCTCTTTGCGCATATTGCGGTCCACTTTAAGTTAAAACTGTTATAATCACAATCTGATAGAGTTTTTGCGGAAACTTGGATCCACTTCTTCACCAGTACTCAAACAGCAGTCGAAACATTGGACAACAATTGGTGAAGAACGCCAAAGAAGGCGAATACTGTTTTGTCGGCTGTAAAGGTGATGGCTACTGTTTTTTTGGGATTCCCAAAAAAATATCATAATTGACAAGTTAATAAAGAGCAAGACAATAACGGGAGCCAATTATGCAGTATTACTGGACGGTTTCACCAGGACAATGCTCTGTCTCACAAATCGACAATAGCAATGGCAAAATTGTATGAATTGAGCTTCAAATTGGCCAAGTGTGACTTCACTATGTTTTGCGAAATTATAAAATTGATCCGATGGGAAGGAATTTGCGTCAAGTCGGGATTCATCGCCGCAGTCAATGACTATTTTACAGAGTTTAATAAAACCTAATTCTAGACGAGAAGAAGAAATTGGACAATTTGCTGGACCAAGTGTCTAGCCCTCAAAGGGGACTATGTGTAAAAACAATTTTTTTCCCAAAAAAAAAAAATTATTGCTTTTTAACTAATACTCATTAAAATACTCTCGTTTTTAAAAAAATATGCGAACATTTGTTGCATGTGTCAAGAACTTCGCAACTAACAGAATTATGTTCAAATGAATGTTCCCGTAAGTTGTGCGAAAACTCACTTTATCTCGAACATATCTCAGTCTTCTGTTAACTCCACATAAAAATACTTACATATTACTGATAGTTTTAGTTTCATTATGAGAAGCGTGATTAACCGCAAAATTGTATTAAAGGAATTTTCAACATCGTAATTTCATTTCTAAATCATTCCAATGTGTTTTTCCCAAAACATTCTAAAATTGTTTTTCAAAATTGGAAGAGAATTTAGTTAATAAACTATTTTCTAGTGTAGCTTGATTCTTTTTCATTTTTTTGAAATCCATACATGCATGCACTCAATGCATCGTTACATCAAAATCTGTTGAACTTGTTCACAAGCTCGATTTTGCTATGCGAGCTAAGTTTTCTGACACAACTCGGACTATAAAGTGTTCTTATAGCTGATTAAAAAACTGTAAGTCCGTAAAGTTAAGCGCAACAGTGTGTGCTACCAGCGCAGGAATGACGCGCACCGTCGCGATGCTGAAGTTAGCGGCGTGCATTTGTTTAAAATCGATGCTAGTTACAGACGACACTCAGTTCCCAACGCCTGTTCGTTCAAAACGGATCTGCTTCACATTATCTCAGACGTCTAGCGCCGCGAGATGTCCTTTCGTTATCACTGACCTTTCGGCTTAACGACGTCGTTAACCGATTCATAAAAACTACACTGCAAATCGAGGTAAGTGGAAGCAATTACTTTCGGTTTAAAAAGCGACAAACAAAGTTATGTTACTCTTTTTTTATCTTTATAATTAATAGTAAGTTGCGAATATGGTAATTTTTATTTATTTACGTCGCTCATTCTTTAAAGCAATAACTTTTTTGTGGCTCATTGTAAGCGTTTAACAAAGGTAAAGAATTTTTATTAAAGAATGAAATGAACTGATTTCCCTAGTTTCCACATCAACTTTGCGCGTCTTCGACTCACCTGGGATAATGATTCTGAAAACTTAAAGCGTGTTTTTAATCTTGTATGCAAATAGGGTAGACGGAACACGGCCGGCTTATAATAACTTTCTCATCTTAATATATCCAACATTTTTCATATTGCTCATTATGATGTTACCGACTTTAAATTTTGAATTTTGTAAAGAAAGTTACGGGACGGTCCCAAAAAAGAAAGAATTTTTAATATAGAAACACCTAGTATTTTTTAACATTTCTGTTGCTGTATACGTCATTATTAATTATATTAAGTGAAACAAATTGCTTAATAACAAAAATATAATAAATATTTTCAAATGATTCATTTAAAACTAAATAATCAATTTAATATTAGTTTTAAATAAATTCATATATTTGTTTTAATCAGGTGAATAAATTTATGTAATATTTCGAAGATTTAAATCCGAACGTCTAGTTACTTAGACACGTAACTCATTTAAAAAACAAAAAGTCAATTTTATGGCGAATTTTTATATCCCAGATATATAATAATATAAAACAAAATACGTTAATTTTTCTCCCAAGAGAGAAGAAACATTTTTGTACATAATGGCGACAAATACTAAAACATTGCGCAAAGTTTAGAGGCATTTATTTATTTTTTTTATCTGTGTTTATAATCGCCAGTGTAAACTGTAAAATTTCCGGCGTCTAAGTGCTTTTATAATTTGTAAGTGTACTCAATTTTCTGTAGTCTTGTCCTTACGTGTACATTTATTCTTTGTGAAAATTGTAACATTAAATAATCTACTTACTTAAACACAGCAACATAAGTTTATGATTCACATATTAATTTGTTGCTGTTTTTAACAGTAAGTTATAAATGTGAAAACAAAAACATTATTTATTTAACATAAAAAGTCCTTAAATTAATTGCGGTATTGTTAGAGGTAATTTAAAAAACAAATTTTCTTATCAAAGCTTGAAATAAAGTTTATTTTACTATCTACACACCTACGTTTCTCTACATCAGTGTTCGTTATAAACTACTGTTTAAACTGTATAATTGGATATTTTATGAAATGAAATTTTTTTTAATACATTATTTCTCGTTAGATTAGTGTCGGTGAATTGTTTTTCAATTAAGTTTCTCTCCTTTTCTATAGCAACTACATTTGAATAACTTATTTTATGCAATAATTACAAATCCATACCCAAAGTCAGCGCAATTAAACATGCAGTGCAACATTATCATAATTTTAAATTTACTTTGCTGTTCGTTTTAGAGGCGCAATGAATTAAAGATAATAAATAATAATTACAATAGATTATTGTTACAAAAATGGTTAAAAGTTCTTATTAACAGTCAGTTTTACAACATTATCGTCTTATATAAGTTTTTTTTAAATTTAAAAAACTAATTGTAGATATTTTAAATAAAACTTTACATGTAAAGTTAATATTAGGTAGTTGTTACAAATTTTAAACAACAAAATGTTATTAAAACTCCGCTTATACATTATTATCATTTTTTGTATACGTATCATTGCCTTAAAGGATGAAAATATAAAATGTACTTAAGGTAGTTTGGGAACGTACGCCGAGCGCGAGCGCGGAGCGCGAGTAGTCTGATTGATAAAAGAGAATTATTGTAATCTCCCGTGCAACGCGGAGTAAATCAGCTTGTATTTTAATCAAAATCAAGTTCTATTACAAGGGTATAAGGATAAATAAACATAACGACTTTTAAAAGACTTGCACATGTGGATGTAATTTTTGAGTAAGAAAATATATTTTAAATAATACTTAAATACTAAAATAAAACTTATTTTATCAAACGAAAACTTGTTTTTATCAATTTCAGTTCAGTTAATTTACTTTTCAAATTTTATATATTTGTATAGACGTCTTTACAAAAGCAATAATTATGACTAAGCGTAAAAAAAGTGCACAACCTAATTAATTTTTTAACAAGTTAAACAACTACAAAGGATTTCTAATGCAAACGATAACTAATAATTTTCAATGTTTGAGTTTGCAAAGATAAATATTTATATTGCATTTTGCAATTTATTTTCTCATTTGGTTAGACCAGTGCTATTAAATGAAGTTATGATGTTAGTTTAATTAATAAGCTGAAACTGCAATATGCGGTTTTCAGCTAGCTCATACCTAGGAGCACCCTGGGGTTTATTTTGCTTTTAATAATTCATTGCTTCACCATGTAGTCGATTTGGAAGAACATCAGTTTTATTGAAACCTTTCTTTGTTATTCATCGAAAAATCCTTCGTATCCTTTCATTCCGCGTAGAATAATTTACAAAGGTACCTAACGTTAGGTATCACCTCTATCACTTTATTTTCAATCCATCAACTCGTCCAACATATTATTAATTAGGTACTGCGATGTATTAGTTTTAAATGCGAGTACGTAGATAAGTCATTGCTTTAACATTTATAATTCACCGTCACTCCAGAGCACACAAACTGCTACTGTATCATTTTTATACTAAAAAAATTGCATAGTAGTGAAATTTAAATATATACAAAAGAAGGAAAATAACTTCTTTTTAAACATATAGCCTCAAGGAAACACTAATTTAGGAAAAGCAACAATACATTTTAGCGATTCTTTTATCCTTTATTAAATTTTATTCGAAAGAATAAATAAATCCACGAAGGACAATTTTACGTAGATATATTGTGAAATAAATTGGTTTAAATATCGTTTCTTTTGTTCAATTTAGTTACCTCATTAAAAACTTTATTATTTTGATCCTTTGTAAATATAGCGTTTTAAAACAGATAACTGTATGAATGTATATTATGTTAATGAAATAATGTGGTTTAATCAGAGGCGGATTTAACGGCGGGCGCACCGGGCGCGCGCCCTGGGCCCCGACTTCTGAGGAGCCCCGCAAAACCCCAACTTTATTTTTTTTAAATATGGTTTATATGTATTTTTATTTTCTCGGTCTCTTTCTCTTTTTTAGGGGGCCCCATATTTTCTTCTGCGCCCGGGGCCTCAACCGACTTTAATCCGCCTCTGGGTTTAGTTATTTCCATACATTTAGTTTAAAAACAACTTACAGCCCAATAATTATAAAACGTTCTTAAACTAAATTTGTATAGAACAGGGGTGGCCAAGCTCCTTGATAGTCCGAGCCATTTTTGAAAATTTGAAATTTTTCGCGAGCCGCAATTAAATACGTATTTAAAAGGTATGCAAAAAAGGTATTAATTTTTTTTTTTTTTGTGCGATCGTACTAGAAACAGCTGTTTGACGGACGCGTTAGCAACCATAAAGTACTGCATTACCGGCCCTATCCTTAGCAACGGCCGTAAAAGTTACTTTTCAGGCCGTTACCCTTAGCAACGGCCGAAAATAGTATATTGTACAACTAGTGCTGAAAGTTGAATATTTCACACGAGTATGACAGTTGAGCCACGGCCGTCAGGCGAGTGGCTCAGTCATGCGAGTGTGAAATATTCAACTTTCAGCACGTGTTGTACACTATGCTTTTCCGACGACCAGTTAGACAAATAATCAATAATTCTGCAAAAAAGTTGTGAAAATAACATTTTTTTGACGTTGGTGACACTTGACACTTGTGAGGTTAGATTTGCTTGACAGCGCGTTTAGCGTGTGTAAAGTAGCGGAAATTGTGTGCAAAGTGCATTTTGCACACAATTTCCAGTGTCATGCGCAATTTGTCATTTTCAGTTGTAGTAAGTCGTGCGAAATTACTCGCTTTACATAGTGGTCGTCGGAAAAGTAACTTTTACGGCCGTTGCTAAGGAGAGGGCCGGTAATGCAGTACATACGCCGTTATCTGTCAGTGACAGAATGTCGCGTAGTTTCTAACCTATAATTTTGAAAATTATTAAAAATTTAAATTGTTTTTAATTCTATCGCACAAAAAATGTAATATGCACCTCGGCCAAAACGTACTTTTTGGCATTGATACATAAATAACTATTTACAGAAATTATATTTATTGAAAACATAAATAAAAGTACAAAATATGTGTATTGAATTTAAATATTAAAAATTAAACACATTTATTTTACTTCTCTTGTTAATTCTTTAAAATTTGGAGAATAATTGGTGACAACACTTCTCAGTAATTCTTTGAGATGCTGGTTAGTTAATACTGATCGGTCAAAATTGGTCTGGAGTCGGTCGATTACGGACGATTACGCCACTGTTTATGTTCGTTCGCGCAGTTTTCGATGAGTCATATCATTCTTAACTTGGACGTAAATGAAATTTGTTACAACGTTGCACTTAGTCTTTCATATTTGTTGTCAGTAATTTAAAAGACATTTTGAAAAACATACGGAACGATAATAATTTTTTAAAATATAATAGCACAAAAATGAAATGGGAACTCGGGTACATTTATCGAGAGCCACAAATAATCCTTCAAAGAGCCGCATGTGGCTCGCGAGCCGCAGGTTGGCCACCCCTGGTATAGAAGGTGAAACTCTTAATTTGAGCTACGATGGGGAATCTCGCTTACTACAAGTATAAGATTAGAGATTCGGTTAAATTAACAAATTGTGCATATAATAGAGCTCTTTTTGTAGCAATACACAGACCTTTTCCAGTTTTAAAAATAAAAATTTGATGTGTGTGCATTTTATACGCCTAATTATGCAGTTTTTACACAAGTTTTTCATGGCATAGAAAGTAAAAATCTACAGCAGTCAATAATGTATCACATATACTGGGTTGCCTGACGTCAGTTTTTTAAAATAGTACTTCAATATTATTTCATTTACTTTTTAAATGAATATCATTAAACAGACACGCATTATTTACTATAACTTGTAACATTTCTAAGGGACCAATTTAAGAGAATTTAAACTTTGTAGAACCAATTCAGATTAAAATATTACGGTCCAAACATTTGTGTATCACAAGTAGGACACACTAATCGTAGAAAGAATGACAAGCATACGCATATGACAAAATCTTAGAACGGCCGCGCTTATGTAATTAAGAAATAACCACCGAGAAAAATACAGTCACTTAAAATAAAGAAGTTTGTTGTAAAAGTTTTTGTGTTTTCTTTCTTTCTTACTATGTGATAATTGCTCTAGACCTGTCTGTTATGTAAAACAACGTGTGAGGATCCAACCACCTTGAGCCGTAAAAAAAAATAAACATAAGAGTAATGAAATCACCTCCCCAACAGTGCGAGCCGATGTACAGTATGGTCCGTCACAATGTTAAATATATCTATAGTATAGAATTTGCCTAGTTCACAATTTGTTTTGAGCAAATAACGATACCAATTAATATATTTTAAATAACTGTAATGTGTCAGTTTGAGTGTTGACGGATAAGGGACTTATATTTTGTCCACAAAAAAAAACAGCACTGTTCTAGGTCCACTCATTTAAAATGTTTATTTTGTTAGCATAAGTTAACCCTTTAGCGCGTTGTGGTTGATTTATTAACCACAGCTAAAAAAGTTCATGCTTAACGAAATTTAAATGGGAAAATATGCAATATTGAGCCTTAAGCGCTTCATAACTAGAGCTAGATGCGCTGTGGTTCGATCAGACACCACATCAACGAGTTATTTGAAATGTGGTTACTAATTTAACCACAGCGTACTCAAGCAATACACATCCAACAACTTATAAGAAGGGTAAGTACAATAATTAATTTTAATATATACAAAAATTAAACATAATATCAATAAATCATATACCAATCTGTTGGTAATTGTATGTAGAATAATATGAAACATATATTAGAATTCGTTTCGTTTGCGCTTAGAAAATATTTCTCTTATATTTGAGAGCATTAAATTTTTTTTATATAACTTTTATTAGTGTCGTATTAAAATAAATAATCCTGGTCCAAAAGTCAATTTCAAAACTAAATATTGCTTCAGATGTTCAGAAGACGAGATATAAATCTGGAAACTATTACTTCGGAACAACTATTTGGTTTAATAGACCACTGCTCCCTTACATTCACCTTTATTCTTAAATGCTATGTGGTTATTAAATGAACCAGCCCTTTAATGCCCATAATTTTTTAGCGAATATTTATTAATTTTTTTTACTATTTTTTTCATCATTTAGTATCATATTATTACGCTTTTCCACAATTTCTTTTAAAAATAATGAAAAAAATAATTCTGCACCTTAAAGAGTTAACATATAACATTTTTGCAAAAGTACTATATCATTGAGAAAACATATTTTATTCACTTATGTTAATAATCAATAATGCGCCCATCCGTTTACAAAAATGGAACTGCTGAACTAAGCGTTCTATAAAAAAAAAAAAAATAGTATCATCTTGTTGTTAATAATAATAAACCAAAATATTTTTATCTCTAATGTAGAGATGATACAGAATTAAATAAAATAATATTTTCTTTTTGCTTGTCAAGTTAAGTAAGCATTTTCCAAAACTTCTTAATATTGCTATTATACAGGGTGGTCCACTTTTTAGTAGCAGGACTTTAACAGTCGATAAAAAAACTTATTTTAAAGCGAACATCAACATGCGTCCACAAACGCTTAATTTTAAAGATACAGGGTGTTGAAATTTTCGAAAAAATGTCGATAATGTTAAACCGTTTCTCAACCAGTAGATATATTTAAACCAAATTTGGTATACAGCACCACCTTACAGGTTACCACAATCGCGATAAATTTGCTTCTAAGTTCGATCTAAAATTAATGCTAATATTCGTAATAAAGAAGTAATTACCAATTTTTGCCGTTTTTTATAATAGAACATACTAATAATGAGAGAAGAAGTTCCGCTAAATTAACGATTAATGAGCATTTACTCTGCAAGTTGCATTTTCTGCTTTTCGTAATATTTTTAGATCAAACAAAATAATAAAACAAATCAAATTTCCCGCCAAACGGTGGCAGATAGGAAGAAAACTACACAGACACTTTTTGCTTAGAATAAAATGTTCTACCCAAAAACCAGTTCAAGTATGATTTTAAACAGGTCCGTACTAGTTTTTTATAAAATTTATTGAAACTGAACTCCCACAACTCCGCCACTGGTTGCTTGTGGGACTTGAATTTTCATTGATTGTGGTACACTGTAAGGTGGTGCTGTATACCAAATTTAGTTTAAATACATTTACCGGTTGAGAAAAGGTTAAAAATTATCGATATTTTTCCAAAAATTTCAACACCCTGTATCTTTACAATGAAGCCTTTTTGGACCCATGTCGATATAGAATATTCGCTTTAAAATTAGTTTTTCTATCGACTGTTAAAGTCCTGCTCCTAAAAAGTGAACCACCCTGTATGTAACTGTTTACTAAGTTAAGCGAATCTCAATCTTATAAATTAAGTTAAATGCCCATATTGGCCTGCATTACGGGTTCAACCCTGCACATTAAAAATTTTAAAGACCTTGAAGCATTTAGCTGCTCATTAGCAAAATGAAACGAGCCCATAAGCAGAATCTTGTTAGTATTATTGCGTAATTATCTCAAGACGTTTGTGATTCGTGACGCGCCAAAGTTTCCAGATTAGTGCAACATATTTTGCCAGTTGTTTTGTGTGGGACTTGTATACAGGGTGTAGACTCGGATCACGCAACATAGCAATTTCAATGGTAAAATTTTAAAAGTCGAATTCTTGCTCCGCTAATTATTTTAGAAAAAAAGTGCAAATACGTTTTTTGTAGAGAAAAAAATTCTGTATCCATAAATGTAATCAATATTACTTTTTCGTTTTCCAAAAACAGAAAAATAAGCAAATTAAAAAACGCGTTTTCGCGAAAATCTGTAGTGCCTTGGAATTATGCTACGACAACTGCCCATCTTACTAACACTTACTGTCACTTTGACGTTTGCAGTTTATTCTTAATTATCATTTTTATTATATCTTGCAATGAAAACATAACTCATTGTGTAAAATAAATGTTTGATAAAATATAAAGGATAATTAAGAATGAATTTCGCGTCAAAGTGACAGTATGTGACATTAGGCTGGGCAGTTGTCATACCATAATTCCAAGGCACTACAGATTTCTGTCCAAACGCGTTTTTTAATTTGCATAATTTTCAGTTATTGGAAAATGAAAAAGTAATATTGATTACATTTATGGATACAGAATTTTTTTCTCTACAAAAAACGTATTTGCACTTTTTTTTCTAAAATAATTAGCGGAGCAAGAATTCGACTTTTAAAATTTTACCATTGAAATCGCTATGTTGCGTGATCCGAGTCTACACCCTGTATAATTAGTAAACTTTAAGTTACCAGAATTATTTTTTCACCATTTTTAAAGATTTATTGCTTTCAAATTATTATCTAAAGCTTAAGCTAAATTAAATATTTCAATTACATTTATTGAAAGTGTTGCAACAAATACTATAAATATTATAAACAGTACAAAAGTGTAAATATAAAATAATTTAAATGAAAAATTATTAAGGGAATTAATAGAATGTCATTAAATTTAAACGAAAGTTTAAAATTATATCTTATACTAAATTAACAAAATTTTTGCCGTTTTTGTGCTGCTTTCCTTAAAAAGTTTTTCATTTTACTCTGTTTACTCCGACACAAGCCACACTATTTACCTTCAGTGTGTTTTATATTTAATTAGAGAATGGGAATGGAACGGCATTTACCCATTAATTTTACTTCAGTAAATTGTAAAAGGTTAATTTTTTGTTCGTTCAGTTGGCTTGTACAACTTAAAACTGTTATTACACAATAAAAAAATTCAAAAAATCACATAGTATGCTGCATGTATAAAAGGAAGCATTTTACACCGCTTGTTGTGGAATTTAAGATGGACTTATATTTTGCACATCTATCTTTCGGTTTACGATAATACCTAGTGAAAATCAGAAATCGATATTGTTTAACCGTTATCTTATGCAAGGTGTTAAGACAACGAGCCTACTAGGTGTATACTACGTTTGTTCCAGCAAGGCTATGTGCGATCTAAGGTTTCTTTCCCGGGATCCTGGCCCATTTTAAGCTATTTTATATTTCCCAGGAAATTCTTTTTGTCCCGGGAATTCCCAGGATTTAAAAAAGTGTTATTTTCGTTTATTTTGAGCTAAGATCTTTGTAATACTATCATAACTTATCAGAATTTATTATAAATTTTTTACTAACAGTAAATTATGGAAAAACTTTATTTTTCTTTCAAAATAATTTTTTTTTTTTAATTTTTGCTTTTAGTTTGGCGTAAAGAAGCCCGGTCTCCATGACAAATTTAATATCTTCAAAATACTTTGACAGTTTTATATTTGTGTACCCTGGTAATGCGAAGCAAAATAGCTTATAAATGCAATTTAATAGATAGAAACGATGTTTCTTTGCTGCTAGATGCTCTCAAGACAATTTCACCTACAGCAATAGAGACAGAGACATTTTATACAGTAGGACTTTTTGTTAACAAATCAAGAAAATGACTTGGTGATCAAAGCACAGATCACCTTTGTTTTCTTTAATCACGTTACAAAAGTTCATTGTAAAAATTATGTTATTGTGTTCATAAATATAAAATTGCAATAGAAAGGTTATATTTTCCAAATATATGTTTCTCTCGCCAATAGTATTTAATTATTTATAATAATCATGGAGCAAAATGTATTACATATATGACTTGGAGTTATTTTTAAGTAATAAACCGCTTCCTTAATTTTTTAGATTATTTATTTAAAATTATTGACCTAATTTATTACATCCCCGGGATTCCGAGAAATCCCGGGAAAAAGGTCGATTTCTTTCCGGAATCCCGGGACAAGCAAAATGGTCAAATATGAGAAACCCTAGACTGCAATCCGAGGAATGATTACTTCTACTTAACACCGATATCGCGTTCCAGCATGGTCTCTGATAGTTCACGGACGGTTAGTCGGCTGTTCCATCAGTTATCGGATTAATTCATGAACTAGTTTGTGGACGGTAAAAACAGTACATGAACGAAGGCAAAATCTATCTATTTACACGTGGTATTTAGCTAGGCATCGTCCGACTACGCATCGTTGTTAGTACTTCTTTCTCTTTTGAGATGTTAACACTTGCGTTGTTTAAAATACTATGAACTAAATAGGCAATTAAATAGGCAACGGCTAACTTAGATTAATACATTTATTAGTCCTTAGACATTCACCATTTTGTCTATCAGTACATGAACTAGTACAAAATGCTGGAACAAACTCACCTAATTTTTGTTACGACGCTCATTTATTTTTAATATTTTTGTTGAGCATATAGGGTGAGTCACGACGGACGCGTCGGAGTTTTATGGCGAAACGGTTTATATTTTCCAATTTCTGTAGCTGTTAGATTATGAAAGTCAATAAGGGCTACATTTTAAAAATATTTCTAATTATACAGGGTGCTCCAAAAAAGAGTGCCATATCAAAGTTATACTTTTTCTTATGGAACACCCTGTATATTTTTACATTTTTGGATTCCTCTTTAAATTTACTTCAAAAAATGTAAAAGGTTATATGGGTCTAAAGTCAACCGTTCTCGTGAAAATTGCATTTTCATGAAAATACAGTATTTTCAAAAATTTTCAACATTTGAAAACTTTGACAAGTCTGAAGAAATTCGCTTGGAGATAAGATTGACAATAGATTATGTAACACTTTGCATCACCTACATTTTTAAAATATTATACAGGGCGTTTTTTACGCTTGGTCAAACTTGTGAAACTTTAAACATCGAAAACTCACTTTTTTTTAATACAACACCCTATATTTTTTTACACCGTCTTATAGAAAATTTAATTCTCTTTCGAAAACATTCAGGCTGTTTTTCACCTAAAATTGATATTTTCCGAGATATCGCGATTTTATTGTTAATTATTAGGGCAAAGTAATATTTTTAAGTAGGCTATGAAGGTAGACAGCTAAATTTGAAACAATTGAAAGAAAAAACAAGACACTTATAATTTTATCCTTTGACTACACACTTTTGACATATTTTTATAGGAAAGTTGTAGTTTTACCATACTTATGTTTAAATAGAGATTTTTTAAAATTATTTATGCATTTATTTATTGGACCAGTGTTATAAGATAATTACTAAATCCTAAAAACCATTTTTTGTCTGTTTACGATATGATACTACGACACTCTACCGAAAACAGTACCAACCATGTTTTTTTTTTTTAATGTAAAATTAGATAAGTCAGTATTACTTTTTTTTTTTAATCAGCGTTCCGTTCTCGTACCCAATACATTATCAATCGGTTTTTAGGACTTGGCAAACGATCAAACTCAATTATATGAAAAATATTGTGGCCCTGATGAGAAACTTATATTTAAACGTAAAAATGGTAAATCTACAACTTTCTTATAAAAAAATTTCAAAAATGTGTAGGCAAACGACAAAATTATGAGTTTCTTGTTTTTTCTTTCAATTGTTTCAAATTACCGCCGTCTACCTTCATAGCCCACCTAAAAATATTACTTTGCCCTAATAATTAACAATAAAATCGCGATATCTCGGAAAATATCAATTTTAGGTGAAAAACAGCCTGAATGTTTTCGAAAGAGAATTAAATTTTCTGTAACACGGTGTAAAAAAATATAGGGTGTTGTATTTAAAAAAAATGAGTTATCGATGTTTAAAGTTTCACAAGTTTGACCAAGCGTAAAAAACGCCCTGTATAATATTTTAAAAATGTAGGTGGTGCAAAGTGTTACATAATCTATTGTCAATCTTATCTCCAAGCGAATTTCTTCAGACTTGTCAAAGTTTTCAAATGTTGAAAATTTTTGAATATAACCTTTTACATTTTTTGAAATAAATTTAAAGAGGAATCCAAAAATGTAAAAATATACAGGGTGTTCCATAAGAAAAAGTATAACTTTGATATGGCATTCTTTTTTGGAGCACCCTGTATATTTAAAAATATTTTTAAAATGTAGCTCTTATTGACTTACATAATCTAACAGCGACAGAAATTAAAAAATATAAACCGTTTCGCCATAAAACTCCGACGCGTCCATCGTGACTCACCCTGTATAAATTATTGTCCTCAGAAGTTACATTGTCGTTCCAGTCATTTAAAATTGAATTCACTCACGTTTCGTTATTCTTTTCCCAAGTTTTATAACTTGTCTACGTATAAAAAGTCGTGTAAGAGTTTGCCAAAAGATATATTACTACTTATCTATTTAAACATTTTGTAGCCTTAGTTCAAATATTATTTAAATTTTTAGTATGCTTATTATAAATCCATTAAAACGTGATTCAATTTCTAAATCGTATAAAATCACAATCAACTTGCTGATTATAATATCGAACACAATAGTTTTGCGGTGGTTTATGGAAATAGCGTCGATTTTATAGTTAACAATAAACCGTTTCAATAAAATATCGAAGTGGATTTAATTTAGTATTTGGACAAAATCATAATGTTAATGACGCACTTTATACGCAAGTTGTACAATCTATTGGTAGTAAAATAGTTTGAATTGTAAAAGGATAAAACTCTTTATTGTGTTAATTGCTTAATTTCGTTTAAAACATTTACAAATCAAATGGTATTTTAACCTTAACTGATGTAGTTACCGGAGGTACACAAACTGAAATGGTCAAACAGAATAACAAACGCAACTCAGCTTTTGAACAGCATGTTGTTTTAGGTTGAAAAGCTCGAGATCAATTTAATTAAACTTACATATAAACGTTTATGTTCATGTCGTAGGTAGTAGGTACGTGGCTATTAAGAAAATACCCTTAGGAGCGCAACGATTTAATTTTCAATGTTCTTTAACAGTGTATTTTGTATCTGTATCAATTTGATTATTGCAGTTTAAATTTATTCATACAATTCTTTTTACTTACCGATTTAAATATATTTTTTGTTTTTAAAAGAAGTTAAATTACGAAAAAAATTCTACACAATTTTTTTCCACAAAATTCGTAAACTAAACACATCACGAAATTGACATTAAAAATTTAAAAAAGTTTTTAACTTTCTGAGATTCAAAATGTACTTCAGGAATAATGTGTTTTATGTCTGCACCACATGAGCGCATAAACAATTTTGTTAAGATAAACAAAAAATTTGTTCCAGCAGTACATTTTGTACTATCATGTACTGATACATGCTGGTTTATGCCATGCGGCCACTATGGGCTAATGACTAGTAAATTTATTAAACGCTGCCGATATGCCTAACTGTAAATGACATTTGTGTCTATTGATTTGATAGAAATATAAGCAGCGTAAGTGTACACGTCTTAAGAAAACAGTACTAACATGGCATGGAAAGGACGATGCATAGCTACCATTGGCCAGGTTAGTTGTGAACAGCGCATGCGTGTAAAAATTCAGTTACATTTCTTGCCTCCGTTCAGGTACTGTTTACCGACCATAAACTAGTTTATGAATCTATTCGATAACTGCTGAAACAGCCGACTAACGTCCGATGACCATCAGAGACTGCGCTGGAACGCGATATCGATACTGGGCATACTTCTTTCTAAACTTTCATCGGATCGTATACAGCCTTTTTTAAACAAATCTAAAGAAACTGTATTTAAAATATTTCGACAAAAGTTAAAACAAACAAATCAAGCTTTGTATCAACGAAACTACTGTTTGCAGGATTTCTAACTTTATATGATAACATTTCAAAAGTTTAACTCTTTGACCAGTTTGACGGTAGAGCAACTAAACCTATCATATTAATCAATAAAAAAAAAAGATTAAATTCAAGTTTTAAAAACCTTATGCAACAATAATAAACAAAATGATTTGTCGCATAATTTTTTATTTTATTACTTAAATTTCGAGACAGATCGTATATGTGGAAATCGCAAACGGTCCAACTTATTTATAGATATCACAAAAGAATAACGTGCATTTTCTGAATCGGACGTAATTGACATTTGAAAACAATATATAGGTTGTTCAATACTATATTAAAAGAATGACTACAATACATTACATGTATTTATTTGTTCATATATTGTTTACTTTGCTTTTATATTTATTAATTATAGGCTTGATATCCAATCAGCGCGTGAGAGCTACAAAAGTGTACTTAATATAATCAACTGTGGTTTCAGTTTTATTGGATATTTGGAAAATTAAACGGTATTGTTCAGTACATTTTTGTGCGTGGCTCTCATAATTGCATTGATTGTATGCAAATTTATTGTGTGACAATCTGACAATTGATAAAGTTACACCGATGAATAGTGAATAATAACGTAAATATAACGTTCATGGTGAAACAAATGAGCTCGCAGATTGAACGGGTTTGTATTGGACAAAGCGGTCGTCTGTTGAGGTCTCATGGTAATAAAGTCAACTCAAGTAAAGCTGAACTTGCCTTCATCAATTTCCTAATCATATTTTTGGGTAAATTGACATAAATGGTTTTATTTTCTCGCTTTATGCCCCTTACATTTTGTAAAGGTTTAGTCACAAATCGGCGTCCAAAGTCGAGCAGAAATTACGAGCTGAAGGGTTCGAGTATTAACGTTTGTTGTAAATTCAGAAAGGTTTATAGCTAACCAATAGCAAAAATGAGCATATCTCATGGACACGGAGAAGACATTGGCCTAAATAATAAATAGTCTTTGTTCCAACAGACTCCACTACGACTGGATGCATTGTTTCAAAGTGTGGAGTGTAAAATAGAACATCCAAACCTTTTTTACGTCACGGCATACCAGGGCCGGCGTAAGGGTATCTGGCGCCCCTAGGCAAAAAACGTGCGTATGTGTCTAAATACAGAATGATTTATAGATATTGCGAAAAACTAGGGTAGGTAATTCCTATGCGAAAATTAAGGAGGGGCTTTCATATATTTTTTTCTAAATGACTTCTTTCGGAGTTACACCTCTATAAAGGAGAACGGTGAAAGTCGGTTTTCATTTTATTTCTCGAATTTGGAAAAATATAGAAAAATTACTTCTGATAAACTTTGACAGTTTTTTTCCACAGTAATATTTTAATTATCTCCCACCTTCACAAGGGGCTAAAAAGTGCGACCCCTGTTAGATTTTCTATCACAACTTTTTGGAGGGTAAAAATTTTGCAATTTAAATTTTTTATAAAGCTTAATTTATGTAGAACCCTCCTTAATTATTTAATTTTTTCCGCAAAACCTACAGCTTTTGAATAAAAAATAAAATAAGTGAACAAGCATCATCAAATATTCTAAAATAAAATGATTAATTTTGGTGGTTAAGGGTTACCATGGTTTGTACATATTGAGTAAAAGTGATAGGTGTTTTCGTGTTTATTTGGTGGGGCAAGTTCACTTATTTTAAACTGTAGTTATTAGGAAAACAATTCATAAATAATTGTTTCTAAATAAATCAAAGTTTCAAAAGAAAATATTAAGTTGCAAAATTTTAACCCTCTAAAAAGTTATGATTTAAAAATAACGGAAGTTGCACTTTTTAGCCTTTTGTAAAGGTAGGAGATGATTAAAAATATTACTATGAGAAATCTTTGGTTAAATTAAACGATGGTTTACTGGTTTTTAAACAGGCTTATTATTTTTTTATTAAAACATCCTACATGTTTCGCTGACTAATTTTGTCAGCATCCTCAGTGCTAAAAATTTTTGAATTTTTACAAGTAGTTTTTAATTAAATTACATAAAGTTAAAGTTAAGACAATTCTTAATAATACTTAAGTTTCAATAATGATGAAGTATTGATAATGTTGAAATATTAACAATGATGTGATATTTATTATTTTATTATTATAGAAGATCAGCAACGACTTAATATATGTAGATGTTAAAACTACATTTATTTAAACATACACAATTGTGAAACACTAACACGTTAAAAATTTCTTGTAAATGAATAAAAAATCCACTATTAATTTTTAACTTTTAAATAATAAAAAACATTCCCTCCACGCCTTACATCTTCACAGGTAGATAAACTATGGGATTGAATAAGTAAGTAAGTAAGTAAGTAAGTAAATAGTTATTTACACAACAAGTGAGCAAAGTACTTCTTTTCTCATTGCACGGGCACGGCAGTTGAACGAGAAAAGGTACTTTGCTCGCGGGTTGTGTATATGTCGTAGGCATAATGTGAAATCCGGCATTTTATAAAACGCCTAGGCATTTTATAAAAAACCGGCAAAACGAGAAAATTATGACTTTTTCATAAACCCATACATTTGTGTTCATAAAAAAAAAACCTTTAACCAACCTTTAACCTGAGCCTCATTCATTTGGTCAGTAGTAGAGGGTCAGGTTAAAGGTTGGTTAAAGTTTTTTTTTTAAATAAATAATAAAAATGAAGCTAATAGTTTTGTGCCTAGGCGTTTTATAAAATGCCGGATTTCACATTATGCCTACGACATATACATTTTTCTCACAACCGTTGAAAAATGCGATTATAAGCAAAACGTTAATATTAAATATAACCTTAAAATATCTGTAGTGTATTCGACACGATTCACAGTTTCGCTGCCCAAAAACGCTATTACGCGACGTTACTATGACGTTATACCATGACATTACAATTTATTTTGCAAAATTTTGTTTTGCCCACTATTTTTGATAAGGCAATGAGAACATTTTTCAGCGGTTGTGAAAAAACATTTACCAAATGTCTTATTCCTACATTTCTCCAAATTTGAAAAATAAAATGAAAACTTGCTTTTACCGTTCCCCTTAGAGGGTGTGAAGACGTTTTGCGGAAAATATTTTATCATAAAATACCTTAATATTCAATATGATAGGAATTACCTCCCGAAGTTTTTCACAATATTTATCAATTACCGGCATATTTATAAAAATATTACACCATTTTAATTTTTTTTTATAATCATAAATGTTACCCTTTTTTAAGAAAAAATCTGTCGACCCCATAACCCGGTGTCCCTAGGAAATCCTAGACTCGCCTTATGGAGAAACCGGCCCTGCGGCACACCAATCAAATTTGCATGGATAACTTAAAGATCAATTCCTGCAAAATATTTATTAAACATATTTTGCGTGGTACACTAAGTAAATTTCGAAAAATGAAATGTTTGTCTTTGTATAAACGGTTTTTTTTTAACACAATGACCAGGGTAGAATAAGTGATACATATCTCAACAGGCGTACGTCGTAATACCAAATTTTTAAGGAACGTCGATTACATGCATGTAATCACATATTTCGATGCTTATTCCCTCATTCTCGGCATATCAGTGTCCCGCTGCACACCGTTTGGAAATTACTGACGTAGAAAAAATAAAGTTCTCAGAGCTCACTGTCGGCAGTGCGGTTAGAAGGTATTTAAATTATCGTGTACATTTTGGAAATGTTTTAATTTTGAAAAAGCATTTTAACGATTATACAGGGTTCTCGTTTTTCGAGGGCCACTATGGGGATCTCGTAAACGGTAAGAGTTACGACTTCGGTTAAATTGGGGCAAAGTTGTATATTCAGGTGCTTAATAATTCGATGCAAACAGAACTTATCTAGCTCTTTTAGTTTTTGAGATATACGGAAAAAAGTAAAAAAGTGGATTTTTGTTTTTTTTTCGTAACTTTTTCATTTCATGTTGAATTTCATTTCTGTAAAAACTTTTTCCTGGCCACTTTTTGCAAGGAATCAAAATCTCCAATTATATTTTCCGTGCGACGTTTCGTTTTTTTTAAACCATCATCAGGTCAATTTTTTCTTATGGACGCTATATCTGATTTTAACTCCAATTTGTAGAGCTTTTTTTTTTTAAATTCGACAATGTATAACACTTGAGACTTTTTTGAAACAATTGTTGTTACAAATGACAAAAACAAATATTTAATTTAAAACAAATCCTAATCGGCATGGTAAATAATTGTGTTTGTCCCTTTTTCCTTGAAAGCACGTAAATAAACCGCATGAAATTACTATTAAAGGGATTTAATTTTTAAAAAAATAGGTAGTAATAAATATGTTAGGAATGCATTAACCATGTTCACTTATTAGCAAATAGTTTTAGAATATTTTCTTTGGTTAAGTGATAAATTTCTCTAAAATGTGTATTTAGTCCTTATTTGGCATACAATTATTTGTAACAAAAAATAACGTGTTATGCGTTTTATCTGCGTTAATAACTTCTAATAAGCAAAAAGCGTAAACAGATTTCTGGACGTTTTTTGTAAACTATGAACACTTGTATTATTTGATTACGAAAATTTTGTTACAAATAATTGTATGTCAAATAAGGATTAAATACACATTTTAGAAAAATTTATTACTTAACCAAAGAAAATATTCTAAAAATATTAGCTAATAAGTGAACAATGTTAATGCATTCCTAACATATTTATTATTACCTATTTTTTTAATTAAATCCCTTTAATAGTAATTCCATGCGGTTTACTTACGTGCTTCCAAGGAATAAGGGACAAAGACAATTATTTACCATGCCGATTAGGATTTGTTTTAAATAAAATATTTGTTTTTGCCATTTTTAACAACAAAATCCGAAGTGTTATACATTATTGAATTCAGAAAAAAATGCTCTACAAATTGGCGTAAAAATCAGATATAGCGTCCATAAGAAAAAATTGACCTGATGATGGTTTTAAAAAAACGAAACGTCGCATGGAAAATATAATAGGGGAATTTTATTTGCAAAAAGTGACCATGAAAAAGTTTTCACAGAAATTAAATTCGACATCAAATGAAAAGGATACGAGCAAAAAACAAAAATCCACTTTTTTACTTTTTCCCCTATATCTCAAAAACTAAAACAGCTAGATAAGTTCTGTTTGCATCGAATGATTAAGCACCTGAATATACAACTTTGCCCCAATTTAACCGAAGTCGTCACTCTTACCGTTTACGAGATCCCCATAGTGGCCCTCGAAAAACGAGAACCCAGTATATGGAATTTCTTATAACTATTTTTTATGCTTTTTTATATTTATTAAAGCTTTCAATCAACTTGAACGCTACTAAAAATATACCTAAATATAACTTTACGGAGTAAAATATTATATCACAATAAATACCTTTAATTAATTCAAATAAATTAAGTAACGCTAATGATCTTGTTAAAAAGTAAGTACCTAAGTTCAGATTATTATCATTAAAGAAATAAATTAAAAACCAGCTTTCAAACATAAAGTACCTAAGTCTTAATAACAACTAATAAGTTTGATTTCTTTTATTACAAAATACGAATGCAAACTCTAATGACCATAAGCCGGTGATCTTCATAAATATAAACTAAAAACCTACTAAATCAAATATTAAAAGAACATCATGAGCAATAATATAAGTGAATTTCGAACAACCATGAAAAATTAAAAGTTATAGGTTATTATTATCCTGTAGGTAGATAATCGGTTTAATTTGTGATACATCACATGTTTCTGTTAAGTATAATGCCCACTAATTTTATCTCTGCTATTACCCACATGCGAGAATTAAGCTCAAGCCCTTTCAAACAATAAACCTTAAAGCTGTAGAGAATAATAAAAACGCATGAGAATATAACACAGACAGTGAATGCAGTTTACACGGTCATTGTAACGTAAAACAGTTTATCGACCGTTTAATAGATATTACGACTTTATGAGTATAATATATTAAGGAACATTATACAAACATAACAAATATGGCGCTTCAAGCAATATTGGTGTCATGAAGTTTTTTATATTTTTCCATAATTTATGTTTTATACTAATAATGAAATTTGCAGAATACATGAAAAGATATATTATTGTTGTGTTCAGATTTTTTGTAGCTATGGCAACAACATTATTATCTTGATTTTTTGGGTAATATTACTTTAACGTTTAGGTACATTTTTGCCACTGATAATTATCATACAGCCAATTCTATGTTAGGTGAGCAAAAAAAATAGCATTTGAAGAATTTATTTCCTATTAATTACCTCTCATAAAATTAATTTCTTTTTAACTAGATGTGAAGAAAGATTAATTAATTTACGGTGGTAAAAATAAGTATTATCTTAGAAGCTTTGGAGAATTTGACTAAAATTATCGGAGTTTTTTTACAAAGAAAGATTGTTTTTATGCCTTGCTAACAATAAACAAATGTTCATCGGGTGGCCGCGGTGAATAATATATGCATCTGTACTCCAAATTCTCAGGGTACTTTTTACGGGTAGAAAACAATTTAGAAATGCCCTCTCAATTTATATTCCCCAGTCGCTAGTGCAATAGAAATGCCTTTTTTGATTCTTATACATATTACTGTTACAGTAAAAGTTTATGTAACATTTGCAACAGTAGCGAACAAAAATTTGTTAATTAATTTATTTTTCCATTAAAATTAAGATGGATTTTACAATTAAGTACTGTTAGAATGAAATAATTTAACATTTCGTATTGTAATATACAGGGCGAATCAGTTTGACTGTCGCACCCTTATAGCTTTGGTTTTTAAGAGAAAACTCCTATAAACCTTATAAATCGTGAGAAATTGTGTACCAACTGACCTTCAAATATTTTTTCTACGATAAAATATGACAGACTGGCGATTGTCAACTTTTTTTCAAAATCAAATATTATACTTTTTTTATTGCTCTGATAGAGAATTGATTTCTAAATCCGATGGTGCATTAAAAAATAAGCAAACAAAAAAATTGAGAATAATGAGTTTAAAAGTTATATGTATATTATTTTTTTACAAAATCCTTGTATTTGACTAGACAAAACACAATTACTATAGTAATTGACAGTTTATAACGTGTCTAATTGTGTTTTATTATTTTTCGACGAAAAATCATTATTCTGTGAGCATTTAATTGTTACGCCTTGAATACGCACTCGCATAGGCAATTCGACAGAAGGTCCAATTTCAATTAAATATTCACAAAATAATGATTTTTCGTCGAAAAATAATAAAACACAATTAGACAAATTATAAACTATCAATTACTGCAACGATCGTGTTTTGTTTAGTCGAATACAACGATTTTGTGAAAAATAATAACTACCTTTTAAACTAATTTTTCTCAACAATTTTCCTTTGTATACTTATTTTTTTAATGCACTATCGGATTTAATTTCTAATTTTATATCAGAATCAATAAAAAAAAAAATTTGTGCAGAGTTTAAAGGGAAATCTGATGCCATTTTCAAATTTGACCTACGTCATTAACTTTTTGAAATATTTTGAAAAAACTGAAAAAGGTCGATTTTTTCAAACTTGAATAATTCCGTAACCATATGAGCTAGAACAAAAATAAAAATTGGCGTTTTTAGATATTTTTACGTAGATTTTAAATATGTTAACGAAATTTTCATAGCACTCTCGATTTCCGAGTTATAGCACAAACTTGCATTTTTTTAAATGGAAATAGTTGGCTGTGGCCTTATTTAAAAGGTTATTTTTTTCTCGTTTCAATGATATAAGGTTTGTTATGCTTTACTCTTGTAGTTTTTCTTTAAATTACCAAAAATCATTTTACATGTTCACCGCCTACTAATAGATGGGAGTTATCCCGTGTTGATGTTCTTTTTTTTTCGATGTGACATTTAAGAGTTGTCTCTTATTGTTAGTGTGGCAGTTATTAGCCAGTTGCAAATTTTAAAAACAAAACCTCAGAGTTTGTCAAATAAAATTTATTGTTTGTTATACGTATAAATGTCTCTCTTGTGTTGGTTTAGTGCAAAATTTTAATTATTTTTAACATGACGCTGCTCCTGCGCACAATACAAGAACTGTGTCTGATTGTCTGTCTAATCGTTTTCCTAGATCTATGACCCTGTGAGATGGCCGACAAAATCACCGGATTTAACACCCCACTTGATTTTTTTTTGTGGGGTACGCTTAAAGATAAGGTGTATACCAAAAAGACTGATAATATTTCTTCATTAGAAAACATTGTTTTTGAAATTTACAATAAACTCAATCAAAAATTTTGATCAACACAAGAGAGACATTTATACGTACCTATAACAAACAATACATTTTATTAGGCAAACTCTGTTCTGTTTTTAAAATTTGTAACTGGCTAATAACTGCTCTACACTAACGATAAGAGACAACTCTTAAATGTCACATCGAAAAAAAAGAACATCAACACGGGATATCTCCCATCCATTAGTAGGCAGTGAACATGTAAAATGATTTTAGCTTATTTAAAGAAAAACTACAAGAGTAAAGCATAACAAACCTTATATCATTGAAACGAGAAAAAAATAACCTTTTTAATAAGACCACAGCCAACTATGTTCCATTTTAAAAAATGCAAGTTTGTGCTATAACTCGGAAATCGAGAGTGCTATGAAAATTTCGTTAACATATTTAAAATCTACGTAAAAATATGTATTAATGCCAATTTTTATTTTTGTTCCAACTCATATGGTTACGGAATTATTCAAGTTTGAAAAAATCGACCTTTTTCAGTTTTTTCAAAATATTTCAAAAAGTTGATGACGTAGGTCAAATTTGAAAATGGCATCAGATTTCCCTTTAAATTCTGCACAAATTTGCTAATTTAAACGTTTCTGTATCTCTAATATGCATTTATTTGCAGATGATACGTTAATTTCGGTATCAGGTGAAGATTTACAAACAACAGTTAATGTCATAAACGAAGATTTAATTGAAGTAACAGATTGGTTTAAAGCTAATAAACTGGAGTTGAATGTATCTAAAACAAAATGCATGGTAATAGGTAGTACACAATTCAGCAATATGTCAAATGTTAACGTATTTATAGATAATAATAAAGTAGAGATAGTTGAAGAGTTTAAATACCTAGGGGTAATTATAGATAATCATCTAAAATTTAAAAAGAACATAGATTATATTGTAAAAAAAGTTGGTGCAAAAATTAGTTATTTTGGGAGAATATCGAATAAATTAAACTTTGAAGCTAGGATATTGGTCTATCATACAATAATAGAACCATACTTTAATTATTGCAGTAGCATAATATTTCTAAGTAATGAGGGGGATCTGAAAAAATTACAAAAGCAGCAAAACAGAGCTTTGCGTATCATATTACAGTGTTCTAAATTAACTAAAATTTAATATATGCATAATAAGTTGGGGTTCCTTAATATATGGCAAAATACAGTGTATAACGTTTTGGTTTTAATATATAAATGTATAAACAATATGATGCCAGGATATATGAGTAAATATCATGATTATGAAACAAGACAAAGAGAACATTTTAGACTGCCTAAATGTAAAAAAAGTAGTACACAGAATTCGCTCTATTACAAAGGGCTAAAATTATTTAATCAATTACCAAACGAATTAAAATATTCTGTTAATCTGCATGCGTTTAAAGAAGGTTGTAAGACCCATGTAAAACTGCAATTTTAATTTGAAGTACTAGTTGTAAAGATTGATGTATAAATAGTTTCTTTTATAACTAAATAAAGCCTATTATTATTATTATTATTATTATTATTATATAAACGGAGTTACCCATACAACAGGTTAGAAAAATGGGCACCCTGTATACAACGCGTTCTCACAACTTTAGGTTGAAATTCTAGATCTACATAGTTTGGCATATAATTAATCATACGATAGTTTTTCATAACTGTCTTTCACTTCCATGCCATTATTTATCTACAAGATAAACATATAACATATGGTGCTTTAATCCTTACTGTTATAAAATACCTACACCTTCATAAATAATTTTTATATAATTTGTCGAAAATATCTTTAATATATTTTTATATACATAACTTTAACTAAAAATAATATATTTCTCAAAGAAAATTTATACAGCAGTTTCAAAAACTTTATGTAAAGGTAAGGTAAGTAATCTTTAGTTAAACTTTTTTACATTTATATTTAAAATAAATCACTAGAATAAATCCAAAATCAAAAAAAAGTCATTAATAACACATTTTTTTAAATTTCTCGTACATTGTAAAATAATAACAGAAAAGTAGGTATTTATAAAAATGTGCAAATAAATAATGATGAATTAAGATTAAACTACATTTCGCATGCATTTATAGCAAATATATAAAGATTGTTTGTAAAAATTAATAAATGATGTGGGTGTCATCTAAAGAAACAATTTTATTTACTTAATCAAATTCGTTAACAAAAACAAATTTGTATGAGAATATAAATAGGCATTTAATTTTCGTCGGCAATAGTTTTACTGTACATAAACCGTTTCAATTTGGTTGAAACATTGGAAAATAAAAACAAGATGTAACGTTTTAAACATATGCTCCATATTCTCATATAACGTAACAGCGGTCCGCGTCAGAGCAAAGCAATCTGGCTTGGTTTAATAATATATGCTCCACAAAGCAAAAGCTGAACTTTTGATTTAAAAACATTCATATGTGGAATGTCGGAAGCTGAATGAGTCTGGCAAAGTTGAAATTGAATGTTTGATTATGCAAAATTCACGGTAGGTATAACTGCACTATACACAGACGGTTATGACGAAAGAAAATCCTCATGAAAACAACTTTTACGAATACCGAGCCAAAGTAAAATTTTAGTGCGTGCGTTTTTTCTGCGAAAAAGAATTGGAGGAGACGTTTACATATTGGCAGAGAGATTTTAGGGGTAAATTGCGTAGAGAACATCGACGTAATCAGAACATGAAATCTCAACGACTTATGAGGATTTTTTGCCGTTGTCTTCCATTATTGAAACAGCATTATTAAAAAAAAAAGTTTATAGTTGCGCATTTTATTTCTTTTGCCTACAGCAGACCTCTACGCATCAAAGTTTGTTTCCATCGTGCCTTAAAACTTTTTAGTACCTACATGCAGTTAGTACAGCAAAACAAAACAATAACAAAACGATAACATGTAATGAGTTATTTATTGGCTCTTTTGTTTAGTACTTCGCTAATTAACATCTCTTGAACTAATTATTGATAATTCTTATTCCAGTAGGTACAAACATGACTTTTAAACTAGGATTAACTGATCAGTGATAATAACTTATTCGCGTATCAAAAGTAGTGACTTTTAATCTAATTTTATAAGGGCCTTTAACATTAATGTTTTATTTCTTCTATAAAATGAACAATTTATTAATTCAATCGTTTGTATTTATGAGTAGACACCGTTAACATTCTAATATAATTTTTATTTGTATCAGCGAATTCAACAAAAAATCAAACCGCCGTAATAAAATGATATTAAATTAGACTCAGCGATATTTGCAAG
The DNA here is from genome assembly GCA_947652605.1 of Elmis aenea. Lineage (NCBI taxonomy): Eukaryota > Metazoa > Arthropoda > Insecta > Coleoptera > Elmidae > Elmis > Elmis aenea. Next base: position 34,065,612 of record OX393577.1, on the reverse strand, counting down.
TCGTGATATATCATAAATTTTACCAATTTTGACAATAAATGTTTACAGAATTGCAAAACGGGTAATTAATTAGACTTATTATAAGATAAATATTTACTTAAACAAATAAAATGCTGGCTTAAGAGGTACACATGTAACAATAACCATTAAGCTAATTTTATTATTGATTTTTTAATAAAACGATGTGTGCGAATGTGTAAGTTAAAGAATGATAATATGTTTTAGTTACTCTCAAATTTGTGTACTTATTACTTAAAATAAAATAAGACAGTATCTAGTTCAAATATTAGAACGAACACACCTTATTTTTTCTAAAACTACTTCGTTAAATGACTATTACTGTACAACCTTCATGCATATGCATATTAAGATAAGAGGGCCCTTACGCACGGTGAGCAATAAGCACAGTTTTCTAAGATTTATAAAAGTAGATTCAAAATTGACAATTAACAGCATACATACAAAAGTGTTTACTGTTAGCCAAAAAGTCAATAATATCGTGTATATTATGTGGTCGTAGAAAAGTATAGTACAAAACTTGAGCAGTAAAGCTATTACGCAATAAAGCAGTTGAGCGTAATATGCTTCTTACAACTTCTATTATGTAATATACTATAATCTGCACCTGGGTGTTGGTAGTAAAATATACGTGAAATAATGTAAATGGGTTTAGTTAAAAATAACTTACATTATTATCTATTTCTTCATCTTTGTAGATATTTACTTATCTTTCTGTATCTTTGTAGAAAAACTAGACTAGTTTCAAGAATCCTGTTTCTATGTCAAAAGTTTTTTTATTATTTATGTATTTACATATCGCAGTCGTAGTAATAACGATCATCATTGGCAACGACGTTCGTCTAAAACTTTATTGATTTAGGTATATGAAATTATGTCGATAAAATAACGTCGTCCAATTGGTGCCTCAAACAACTAACTTTTTTTTTATTGTAGCTTAATTCTTGATTTTACATATTTACCTACCTAATTAAAATCTATTAAACGTTTTTGTGTTGTGCGAGTGTTAAACTGTTTGTTTGATTTAATTTGGTGTATCTACTGCAGAATTCCCTTACAAAAGTTTTAATGTTTCGTTTGGTTTGTCGTATATAACATTTACCACAAGTGCAGTCAATTTAGTAAATTCGCATACGTCATAAATTTTATCCTTAATAATGTTTTTTATGTTTTTAAATCATGTGTAGTCTTAGTTATTATGTAAAGTATTCCTATGTTATGTTGTTTAAGTGATTTTTTCAATTTTATCAATTAAATAACACTCAAAGACGTTTGTATTATTTATACTGTTTTTGTTAGTGGTGTAATTAGCGTTAACTTTATTTAATATATTATTTACATATGTAATATTCATGGTATTTTTGTTTCATTTTTATAACACATTTTTAACTAATATTACTAATATACTCGTATATGATTTATATACATTTATTTATTGCACTAATTGGTTGCTGCAAAATTTTAGTGTGTATTCCACATATCAAGAATATTCACAGATTTCTCTAATAACATGTTTGTCAGCCATTGTAAAAATCTGTTAGACTCTTGAAAATACAATCGAATCGTTCTGTAGCCATTCTGCGTCCTATAAATTGACTGCAGTTGTCAAATTTGTCACATAATCTCAAAGAAGGTGTCAATTTCGTTCTCTTTTGCAGCCACATATCAGAGAAACTAATAAGTAAGTAATATTGTGCTCCCCAAGGAACAGTCTCACAAGACATGACATGACACAATTCATTTTAGATTACCTATACGAACTTATTTAATTTTGTTTTTTATCATTTTGAGAATTGGCACATTTAAGAAATATCAATGATTTGTTAGTTATTTGTTACAAAATTTACTAACGTTGCAACTAAAAGTTATCGACGTGGGATAACAGCCACATGAACATTTTCAACACTTACAAGCAGTGTGATAAGTAAAATGAATAGAAAAGTTGTTATGTTCATATTAGAGGCAAACTTAACATATGACTAGGTTTTTTACCAAAAATCATACGAGTTACTAACATTTTCTATTATAAGCGTTAAAGTAAAAATCAGTTCACTATTTTAATACTTTTTAAAAATGATTTAACATGTAGTTTACACTAAGCCCCAATATTTTGAAAGTACAAGATCTAGACACAAAAGTAGCAATATTTTTTCCTGTATATTAAATTGTCTTGGACATGCCTATCTGCTCTTGAAACTGTCAGTTGATATAGTGTAAATGACCGTACTGTACATCAGCTCGCACCGTTAGGGAAGCGTACTTATTATTCTTTAATTCATTGTTGTTAATTTTGGCTCGTGATTGTCTGTATGAGATGGTCGGACCCTCAAACGTTGTTTTTTTGTAGTACACAGATCTAGAGAAATTATTGCGCAAAGTAAAAACAAACAAAGCACAACAATTTCAATAACAAACTCCTTTATTTTTCGACCGTCCTAGTGGTTGGTTCTTAATTAACTAAGCGTGATTGTCCCAAGATTTTGGGTCCATACGGCCTTTCGTAGTTATTGTATTTGTACATTTGTTATTGTTTCCTATAAGCACATATTGTACGAGTAGTGTATCCTACTTATGATTTAGGGACTAAAAACGAAAAAAATTCCGTTCATTTCTGTTCGGAACGAAAACGAAATATATCGTTTTCGTTCTTTTCGTTCTAACCGAAAAAACTCTTTTTTCGTTTTCGTGAACCGAAATAATAACAATTAAAACCGGTTTTACAATATTTTTTTTGTCGTCAAAAAATCAATTTTTTTTCTAGTCACCACAACCCTCTATAAATACTAATAACTATATTTTCGTCTCAACTAAAATATAAACGATGACGATGGGGTTTCATGCTCATGGACAGCATATTTTAGACTGGCGAACCATCGCCATATTAAATTTACCAAATCGTTAAACTTATTAACATTTAACCATTTTATTAAGTTTAACACCTGTAAGGTGCAAAAACACAACGTGATTAGGTTAAATTAGACACACGATCTTTATCTAAAAATATGAAAATATAGCAAGTGCTGTTTTAAATTTGTTTTAGTACTAAAAATCTATGCATTTGAATTAAATAAGATCCTGCTGTAATTATTTAAAAAGACAAAAGAATCAATTCAAGTGGATAATTTACTAAATGTTATAAATAAAAAAGATATTAAAAATAAACTTATATTAACTTGAAATATACTTTAACTTTATAGTTTGTACATACCATACAATATACATGTTCACATTCCGTTAAATCTTACTAGCAACCAGGGGTTTGGAGCGGAGCGCGGAGCTGGAGCGCGGAGCAGTGGAGCAGTGGGTTTTTGCCCGGAGCGGGAGCGGAGCCCGGAGCAAAGAATTTTGATTGCTCCACTGCTCCACTTTACTATTATAAACTGAATTTTTTTTTTAATGAATTATTCTCATGGGTATAGTATTTAATAAAATTATAAATAATCGGAAAAGCCGCAGGTAAAGACGGGATTACACCAGAAATGATTAAATACGTGGAAGAATTAGGGAAAGAAGCACTAAGGGCTCTATTGAACGAAGTAATAAAATCAAGGAAAGTACCAAGGGATTGGAACATTGGAATAATCTTACCATTATATAAGAAAGGGGACTAAAGGGAGTGTTCTAATTATAGAGGAATAACATTAATGAGTGTACCAGGGAAAATACTGGTAAGAGTAATGGAAGGCAGACTAAAAGAAAAAATAGAAAGCACTCTAGAAGCATCCCAATATGGTTTTAGAAGAGGAAGGAGTACGCAAGACCCAGTCTTTATATTAAGACAAACAATAGAAAAGAGCTTAACAAAAAACAAGGAAATACATTTATGTTTTATAGACTTGGAAAAAGCATTCGATAAAATCAAAAGAAAAGATGGGCCTAAGAAAGAAGGGAATAGAAATAGAAACAATTGACATAATAAAAGCGATGTACGAAAAAACAGTAAATATTGTAAGAACACAAAATGAAGAATCGGAAGAGTTTGAAACAAAAGAGGGGCTAAAACAAGGATGCGGGCTCAGCCCATTATTATTCTCAGTAGTCATAGAAGGGGTAATTAAAGAAGTAAAACAAAAAATGAGACCGTTTCACCTAGGCACTGGAAAATGGAAAAAATTAACATAACGGAGCTAATGTTCGCAGACGACATGGTCTTAGTCGCGGAAACAGAAAAAAACCTGCAACATAATTTAGAAACTCTAAACCTGGAATTGGAAAAAATTAATATGAAAATAAATACCGAAAAAACTAAAACTATGATCGTTACAACAGAAAACAAAGGGCATAGCATCACTTTAAATGGGCTTAGGTTAGAACAGGTAGAAAGCTTTAAATATTTAGGAGTGATCATAGAGAATAATGGAGGAATGGAGGAACATTGTAATAATCTTACCATTATATAAGAAAGGGGACTAAAGGGAGTGTTCTAATTATAGAGGAATAACATTAATGAGTGTACCAGGGAAAATACTGGTAAGAGTAATGGAAGGCAGACTAAAAGAAAAAATAGAAAGCACTCTAGAAGCATCCCAATATGGTTTTAGAAGAGGAAGGAGTACGCAAGACCCAGTCTTTATATTAAGACAAACAATAGAAAAGAGCTTAACAAAAAACAAGGAAATACATTTATGTTTTATAGACTTGGAAAAAGCATTCGATAAAATCAAAAGAAAAGATGGGCCTAAGAAAGAAGGGAATAGAAATAGAAACAATTGACATAATAAAAGCGATGTACGAAAAAACAGTAAATATTGTAAGAACACAAAATGAAGAATCGGAAGAGTTTGAAACAAAAGAGGGGCTAAAACAAGGATGCGGGCTCAGCCCATTATTATTCTCAGTAGTCATAGAAGGGTAATTAAAGAAGTAAAACAAAAAATGAGACCGTTTCACCTAGGCACTGGAAAATGGAAAAAATTAACATAACGGAGCTAATGTTCGCAGACGACATGGTCTTAGTCGCGGAAACAGAAAAAAACCTGCAACATAATTTAGAAACTCTAAACCTGGAATTGGAAAAAATTAATATGACTATTCCCCTCATGGTCATATAAACTGATATAAACCAATCACTTTGTCAAATTATAGTCACGCCTTAATGTTTTGACCAATCACGTTCATTTTTAAGCGATAAAATCCCTAGGGATTTTTTCACCTCCAAAATAGCGAAAACATCCCGTTGTCATGTCAATTATATCCTTAGCAACCTGGTTGTTTGTTTACAGATGTTTGACAGTTGTAAAATATATTATTTGACATGAGCCGTTTCGGAATAACTTCCATAGAAGAAATACAAAAAACTGTTGCAAATATAACTCCCAAAAATACTGTTGCATCCAAAATGTCAATATGGAAACAATTTGAAAATTTTTGCAAGGAAAGGAGTTACGATTTAAATGCGCTACAGAGGTTGGTACGCTATCGAAAATGTTAACAAATAATAAACGAAAATTGTAATTATTTTTGGTATCTTATTTGGGAAATAGTCTAATCAAATATATTTCGGAACATTATTTTGCAGGAAAAATTTTAACTCAAGTTTGTTACTTATAGGTAACATCCCTCGACAAAATGAATGACAAAATCCCTCGCCTTCGGCTCAGGATTTTGTCATGTCTTTTGTCTCAGGATGTTACCAAAGTAACAAACTTTTGTCAATAATTTTACCGGCAAAATAATGTTCCCTTAATATATTATAACTGAAAATAAATACCGAAAAAACTAAAACTATGATCGTTACAACAGAAAACAAAGGGCATAGCATCACTTTAAATGGGCTTAGGTTAGAACAGGTAGAAAGCTTTAAATATTTAGGAGTGATTATAGAGAATAATGGAGGAATGGACAAGGAAATAAGCGAAAGGACAGGAAATGTGGGAAGAATATTTAACAGTTTAAGAACAACATTTTTTGGAAATAGAGAAGTCCCAAAAACAACAAAAGTAGAAGTGGTCAAAAAGGTAGTAACTCCGGCACTTTTATACGGAAGTGAAACGTGGGCACTAACAAATAAAAATAGTAGCCGAGTGAATGCAGCTGAAATGAGATTTCTAAGAAAAATCCAAGGAAAAACAAAAAAAGACAGAATCAGAAACGAAACATATAGAGAACAATTAAAAATAAAATCAGTTGAAACAAAAATACAGGAAAGGCAGCTGGGATGGTTGGGTCACATTTATAGGATGAAAGAAGAAAGGTTAACCAGAAGAGCATATGAAGCAAGAACACAGGGAAAAAACAAACGAGGTAGACCAAGAAAACCTGGCACGACGAAGTTAAAAAAGCAGCAGCGGATAGAAACATCAAATGGAAAGACATAAAAAGGCTAGCACAAGACAGAAAAACATGGAAAAAAATCAGCACAACACAATTCAACAGTCCTACACCTAACAGTAGGACTCATGACTAAATAAATAAATAAACTAAATTTGATTTTTTTTGAAGTAAAATTATTGTAATGTAACTTTTCTGAATATTAATTTTCATTATTTTGTATTTGAATTTTGAAAAATTTTAAAGAACTTTTTTTCTTTTTTACACTTTTTTTAACTGAAGATCAATAATTTGTTCATTTATTTAAAACTTCACTTGTTTCTTAGGGTCAAATATTGTAATTTTTGGTCCATTTCCACATATCTCATAAAATTTTAGCTTTGTTTTTAAAAACAAATTTTTAAATAAAAAACTTATTTTATTAATATTTGGAGCGCGGAGCGGAGCGGAAGCGGAGCTGGAGCAGGCATCGATGCCGGAGCGGAGCTGGAGCGGAGCAACTAAAAAATTGGACTGCTCCAAACCCCTGCTAGCAACACATCTTCCAATAAATCTTCTTTTACATTAGTCCTTTTCGAAGTAAGAATAAATTTTACTATTATTATGTCTAAAGGCAAATAAAACATACACATTGATAATACGAGTATACTTATATCTAATAAAGTGTATATTCTATATTAATGATCTAAAAAACAAATTAGAAATAGAGAATATATGTACCGTTAATTGTGTTACACGAAATTGCAAGTATAAACAATAAAGTTGTTAATACATATTCACGTAAATATATGGAGAAAAGTGAAGCTCACTCATTTCAAGTGAGATTTTTTACTGCCTCGTGGAGTGTCCCCAGCACAGAAGGTAAATTCGCGTTTGTGTTTAACAAATAAAATTGAAATAGCGACAAAACCGGTTAAAACCGGTTAAAACCGGTTTTGGAAAGTATTTATTTCGTTTTCGTTCTTGAACGAAAAATAATAATTTCGGTTTCGTTTTCGTTCTTAAAAAAAATTCGGTCAATTTCGTTTAACGTTTTCGTTTTCGTTCCGTTCTCAGTCCCTGCTTATGATGTAAACATTTTTCATTAAATCGTTTGTTGATCGACAAAACTCACAAACACTTACGTGTACAACCGTAATTATGTTAACTTCAATTTGTTTTTCAAAAGTTGAAATCCTCATAAATTGGTCCTTTTAAAATATTACATGTTTTAGTATGTGCTGAGTCAGTCTTTGTTCTATATTATTCATTTAAAAGTAAATAAAATAACAATAAGATAAAATACAAAAATGTATGCCAGGTGGTTCGGGGCGTCACAACAGACATCGGTCTAAATAACATTAGTAAAAGATATTTCCCACGATATACGCCTGATCACTCAAAATCAAAAAGTAAACGTAAAATACAACAAATCAATATATTCAAACTTTTGCTTTTGCATATAAACTCAAAGTAATCATTTAATTAACTAGTTAATAAAACTATTATTTAAATGATAAAATTAGTGATTCGTTTTACTACATTTTCTTTCTCTTGCTGTTTCTAATAGTATAATGTTTGTGATCACTATTTTCGAATGAGAATACATACAATTCGTAAGGGATTATTGCAATTTGGTGAAATGTAATTTCAATAAATTATGTATGATTCGTGACCAGTGTCACAATCAGCCAGCCAGTGGTTTACGGTCTAGACTCTAGACGCAATGTTTCCGTAGGCTCGGACCCGACTCAATGTTGATTGACTCTCAGGTTTTCGAGGGGTTTGATTGTTTTATCAGCTTACAGCGGAGCTTTAAGTTACCTCAGACTTCTTGCCTACTTCGTACAAAACGTGATACTGGAATATATAATCCGACGAATAGGATTATAGAAAGCAGACTACCAGGTGGTAACATTCCCGCACCACATAAAAGGAATCTTTGAGCAAGTCCATTCGATATAAAAGGTTAGAGACGGGAAATTAATGGAACTGCTTTCCCAGTTCTATTCCATGTACTTTGTCGTTCTAAAGTGCGTTTTACGGAGCAGATGTTCTCTTACAAGTTGCAAAAGTCACTTCCATTCAGCTAAACTTGTTTTTTGGACTAAGCAACAATAAATGGTAAATTATATCGATTGGAATTCAAATGTTGTCTAATATTAAATTGCAGTTTAATACGTAGTCTAAATCAATTCATATATTCCAATTGTGAGTTATCGCAAGCTTACCATACCAAAGCAATGCAGTCGATGCAAATTGTAAATACATAAATTTTAATTTAGAATCCAGAACATGTCAAACTGGCTTTTATATACCAGCGTCTTGTTTTACTATTCTCATAAAAATTTCATAACTCTTTTATGAGCCACAAGCAAAAAAATTACGTGAAATTTAGTTTAAATGACAACAGAAATCCCACATTTTCAGTTTATAAAACAATCAAATGAACTAACTATTTGCATGTGTGATAAAATACGATTATACAACAAAGAGACAAAAATCACGTCTTTAAATTTAGAGTTAAGAAATATTTTATGAATATAAATGATTATCAAGTTGAATATTATATTTAGTTCTCACATATAACTTTTATTTCTTTCAAATAAGTTTTTATAATAGAATGTACCAGTTCTAACTATGATTAGTAGATCTGTTTTGAGTAGTAAGTATCTATACTATTAAATTTTACTTTGCGCCCTTAGTGATAATGAATAAAATATGAAATGTTCATAATTATATTAACGATAAATTACAATTACGAGCACTAATTTCTAAAAACAAAAATTGATTATCCTTCTTACCTCAGCTTTTTTACTCCCTTTTTTCGACATTCTGTTGTTTATGTTTATATTTTATATTATCAGACTGCGAGTGTCGCACATTAACGGTCAACACAATAATTTTTGTAAACCCAGATTAAATACAAAAGTAATTTAATGTACAGTTAGAAAACTAGTGTCACCAATATTATAGTTTACTAATATAATGTTTCTGGTTAAATACCGATTCATAGCTAAACACACAGTGTAAAAAAAATTGATAAAAACGAAAGATAGACATTTTGCTTTTACAAAAATGTCAATTTATCTTCATTTTATAGTTGCATGTTAACGATAATGTATTACAGATTATAACTTTCAAATACAAAGTTAAATTACGACGTTCCGTAAATTACCTGTTACGTGAATTAGTATAGTAATAAATAGGTATATTTTCAGTTAACGTAGCGTTAAAAGGATGTTAAAAGTGTTATTATTGTAGTTAATGTTTGGTTGTGTGTGCGTTTACGAGTTGACACATTTACCTGAACAAGTTTGTTACAACTGTTGAATTAGTCATGTATTTATATTCATTAATCGATAAATTTACAAAGTATAGCAAAAAGGATTATATACAAACATACATATATCAAAATTTTAAATCGATGTAATACACTTTAAAACTTTAATCGGTTATTACCAGCCTAACTTTAAGTAGGGTAGATGGATTGTACCGGGGTCATCGTTATACTAGCGGGTCGACTCATTGAATTTTTGAGTGGTGGGGATAAAGGCCGATGCCGAGCATAAGTCGCTATAGTACTATATGCCTTGCTATAGAATATAACGTAAATTACTACGTTAATAATTTAATATTACTATTTTTGTATTATATTTTATTTATAATTTATAGAAACAAGTTTCATAAATATTTTAATATATAATAATTAAACGATGGTGTGTAACTAGTTCCTTTGTAATTACTTTTACATTTAAGAACGCAACATTTAACAGGCATTTTTGTTATGTAATTATTAAGCATTCTGAAACAACAATGTAAATTTAGAAAAATGAATGAAATTTGAAATTATGTTGCATCGATGTATTACCTCTTATAAAGCAAATTATTGATTCAATGTAATCATTATGATTAAAAAAGCACCTCGCCGCAATCGATTGTCACGAACGATTGAACGATGTTCGCAATGAAGAGAACTTACAATTAGTATGATTATAGATTAGATGTGAGGGTTCCCTTACAACTGTTTTTAAATCATTTTACAAAAAACACCGAAGTAAAGAAAGCTATTACGAAGCTGCGATTGGTCAAGACAAAAGGGGCTCTCAAACTAAAAACAAAATTTAGGAGTAAAAATGGTCTTAAAGTAGTTGAAGTTGTAAACAAATATGTTTAAATAAGATTTACAGCAAGTCGTTTTTTTGTATCTATTTAAAAAGATCTTTGAAGATTTACTACGCTAGTTCAAAATGACACAAAATGTATTGTACAATATGTAGTGTCGAACCCCATCATAAAAGTCTGACTGCTGTCCTAAATTTTGTTATACAAAGTAATGAAGCTACTGTTTTATTTTATTTTAAAGTAAATTATTTAAAAAAGTTAGACAACAAATCATTTACAAAAAACACTGTATATACCTATAAATCTATTAGTAGATATGAGTTATATAAGTTATAAGTACATGCTAGTAAACATGCAAATATCAACTAATAGCAAAAATATTTTTTATTTACCTACTTCAAATAAAAAAATTAATTTATTAAAAAAACACAAAATAATTTGGTATTAACAATTAACCTATGTACAATAGTTTATGGTTTTGATAATCACCGTAAGAAATTACCTTTAAATTAAATTAAAAGCATGTGTGAATTATTAATTGAACTATATTTATTATTAAGTTATTAGAACAAAATATTAAGATAAATTACGGTTATTTGAAGTTATTCGTGTTGAAAATCGACGAATACTATTTGTAGCACATAATATTCATGGGAAAGTTATATCTTGTGGAAGCGACCAGCAAAAAAATTAAAAAGTAAAGCAAAACTTTGGAAAAAATTACGTAATCAGTTGGTTGATTTTTTGCAAATGTAACTTTTAATTTTCCTATATTAGAGACCAAATACCAAAACAAATTCTTCTGGTTTTTAATTTGTTTGAATAATGAGTTAAATTGCACCTATACCGGGTGTAAATGAAGTGAGATACACCCCCTTTGTTTTCTTTAGTTTAGATTTTAAATAAATGAAATTGTAGACATATGATATGTGCAAAAAACCGGGCTTTTTGAGCTCTTGCACACATTTGTTTCACTTCCGGTTTCGCCGGAAATGACCCCAACTTTGTTATTATAAATGTATATTTTTATATTTTTATATTTTTATATTTTTATATTTTTATATTTTTATATTTTTATATTTTTATATTTTTATATTTTTATATTTTTATATTTTTATATTTTTATATTTTTATATTTTTATATTTTTGGAAAGAGCAAGTGATTTTTGATACAACAGCACTATTTTCGTTAATTTTTATAATCTCAAAATTTTTTTAAAACAAAATTTACTTTTTTAAGAGTGCCATGCCCTGCACAAATTGATTTTTAATATGTCAACAATTGTCCAAAATACGTTTTTGTAAATTTTAAATGACATTTAGGTTACTTTAATCGGCTTTGAAGGTTGCGGAATCGGTTTTATGACAAAAAGTCATTTTTTTTTAATGGAACCATGCTGGTACTAGCGGTTATTTAAATCCAGCATCTTCTAACGAATCTATCGGTACCAACAACTTGTATTTTTACTAAGAATTTTTATTAACAGGATCTCTTAATAAATTTTCACAATAATTTGAAATTTTTGAAGTAGATTCTTAATAAAAATACAAGTTATTGGTATTGATGGATTCGGTAAAAGATGCTTAAATAACTGCTAGTACCAGCATGGTTCCATTTAAAAAAATTGACTTTTTGTCAAAAATCCGATTCCGCAACCTTCAAAGCCGATTAAAGTAACCTAAATGTCATTTAAAATTTACAAAAACGTTTTTTGGACAATTGCTGACATAATAAAAATCAATTTGTGCAGATTACGGCACCCTTAACAAAAAACTAAATTTTGTTTAAAAAAAATTTTGAGGTTATAAAAATTAACCAAAATAGTGCATTTGTATCCAAAATCGCTTCCTCTTTCCAAAAATGTAAAAATATACAGGGTGTTCCATTTAAAATAACAAAGTTGGGGTCATTTCCGGCAAAACCGGAAGTGAAACCAATGTTTGCAATGGCTCAAAAAGCCCGGTTTTTTGCACATATCATATGTCTAAATTTTCATCTATCTAAAATCAAAACTAAAGAAAAAAAACACTTCATTTACACCCGGTATTTTGCTCCATTTAACTAATTATGTATCTCTAATAATTTTCGATGTCAGTATACCTAATAATCTTGATATAATACAGTAAAATATGCAAAACAATCTCACAAAATTCTGATTACTGAAGTGTGTAAATGTAAATAAACTAAAACGTATTATATGTTCGTTGAAATTTTGTATAAAAAATTACTTAAGTTTAAAAATGTATTAATTGATATAAGGAAAAAATAAATATAAAAACTTATGGTATTGATCCAAATTTGGGAACTCGAATAAGAAACGCATCTGCGTGCGGTCACGCGATCCCTAATCCGAAGCATTATCCACACTCTCGCATTATTTGTCTTAATTAGGCCATTCATTCTCGGTCAGAACCGTCGAGGCACTTTAGTTACCAATCGATTACTTGATGCATTATTGATAATAATACTTGAAGAAAAGCAGAAGATTATTTGGCACATATACTACCTATAAACTCTTCTACGTTTATTAAAATTCACCTAGTGCGGTCTTAAATTTACAACAAATGTACGTATTTTGAAAATAAATGACGCCATTCGCAGCTGTTTTGTTATTGTGTCTATAAGCGTGTAATGAAATGTGCATATTTTTTTTATTTTTTTTCATTATATTTTTGTCTGATAGTGGATAATTTACAAAAATTGTGTTGCTTTTAAACGAGTAATGCAAAAACTGCTTATACAAAAATTAAAGGACTATTAAATATTTTATTTAAATTCATTATAACATAATGTACCTACCTAATAAACATATTTATAATGTACAAGATGATTTACCCGGCGTTGCACGGGCGATTACAATTTTAATTACTTTTTTAACTTGAATAAGCCCAATAATTCCAAATCATACACAAATGACATACTCTGATCAATCATCTTTTCATTTTCTTGTAATTCATTAAAAAATAACTATTTATTGCTTAAAAATTGAATAATAACTCAAATTTATTTTCTTTCGTCTTGTTTCAATTAAAAATGTACTAATAAAAATAATACTTCATGTACATTATTTATTACTAATTGTATACAAAACCATCTTTACTTGAGAAATACACCGCGCCGTATCGTGTTTTCGCGCCGTATCGTGTTTTGACCAGGTATTTGCCGACGTAAGATCGAATCCCGTCCAAGTAATTATTTTTTTTTTTTAATTGGTAATATGTGCTTGTACTTAAAGTTTGGCGTTAGATCTGCAAGGTCCTAAATAGTAACTGTGCAAAATTTGGTCCCGATCGGTCAACGGACCTAGGATTCTATAGCGAACAAACAAACAAACAAACACACAAACAAGCTCTTTTATATATATAGATTTTAGTTTGTCAATATAACCGTTACAAATTTTGATTGGTAGTTAAGGGACAAAATTTGTATCAAATTTTTTTCTTATCAAAATTTTTCAAGATATAAAAGGTGTCGCAAAAGGTATACCTTCTCTAATTTTTGAATTAATCAAAAGTTTAGGACCTAAATAAAACGTTTTAAACTATTTTTTTTTAATGCGTCTCCTTTCGTATGTAGGCTGTCCCAGTATCGTGAACAGCATAGGGATCCCGTAAACGGTAAGAGATTCAGTTAGTTAACTAGGTCAAAAGATCTATAATTTAAGAGCAACTATTCTTGAAAAACAATAATCTTGCTAAAAAATAATAATTTTTGCTCTATTGATAAAAACACATACGAATATAAATACAGGGTGAGTCACGACGGACGCCACGGAGTTTTATGACGAAACGGTATATATTTTCAAACTTCTGTCGCGGTTAGATTATGTAAGTCAAAAAGGGCTACATTTTAAAAATATTTTTAAACATACAGGGTGCTCCAAAAAAGAGTGGCATATCAAAGTTATACTTTTTCTTATGGAACACCCTGTATATTTTTGTATTTTTGGATTCCTCTTTAAATTTACTTTAAAAAATGTAAAAGGTTATATGGGTCTAAGGTCAACCGTTTTCGTGAAAATTGCATTTTTATGAAAATACAGTACTTTCAAAAAGTTTCAACATTTAAAAACTTTGAGAAATTCGCTTGAAGATTTGATTGACAATAGATTATGTGATACTTTGCACCACCTACATTTTTAAAATATTATAATTATACAGGGCGTTTTTTACGCTTGGTCAAACTTGTGAAATTTTAAACATCGATAACTCATTTTATTTTTTAAATACAACACTCAATATTTTTTTACACCGTCTTACAAAAAATTTAATTAGCTTTCGAAAACTGCTGTTTTTCACCTAAAATTGATATTTTCCCAGATATCGCTATTTTATTGTTAATTATTAGGGCAAAGTAATATTTTCAAGTAGGCTATGAAGGTAGACAGCGGTAATTTGAAACAATTGAAAGGAAAAACAAGAAACTTATAATGTTATCGTTTGCCTACACATTTTTGATCTTTTTTTATAAGAAAGTTGTAGTTTTACCAATCCTACGTTTAAATAGAGGTATCTTAAAATTATTTATGCATTTATTTATTGGACCTGTGTTATAAAATAATTACTAAATCTTATAAACCATTTTTTTTTTTTGTTTACTATACAACACTTGGTTTTACCGAAAACAGTACCAACCAAGATTTTTTTTAAATGTAAAATTAGACAAGTCAGTATTTTGTTTAAATCAGCCTTCCGTTCGCGTACCTAATACACTATCAATGGGTTTTTGGGACTTGGCAAACGATCAAACTCAATTATATTAAAAATATTGTGGCCCTGATAAGAAACCTCGATATAAACATAAGATTGGTAAAACTACAACTTCCTTATAAAAAAAGATCAAAAATGTGTAGGCAAACGATAACATTATAAGTTTCTTGTTTTTTTTTTTCAATTGTTTTAAATTACCGCTGTCTACCTTCATAACTTACTTAAAATATTACAGTGCGCTAATAATTTACAATAAAATAGCGATATCTCGGAAAATATCAATTTTAGGTGAAAAACAGCCTAATATTTTCGAAAGAGAATTAAATTTTCTATAAGACGGGTGTTGTATTTAAAAAAATGAGTTATCGATGTTTAAAGTTTCACAAGCTTGACCAAGCGTAAGAAACGCCCTGTATGATATTTTAAAAATGTAGGTGGCGCAAAGTGTAACATAATCTATTCTCAATCTAATCTCCAAGCAAATTTCTTTAGACTTATCAAACTTTTAAACGTTGAAAATTTATGAAAGTCCTGTATTTTCATGAAAATGCAATTTTCCGAAAACGGTTGACCTTAGACCCATATAACCTTTTACATTTTTTGAAGTATATTTAAAGAGGAATTCAAAAATGCAAAAATATACAGAATGTTCCATAAGAAAAAGTATAACTTTGATATGCCACTCTTTTTTGGAGCACCCCGTATGTTTGAAAATATTTTTAAAATGTAGCCCTTATTGACTTACATAATCTAACCGCGACAGACGTTTGAAAATATATACCGTTTGGCCATAAAACTCCGTGGCGTCCGTCGGACTCACCCTGTATACAGGGTGGTGCTTTTTTCGATGCTCACCATTGCTATCTTGGAAACGGTAAGAGATACAAGGTCGATTAAATTAGAGAAATTTCTCTAATTTAACCGACCTTGTATCTCTTACCGTTTCCAAGATAGCAATGGTGAGCATCGAAAAAAGCACCACCCTGTATACGTGTTTTATTATCGATTTCTTTTAACCTCTTTTCCATACTTCTAATCCAGCTTTTCTAATTTTTGATCATGGTCCATGATTCACAAACATAGGTTATGATAGGGATAAACATTTTTTGGTAGATCTCCACTTTCATTTCTTTGTCTAGGAATGGTTTCCTTATAGCCCTAGTCTAGCTGCTAAATTTATTATTTTGTACATTTTTATTACTGTGTGGATGTGTATTTATAGCTTTTTACGTCTTTTAGTTGTCCTCCGTCTAGCCATAGTTTGTGTTCGATCTCCTCCGCATTTATGACTATAGTTTTATTAATTTATTGCTTATTTTTGTATTGCATTTAACTAATTTTTTGTGTCAATTTCACATTGTGCATTAAATTCTCTTCGGATTTCCCTAGTACTGGTGAATATAGTTTATTTCATATAAAACTGCCCATATCGGCTTAAGCAGTTAAAACATTCCAGGTACATGTACAGTCTTGGATTATAAACCTTAAATGATTAATGCCCATAATGCTGCAATTCTAAACAAGGTCTTCTTTCTGGATACCTGCTATAATAGATTTTTAATTATATTTGTTTTCAAGCAAACTTTGGAAATCACTGATACAGATATTAATTTTCTTTATTTAACCTAAGAACCCAAATTACATCTTATTGAACCTATAATTAGGGATCAAATTTCGACTGCTTGCAATAATATTCAGGAAGACACCTTCAATTAGATTAAGACTTCTTTTCGTAGAGCTCTAGACTGTAGAGTGTAGACTGAATTGTAAACACAAATAATATTTAAGAAAAGAGACGGACATTGTGCATTTGTTTTCTTTAGTTCAGCCTCTTTTTAAGCCGATATGGGCAGTTTTATTTGAAATAAATTATATAAAACCCATTAAATAATATTCCTTGAGTTTTCCAGTATTTTACCGTAAAGTGCTTGCAATAGTATCACTCCAAGATATTTTTCCTTAAGCCTATCTTTAACACAATGTTTAAAGTAAAAGGTAAATAATATCTTTAAACAAAAATTGCTATTAGTATGTCTTTTATTTACCGTAATTTGTATGAAAACTTGAATCCAACCTAAAGTTTATCCTTTTCATGTAAAATCATGTCAAAAGATTTTAGTGTATTTAATTAATGTTTCACGACATTAAACGGGAAAGGATATTGAATTTACTGTTTATATTACTTTTGGAACACAAAATTTGTTATCAAACAACTGGTAATACATATTATGGATTTTAAAAACAATAGATACATTTTTAAAGTAATTAGTTTGTTACAAACGTATTAATTAAATAATAATATCTTAGTTAATTATATCTTTTAAAGTTAAATTTTGTTTTTGTTTTTACTGTTTTTAGGTAAGAAAGTAGTAACATATAGGAGGGCGTTATGTAAATAAACAGTACAACCACGTTGCTAAGGAAACATTATAGAACATTAGAAATTCGACTGATGAAAAATGTTTTTAATGTCAGTCCTTTTACATTAATTATTTGTTCAAATAAAAAGGTCATCAAGTTGGTTTTAATTTCTATTGAAGAAAGACGCGACGAAAAAGGGAGGTGATTTCTTAGTACACACGTATTGAAATTTCAGATGTGACGATGGGCAGATGACATCTAAAAAATCTCAGCTATCGGTTTTTTTTCCCGGTCAACTACACAAGTTCGGAAGCCTGTCAAAAACTTTACGACATAAATTTCCGTTAGATGGTGACACGTCTAAGACCGTTCGCCATAAAATATCGCTAGATGACGATAAGTCTAAGAACAGGCATGGCCAACTTCATTCATAATCCGCTCCACTACTTGCTTCGCGAAGCTGAGCCGATTATGAATGAAGTTGGCCATGGAACAGGTTCGTGTATATGGGATCTTAATTTTGAACAAAACCAACTTAGATCTTCGGTTAAAACATTATTGTGTACATACACTGATTGATTAAATTCGAAGTTTGGGAAATTTTCAATGAAGTTTCATAAGTCTCGCTCACACTGTCCTAATCAAGATCCAACCTCATGTTCTTAGAATTATCGCCATCTAGGGAAAATTTATGGCGAACAGTTCTTAGACTTATCGCCATCTGTGGGATAATTCACGGACCTGGTTACCAACCTAAGTTGGTTTTATATGGGACCTGTGTAACAGACCGTGGTTTTTTATCTTGTTTTCATTTTTGAATAGGTTACCTAAGTGCCAATGTCCTAAAATTATCTAAAACCTACGTCAAATTGTTGTCGAAATGTTAAAACCAACTTAATGACTTTTTCATTTGTACACCCTTCATATTAGATAGTCATTTAAATATTTAAAAATGCATTACATATACAACAAGGGGAGATAGATTTTTCGGAAAAATAACAATTAAAATCGCCCTGAAAAAACAACAAAAAAACAACTTGCAAAACTTTAATAGGATTTTAGGATCTAAATAATCCTTTTGAGCAAATCTTTAGACCTTCTAGCGTAAAAAGTTAAATTAAAATTAAAGACACTATTTCTGTTAAAAATTTTAGCTAATAAAACATGTAACAAAACTTTGTATCAACACCAATTTTTTGTATGATATAATCTTGTAGCGCTTTTCGCTGTTCGGTTCCTGCGTGCGTTTAAACTTTAGCACAATTGGGCGGTGCGAGTCACTAAATGAAATTATCACCTTAATAATAAATAAAAACGGAAATTTGACGTAACAATGCTTTTTAAAACAAAGCTGTATCTATTATAAATCTCGATTATATTAAATTATGTAATTTTAATTATTCTCACAGTTAAATCTTACGGTGCATTACTCATTGTCAGCGTGTTGCTCATAAATAACACCAAAGTGTTTCCTCTGAATTTGTGCTATGCAATAAGTCGACCATAAAAGTATATTTTATGGCTCAAATTTAATCTAGTTTTCAATAAATTACATTGCGTTTGTACATTATTTCTAAACTGTTAAAAATGTATAATTGTATTCGTATGATTTATAGGTGCGTTATGTAAACGAGAACGTATTTTAACATAAACTTAGGGGAAACAAGAGGTTAATTACTGAAAAAATAAATAATATACCTACCCCAAAAATACTATATTCTTTTACCTTGTCACGAATAGTTTTTTCTCATTGCACTACAATTTGTTTTTTGTTTTTTTAATGGTTAAGATATTGTCTATTGCCGCTTCATTTTACTTATTTATTACTTGTTTATTTTATTACAACATTTTCTTCTTATAACTAGTTTAATTATCCTTTTTCAGTTTTTTAAGTTGTCATAATATAATGACAATACTCTTGATGTTTTTGCTAAGAATATTAATCTAATACTTTAATTAAAAATTAGCATTAAAGCATATTTAGCTTTAAAAAGTATAACAGATGCCGATCGATGAGAGACCTTACTATTATTTTTTTTATTTTTCCAGTTTAACAATACATTGTCTCATTTCAATGCGGACAGTTACTGCAAATTGTGTTATATTAAATGTGTACTGTTAAAGTTTCACGGCTAACAATAACAAACCAATGTGAGAACATTTAAATAAATAAAAAGTATTTTCTTTGTATATTTATTTAAATATTTTCATTGAATCTTTATAGTTCTTATATTACACTACTATTATTGTACTTCAACATCATCGTTTTTGTTGAAAGATAATTCTGTTTATCTCGTCGCCCTTATGACAAACAGCTGATTAAATGGAGAAAAAATAATCAGAATAACCGTCATTGCCTACACAATTATTGTTTATTAGCGTTACCTTCAAAATATTTTTAATAGTTTATTCGTTCCTACAAAAAGCGATTTAGTGATGAAAATTAAACTGTTTACTACATTCCCGTTTATCACTAGCCGCTGTTGAACTAAAATTTAAAAAACAAAATGAAAATTGTTGATTATACAGATACATAAACTGGCAACAAATTTCTGAAATTGTTTTTATAAAATGTGTTAGTAAACTGATTAATAAAAAAAAACGGGTTTCGTATTTAAAAAAATAAATAAAGCATCCCTATTTGGCGTTCGAAATGGCATGGATTTCACTGTTTCGATTTAACTTAGATTTATAAACAACATTTTCTCTCTACCGATTTAGTTCGCGAGTACAGATATGCCATTGGTTGAAGAACCCAGTTTTACAGGTACTTTATAAGTTTTCAGCTTGTTTATAAGGCACTTGTTCGTCAACGCTTAAACAATCTATTAAAATATTCAGTGAATAGGATTCTTATATGTAGGTACAAGGTTGTACGTTTTGAATGGTTAATCTAGCTTATGCAAAGCTATAACAACAAATATGGGAATATTTGCGCAGATAAAAGGTTTTTGCAATTAATAATATCGTGTTGTAAACGTTAAATTACATTCATTAACTCAAAAATCATAACAGTATACTTTCTAAAAATTTGCTAAAAATGAATTGTGACGAAAAGTGATGTATTATATTCTGATTATTTGCTTTAGAAAAATTTTCCTTGATCTCTTTAAACGCAAACTGTTAGAAAATAGTTTTAAATGCGAAGAACGTTGTAGTAAAATGAGCAAATACAACTAATTAACTGCGCCATCAAACATTTTTGAACTTGCAGTGATTGTAGTATTATATCGCTACTCGCTACTATATAATGTAATAATGTGTTTACTATGTACTTATCACAGTTGATAATCTCTTGTAGATGTGTTTCATTCGAAAGCTTTAAGCTTCTACGCGTGAGTTAGTTAATTCCTTTCAAGTCTGATATCGTCGCGTAAAGATCCTACTTAAACTCAAACACGCACTACTCCTAAATAAAGTTTAGAAACTGATATTCGCATACACGATCCGCTAATATTGAAATTAAATCATGTGTTCGCAGTATTATTTTTGGATAAGATAAATAATACTTATAGATACAACAATACAAAGAGGTTAGAGGTGCTTAATACGCACCTGTTACCTAAATCGTACCTCATCTTTTTTTTTCTTATTACCGAACATAGGCAAGATATATTGTTAAATATATAAAATAAATGAGCAATTAGATATACATATAAAGAGTTTACAGATTACACCTACACATATTTTAAAGCATCAGGTACGATTAGGCTCCATGCACACGTACGTTTTTCTGCCGTCCGGTCGCCGTCCGGCCGCCGTCCGCCGACCGGACGGCAGATTAAGGCTCCACCAGACAGACGCGATATGCCGCTCGGTACGATTCGGTACGATATCTAATAACATTGCGGTATATGGAAGTGCCCACACCAAGCTCGGTATACCGATGAGCGCGATATATCGCACTCGGTATATCGCTTTGGTATTTCGGGATACAATACTGTCAACTGTCAAAGTAAAAATGTTCTGTTTAAAAATAATTTAGGACTATTTTCATATTGTTTACATGTAGATAATATAATTAATTATACCTTTTCTTAACATAGAATAGTCGTGTGTAAGAATATTTTTATTTATGTTTGATTGTTAGGTTAGAATACATGAAATACTGTGTCGCACTAGTGTGGGCACTCATTGCGGTAAGCAGCGATAATCATACCGAGTCATGTACCGACTGTATCGTACCGAGCGGCATATCGCGTCTGTCTGGTGGAGCCTTTTAGGCTCGATGAACACGTACGTTTCTTAAATCGTACTGGTATTACTTATAAAAATTGTTAACCAGTGCAAAAAAAATCTATCCCAACTTTAACCTAAACTATAACATTTATTTAAATACGTTCCTTAATCACCAATATAGTATGTTGGATTTTTCTATATTTTTATATTTTTTCGCAAATTTACTACTTTTAAAGAGAGTGCGTTGTTTTGGAAACCGATATGCTCTTTATTAGAACTTCAGAACTTGAGTCATCGGTCTAAGAATATTTTCTTAGCTTTTTTAAAAACAAGAAAATAAAATATTAAATAAACTTTTTTTGTGTTGTGAGCTGCAAAAAGTTAGACCGATTACCGTTTGCGGTCCTTGGACCGCCAATTTTCAACCCCTCTGCTTTATTATATGCTATAAAAAGGCTTATAACAAATTGATTTGTACTCACACAAAATGTTCAACATGCTTTAATAGATGATATTAATATCAAACAACAATAAATCGTATGGTTTGGGCAACTCTTCCCTAAATAAACTCACTATAATTTTGAGCCTTATTTTGTAAATAAAATATTAATTACTAATAATAAGTAGCCATATTTTTGAGAACTGAAACACGCTATTATTTATCCATGTCGAACTTAATATAGAAATAATGCCAAAATAATATATAATTATGAGATTATCGTTTTACTAATTTTATAAGTCTACGTAAAAAGCGCATTATCATAAATTACTACTATGCCGCATCCAACTACCACAATTATAAATTATACACAGCATTATCAGTAAATGTTGCTTCAGCTCATTAAAGCAAGATTATATACAATAGTATTTATCGTTTTAGAATACAATAGGTCCCCAGCTAACACCCTCGGGACACCCTCGTCATTCAAATAGTGCGTGTTTTCAGGGTAAATTATATGACGTAACTAATTTTGTCTTTCTTACAGGTTCATGTATCTTCAGCGGCTCTAAGAAACCATTATAAAATGGACATATCAACAGAAGTTATCCAATTCTTCGTTTTCTTGCTTTCCGCTTTCCAGCTATATCCAGTTCGATCATTTGATATACGTAAGTTTTCCACATTCTTTATATGAGATCTATATAGTGCAATTAATAAATTACAAAATTGCATGTATCACTACAAAGATTCAATAATTTATCGTGTTTGTTTCAAAATTGTCCTATTTATAAAGTTAAAACTAATAATTTGAAACAATTACAATTACCTAATTAAGTTTTTAAACGTCTGCTTTTAAGATTAAAACACTTTTTCATATGAACTTGATTCAGTACAGTTTAACATATTGTCTGTGCTTTTTACTTACAATTGGTCGAGTTTAGTTAAATTACAGAAATGTTATCATTTATTTATTAATTTTTAGAATTCCATATAATTCTCTCTTTAGATTACACTAAAGTTATAAATATTAAACAGAAAAATCATTTATTAAGAAATTATCTGCTTTCGTAAAAGTTAAAGACAAATTCGATAGATATTTTACCTAGCATTAAATAACCCGCGTTACTTTAGCAATAAAAATTGGCAATATTAAATTACTCCCTTAAAAAAAGAGATACAAACTTCAAATTTTGGGGATAGTTAAGAATTCAAAGCCTCTACATGCTCATCTCGTTAAAAAAATATTTGCCGCCCCCGGCGGCGGTAGGTCAATGGTCACATTTAAACGGAAGACCGTGCCACCTTGAAATTCACACCAATTGTAACTTATACAACTAGTAGATGATCCCCTATCTCAAAATCGTTTAGGCGGCCTTCGATCGGCGGCGGCAGCAATAGACTTACATGATCTTAAAATATTCGCCGCCGCCGATCGAAGGCCGCCTAAACGATTTTGAGATAGAGGATCATCTACTAGTTGTATAAGCTACAATTGGTGTGAATTTCAAGGTGGCACGGTCTTCCGTTTAAATGTGACCTTTAACCTACCGCCGCCGGGGGCGGCAAATATTTTTTTAACGAGATGAGCATGTAGAGGCTTTGAATTCTTAACTATTCCCAAAATTTCAAGTTTGTATCTCTTTTTTTAAGGGAGTAATTTAATATTGCCAAATTTTATTGCTAAAGTAACGCGGGTCATTAAATATCACTTAATATTTAAATGTACAAGAGCATGCTGTTTAAAAATTTGAAGCAGTTTTTAGTTATTACATAACTATTCCGCAAAATTCAAGTAATATTTAATCATTTAAAAAGTATAGGCTAACGGCAATAATTTGCAACTCGCAAGTCGAATGCAGCTTTTAAGTACATGCCTAGAGCTGTTATAACTATTCCTTATCCACATGTGCAAAAACCTAAACGAGGGTTCATTATAAAACACGAATCGATGTTGCATGCTACAAATTTAAGACGACCCCGTCTATTAACAGTCGAAGTTCGAAAAGATAGAACGAGAATTAGGAATAGCGCGGCACGCAGGGCATTTATAAAAGTAGTTGCTACGAAATCAAGTTCAATTTTTGTGTTTTGAATTCATAAACAATCACATTTTATACTTGATACTGTATTCTCGTTTATTGGGTTCGACCTACAAAATAATTACTCTTAGCGACTCTTGTAGGTTTATCAGTTGGTGTAACTTATTAAATAAATATAAATAAGTTTACATAAGACAAATTTATTTTTGTACAAAATTTTAAAAATATTGGCATATATGGACCGTTTATTATGAAGGTTGTTTGAACCATTTTTGGGAAAAAAAAACAGACGACGAATCATTTATATATACCTAGTTTAGATTTAGAGTGAACTTTTTATTTGTAGATAAGTTTATAATTTCAAATATCCACATGCTTTGACTAACTGAAAATTCTTTAGTAAATGACATTGCGTAATCTTGTAAAATCAAAATAGTTCAGGTCCATTTCCAGTTGTTTAACTCAGGGATGGAATAACGTTTTAAATCGTTACGTTATTGTATAACGACATTATTTATTATTTGTTTTCGTTACATAACGTTATAAATAACATTAAAAAAAATTAATAGTTATGTTATATAACGTTATACAGGGTGTCCCAGATTACATTTCCAGCATGGGGATCTCGCTTATTATAATAGCTAGAGTATAGGTTTAAATTAGTTGAATTATTCCTTGGTATGAGAGGAGCCACAATCAATTTTTAAAAGTACAAAATTCCTCGTGCTTCAGATGTTATAGCAAAAAATATGAAAATGTCCAATTTCTTTTTTCTCTCATAACTTTTTTGTCTTAATCATTAGAACAATTTTATTTGTACTTTCTTAAGGCACTTTTTAATGGAGAATTTGACTGTTATTTTAGATTATTTTTAACACCTACCATTTTCGAGATATTACCCCTAACTTCATTTTTCCTTATGGGCCGCAAAGTTGGCTATGGAATAGTTGAATGTGCTTTTTTTTTCTTTTTTAAATGAGATATTACTTGCTACGTTTATTTTTATAAATAGTCACAAAATCAAGAAAAATCGCATTTTACCTATCACTTATCAAGCTATCTATAATAATAAAAACAAAAAACAACTAATTATGTGTCAAATGACAGTTACCATTTGTCTGCTGTATCATTTATTAGAATTTTATAGTATTGTTGTGTAATTTGATAGTCTTTGTAGCAAATTTGTTATCATATAATTATGGGCACATTTACAACTAATTAAAAGTTTTGTATGTTGAAATGCCACATTATCTATAATAGAAAGTGTGTAAAATAAATAATTCTAATTAATTATTGATTTGTTTTGGATTTTTGGTTGGTTTGTCGAAAAAACCATATATTTTTAAATTTATTTCCAAATTTTTGTAATTACGCATCCTTCGTTGCCTTTTCTCGGGATATAGCTCTAATTATTTTCGCTTAGCTTCTTCACAGTTTTTATGGCAAAGAATGTAGCATCTCATCATGTCAAATTAATCGCTATTTTTAAATGTTGCCATCATTATAACAATTACTACAAAGACTATCGAATTACAAAGCAATGATGTAAAATTCTAATAAATGATAGCGCAGACAAACGGTAACTGTCATTTGACATTTAATTAGTTGTTTTTTGTTTTAATTTTCATAGATAACTTGATAAGTGTTGGGTAAAATACGATTTTTCTTGATTTTGTGACTTATTTATAAAAATAAATGTAGCAAGTAATATCTCATTTAAAAAAGAAAAAAAAAGCACATTCAACTATTCCATAGCCAACTTCACGGCTCATAAGAAAAAATGAAGTTCGGGGTAATATCTCGAAAATGGTAGGTGTTAAAAATAATCTAAAATAACAGTTACATTCTCCATTAAAAAGTGCCTTAAGAAAGTACAAATAAAATTGTTTTAATGATTAAGACAAAAAAGTTATGAGAGAAAAAAGAAATTGGACATTTTCATATTTTTTGCTATAACATCTGAAGCACGAGGAATTTTATACTTTTAAAAACTGATTGTTGCTCCTCTCATACCAAGGAATAATTCATCTAATTTAAACAAACCTGTATCTCTTATAATAAGCGAGATCCCCATGCTGGAAATGTAATCTGGGACACCCTGTATAACGTAACATAAAGTTACATAAACTATTTCTTAAATAATGCAAAAAAAATTGGGAGGTGATACCTTTTCAAAAAGTTAAGGGGGACTTTTATATAAAATTGTTTCCTTAGACGTCTGCTTTCGGTGTTACACCCCACTAAAGGGGATCGGTAAAATTAGGTTTTTACTTTATTTCTCAAATTTGGATAAATGTAGGAGAATAATATTTGGTAGACGTTTTATTTTTATACTTATTAAAGGTTTCCCATAGTAATATTTTCAATCATCTCCCACCTTCACAGGGGGCTGAAAAGTGCGACACCTGTTGGTTTTTTTGTCAGAACTTTTTAATGGGTTGAAATTTTGCAAATCAATTTATTTTTTTGAAACTTGCTTTATTTGATTTTTTTTTTATTCTTTAACTTTTCTCGTAAAACCTACAGTTTTTAAGCAAAAAACTATATGAATGAAAATGATCCATTAAATATTCCAACATAAAACTATTTATTTTGGTGGTTACCGTTTTAGCGTTGTCGCCGAGTAAACGTCAAAATGAATTACACCCGTCAATTCTACCCAACATGAAAATAAACAAACCATGGCAACCACCAAAATGAATCGTTTTATATCGGAATATTTGGTGCTTCGTGTAGTACTCATATACGTACTCATATAGTTTTTTGCTCAAAAGCTGTAGGTTTTACGAAAAAAGTTAAAAAAAAAAAAAATTAAATGAATCAAGTTTTCAAAAAAATAAATTAATTTGCAAAATTTCAACCCATTAAAAAGTTCCCATAAAAAAACCAACAGGGGTCGCACTTTTCAGCCCCCTGTGAAGGTGGGAGATGATTGAAAATATTACTATGGGAAACCTTTTAATAATTATAAAACATCTACCGAATATCACTCCTACATTTATCCAAATTTGAGAAATAAAATATAAACCTAATTTTACCGCTCCCCTTCGGGAGGTGTAACTCCGAAAGGAGACGTCTAAGGAATTAATTATATACAAAAGACTCCCCTTAATTTTCGATAAGGAACCAACTCCCGATTTTTTTCGCATTATTTAACACCCTGTATAACGTTACAAAAATAATTTTTATTTGTAACTCTAAAATTATTTTTGGGATCTGTATATGCAAATTAAAAAAATTGTACAAAATTACGTTAAAATATTTTATTTTCATTTTAATTTCTAAAATACGAACAAAATATTACATCTTCCGAAAATAAAAAAAACGCCATATAAAAATTTAATTTATAGAGAATAACGATACAAAATAACTTTTAATGAAACGTTATCGGTTATTATAACGTTTGTTACATGAATATCGGCCCCTTTCTAAGAAATCCACAACTCTTGCAACAAGAAAGGGTGATTCGGACTCGCGGCTAGTTCAGTCGAGAAGGGGGTAGGTCCGAATTAGAAATAAACTTGTAGATATCAATAAGGGCGCCACACTATTTATTCTATAAAGTTTCAAATAGCAAAAAAAACCTAGGAAAGGAAATAAGAGAATTCGTAGGCGTGAACGATGTATGCCTAATAATAATAAACATAAAGCTTGGAAATAACAAATAGAATATAGAATATACTTGACGATAACTAGAATATACTCCTTGTCTCGACAGACTTGAAAGGCCACTTTAACACGTTAAGCGCCACCATGTTAAAAAAAGTAGGTTTTTCTGGTCACCAATTTTTTTTCTAAATTACCGGTTCTAAATTGCCCTTAAGCAGTGACGTACGCAGGGGAGGGGATTAGGGGTTAAATCCCCCCCCCGAAAATTTGAAAACGACTGAAATTATAATTACTGCATTTCCAAACAAATAAAATACATTTAAAATATATAATATCTTTGCATATTTTACTGATAAATGCTATTTTTGGCTACCGCCCCCTGGGCCCCCCGCACCTTTTCCTTACAACTCACTTTTTGTGTCTTGGCCCCTAGGTCATTTTCTAATTTTACCATTACCATGCCCCGTTTGAAATAAGTCAGTATTATTTTTGCAAATTAAAACAAAATCCCCCCCGAAATATTTTTCTGCGTACGCCACTGCCCTTAAGCAATATATAAAAAATTTCGCAACAAAATAATAACATTTTAACCAGTTTTTAAATTTTTTTGTGTGAATAAATTTGTATCGTAAAACTTCTTTTTTTTTATCAATGTGGGTAAAAAAATCGTGACCACCAAGGTTTTCTGGTCCAGCGGGCCATCCTTAAACCTTTTCTGGTATAGTTATATGTAATACATGTATTTTTAAGAATACAGGCAGCCGAATCTAAATGTAGGCTGTTGTATCCAAATGGATACAGGTGGTCGATTGGGCCAAAATGATTTGTATCCATATGGATACAAATGGCGCTTAACGTGTTAATAAAGAAAACATTCGCTGAAATTAAACGAAAAGAAAGTACATGTTGGGAAATAAGGTTGGTTCTGTTCCGATGTTTGCAAGTACCTATTTAAAATAGACAAATATATATATAAAAGAATAATAATACAGTTTCAATGAAGTTAATACAATCCGCTTAAGTGGAAGAGCTCTCCTACCTATTAAAACCTGCGGCACTAAAATCACCGAAGGGTGACATAACCAAAAATACCTTGCAAACGGAGTACGGTTCCTAACTTATTAATCGTAAGGTACAAATAAAAATGTGGTGACAACAAAGCCACTCAAAGGTTGTTGAGAACGTAGGATATTATTATGGACGTAATGTTCTGTTAACATCAATATAAAAATTAATTTAAATGTTAATAAATAACACTAGCGAAAAATACAAAACTACTAATTAAACGTTAATAAATAACGCCAAAGAAAAAAACAGTGAACTAACAGTAGTAACGAGCTAAAGGCTCTACGATAGTTACAGAAATATAGTGATTTAGAAGCGAACAAATAATAAGAACGTAGCTGACAGTCGGGGCTTAAATATATAATCTTATCTTTCGCTGAGCCGCCGAAGACACGCTGAAGGAGAAGAAATGTTGTAGGAAATACTGTCCGTAGTTCCAAGACTAGCGGTAGAACATCAACGGGGTCAAAACGGATAACCTCGAACGGAACACTTGACAGTAAGAGACTAAGCCCAAAGCTTAAACTTAAGCTAAAAGCTGGAGCTAAGACAAAACACCTGTCTCAAGACCAAAACTTAAGACACCAAAAAAAAAGAAATATAAGATAACCTCCAATTTTCACGTGGTTTGAAGAAAAAGTTTACCTGTCTTAGCGTTCATAAATTCTCCAATAGTTTTATTGGCAGGAACAAATTCGCACTATAGCGTGACTTAAAAAGTCGGCACCCACCGTTATTAAACTAAGATTTCCATTGATATTTATTTGACACAACAAACAGGTGTCTTGAATAGACCAAGTAAGAACCAGGAGTACCGTAAACGGAAGACAATATAAGTTGACATGCGTGAAAATAGACTGGAATTACTACCCATAGGACCTAACTCCCAATTGGACAATATTAACGTAACACGTTATATAACGTTATTAAGATATCGTTACGTTATTGTATAAAAAATTATAGTTGAATCGTTATTATAACGTTATCGGGTATCGTTACGTTACGTTTTCCATCCCTGTCTAACTAAACATTGGTTAAGCTAAGGAGTAAAACCGTGCCTTTTTACAATTACTTTACCATGAAATATAAACATCTATGAGTTTACAAAAAACTTTTATATTAAGATGAGCTTTATAAGCTCTGTTGTACATAGTTTGTTATTTGGAAAAAGGGAATTGATTAGGCTAATCAATACGCAATTGCGAAGTGCACTTAATAGAAATGCATAACACAACTATCCGTATCTTCCCATCGACGTAGGTCTAATACAACCAAATGTTTCCGTTTGGATTAGCATCATAATTTATTGAAGCACGATTAAAGTTATGTTAGTTTACCTGTAACAAACTTGAAAGGTATTACTAACACAGCCGTTACTATGGATATGTACTTATCCCTATAGTTTAAGTGCTTATTATACTAAGACTTGATACTCCAAACTATACATACTCCTATTAAATGTTTCCTTTCATGTTATTCAATATTTAAAAGTTTTCCTGCTACTAAGACGCTCTTGACAACAAAAAAGGCAAATAAAGTAGTGTTTGACTGTAATATTAATGAAAACGTTGTTATAAATCGGCGCATAAACTATGATCGCATTGTTAAAAGTGCCTACAGCTCTGTAAAAAAGCATGACTAATTTGATAAAAGTAGTTCGAACGTAGCTTTTGACGAAATCCATTCAGTGATAGATTTTTTTAAAGCAAGGAAATAGTAGTTAGTAAACTAAAATGGTGTTAACCGAGTTCTGCTTGCATATTAAATTTGTTGTATTAACTTTTATTCTATGTATTTGATATTAAACATCTAATGGCTTAAAAATTATCCATAGTGATTTAAATACATTGTAGACTATCAGATATTATTGCTGATAAAACAATTCTAAAAGCTTGATATTTGGTTTTATGCACACAATTCTACAAAACCTTTAGTAAAAATAGTTAAACAACAAAATATAAACAAAAAGTAAACAAACTATTGAGTATACTTCTAGAGCAACAAATCTGTTAAATACAGATTTTAGTAAAGGGAGATTGAAGGTGATTTATTTCAATAAATCTTCAAAATGAGAGATGATACACATTAATAACAATCAATCACTTTACGTGTCAACCACGGTAATAACAATGTGTATTTACGTATTCATGAAGTCCGTTGTGGAATTTAAATTTTATCGTGAACAATCAAGGGAATTTTATTGTTCGTAGCTTTAAGGGAAAAGAATGCAAATATTCATAAAATTTTCTGTTATGCAGAGAGCAATAATACAGATTTTGTTCGAAACGCGGTACTCCGTTCACAAAATTTTATGGAGGATTTTATAGTTGAGAAACTCAACTAAGAATAACTTTCCGTGCTATCGATATAATGTAATCAGAACGATAAAACGCTACAGCAACGTATAATCACAATGTTCATTCTAGTGCATGTCGCTTAATTGAATTTAATTAACAAAGAAATATTCTACTAGTCATGAAATGTACGTTTTAATGGGAATAAATATACTGTACGGATCTCGCAGAACTGTAAGACTGTAAATTTATTATAATGCTAAAAAAAGATGCAAATAACACTTTCTTCAGTAAGACCTATATTATTTTCGTAGAAGTTTGTAATATACAGCCTGTTTTAAAACTATACGAACAAAGCTCATTTGTCGAGAATAAGTTATTAAATTCCTTTATTAAAGTGCTTTAAAATAATGCTACTATGCCCAAAAAATGTACTATAAGTTTTTAAATAATCAAAAAACTTTAAGCGAAAGATAAGAAGATAACAAGTGGCACACGTTTTAGTACCAATAAATACTATTAACAACTTTATTCAAGCAAAATTACATAACTCAGTAGTTTACCAAAACTTTTAAATTTTAAATGTATATTATTCAAGACAAGACACCTAGTTAAAAATTAAATCAAGTACATAAACAGCATTCTTAGAAAATTGCATTTCATAGTTAATTTTTTTTTTAAGTATTAAAAATAACTGGCACGCCGCTCGTATTATGTAATTTTGTTTAAATAATATTGTGCACAAGGTTGTTTACAGGGTGTATTTGAAGCGCTGCACAAGTTTTAGCGTTGTCCTGCCTAACCTTATGTTATTCTTGTTGTTAAAATTTTGGCTGTGATTAGTTAATTTTCCGGAGGCCCTTTAGAGAAATGCATATCTAACAACACCTTATCATCTTACATCAAAATGGTTACAGCAAGTGTCATTTGCATTAACAGTTTTGAAAAAAAAAAAAACTCCAAACTTATCACAGGATAACAAACAAAATTTGCTATAATAACCATTTAATAGTTATTAATAAGAAGTAACGTGGCAACACAGATTTGAGTAGTTTGAGATGAGTTGATCCGGTAGCAATAATAATATGCCTAGTTGCACATAAAATTTTGCAATTTGAAACAGATGAAAAATTTAATTTACCTTTTACGTATAGTTCTTAAATTGCAAAACAACGGTTTTCCACAAATTTTCTTGCGGGAAAATTTAAAAAAAATTTTAATTCCAAAATATTTGGTAGGTATCAGATATACCAAGAACAACGCTACGCAAAAATTATCCACCTATTTATATACACCCTGTATATTTGAACAAAATTAAGTCAAAATAAGCATAGCATTTTTAATGACAATTTCGTAAGTTTTTAAAATGTGTTAATGAAAATTTTATTTTAAATATTTTTCACACAAATTTCTAATTATTTATGATCTAAAATATGATAAAATATTCTTGATCATCTTTCTAAACAACAGTATTCTTTTATTTTGCGCTTTAAAAACTGACAAAAATCTATTTCAAAGCATTACGCTGAGAAACAAGCGTTGTGTTTAAAAAATCATTTCTAGGCACAACCCCGACTTTCCAGCATTCTTGGTTTCAAAGTCTTTACGGATTAATCATTTTGCTGGACAAAGCCATAGCGAGAATAAAATTTATGCAAAATCTCACAAAATTGTTGTATCATCACCAATAAGTGCAGTGTAAGTAATGTAAATAAGCACGCTCTACATACAACGCCATATGTGGTCGCCAAGTAAACTCGTCTGGTGGTAATCGTAATTTTGTCCGGACTAAAGAATCAAAGAATCAAAATGTTTTTGCAGCGACAGCGAACCTAGGAATTAAAGTCACATAAACATTTTAGTGTAATTTTTAAACTTGCTATTTTATTATTATCACTTACAATATACGGACAGAATCGCAAACCATGAAATTCTATATTACAGTAACAAAATTACTGAACGCATAAAACAAAGATGGATGAAGCGTGCATTGTTAGGTTTTTAAAAGTTTGAAAAGTAATTAGTTTTACATTATTCTTACAATTAGTAAAATCGAATACTTAGATATGTGTTTACCTTTATTCACTTAAAACAAAAGGTCATGAATGTTGTGCAAATAACAGTGTAAAGCGGCATGCTAGTTGATCTATATAATCTATTTTATTCCTGAACATGTCGATATTATCAATATTGTACAAAAACAAGGTAGACGATAAGGATTACTATTTCGTATTACATATAGCAGTGTTTTATTAGTTAGTACTGTCGTCAAGATTGCTTCTTGGTCCTCCTTGATCGTGCAATGTTTGGTGAAGGCGCGGGGTAGGGACTTATTACAAACAAAACCGTACGTCACAAAGAGCTCCACAAACAAAAACGTGTTGTCATCGTGAACCCCTAGTCTATAGATGAACAATGTTGCGATAACCCATGAAAACTGGACATAGCTTGCCTTTCAGTAAAACATGGATTTGATGTAACAAATATTTTCCCTTATTTCGCATAATTAGTCCTCTCTCGACCAATATCTTCCTGCTTATACATGGTGGTCCAAATGCGAGGGCAACCATTTCATCTTCGTATTTAATTAGCGAGTATTGCTTTTGTGCTGATTATCAAAAAATAGGTAAAATCCTGAAAAATTTACTTTTTTTTAAATACCATTTTTTTTAATAAATAATAAGTTTGTAATTCTATAAAAACGTCTTCTAGAAAACTTTTTATTCTGCAATTATTGGTCTGTCAATTATTTTTTTTACGTCAATTTGGTTTTGTTTTTTTCAACAATGGCATTTGTTTATTGTGTGCGCCCGATCTGATTTTAACATATTGGCTAGAACTTACTTTTTTCACATATTAATTATAGTAATGGGAAACATTATTGCAACAAAAAAGTTATTATCCTTGTAGAAAAACAAAATTTATCTATTTTAGTAAAAACTGTGCCAAGTTTGTAATTTTTATAATTTAGCGCCATACAAAATTTAAAATTCTGTTTTTAATAGAAAAATTAAACATTAAGAAATACTTATTTTTATAACTAATTAAACAGGGTTTCTAAAAGAACAAAATTTTGGGTCTTATAAGGATATCATAATTGAAGACCTTGGTGCAAGAAAGGGATATGTGCAAAAAAGTAAAAAAATAAGACTTGTACAGAAATGGATTTTAAAATTTGCGCTTTTCATATCGTGCAAATGTGGGATAAGTAGGGCTTAGAAAAATAATTTCTATAAGCCCTCCTTATCCCACATTTGCACCATATGAAAAGCGCTTATTTTAAAACCCATTTCTGTACAAGTTTTTTTTTTACATTTTTGCACATATCCCCTTCTTGCACCAAGGTCTTCAATTGTTTCAAAACAGTCCTTTAATAATATCTCTGTTATTAATGTATTCATAATAATTTTGTAATTTGTATAGTGATAAAATCAAAAAAGCTTACAGCTAATTAAAATAAAATCGAAGACAATTAATGTTAAAAAACAAAACGGAACCGATTTATCTAAGAACTGATTAGACTATTAAAGGCAGAATGAAAAGTTGCCATGATGAAATAAATCCTTGCAAAGGTAAAATTTAAAATCACACTGTATACGTTGGTAGAAATCTTCAGACAAAATAACAACGCTATGGTGAAGACATTGTAAAAACAACCAACAAAAAAAGACAAAAACACGCGGATAAGCCTTATTAGCTTCTGTGAAAGGAAAACAAAGACAAACACTCCGTGGTAACAAACATTATAAAGTAATAAAATATATTTTATAGAGGCACTGCATGTTTTAGTTAGCAAAAATTAATGTTTTATTTTTCAGTAAGGTAAACAGTTGTGTATAAACTACAAATAATTTTCAAAAAAATTGCTGTATAAATAAATTTTTGTCGTTCCTAACCTACATAAATGATTAACATTCTTAACGGTCACATTTAAACCAAAACGTATATCAAATATCACAATGTAAATATAATAATCCAAAAATGATTAACTAAATCTAAATGAAGTTAACACGATTTGGTCCAACAATTTTTAAAGGTCTGGTCTGGTCGAGCCCAATTTGTTTCTGTTTCGGATATTATTTGGATCGATCAGAAGTGATATAATTTGGTCTGATAAGGCGTACTACAAACGTCAGTCTCATTTTTAAAGCAATTTTAGACACACACATAAAATGTAATGGCGTACCATTCGCTTCGCCTTTTCTTAATGCGCCATTTTTATATTTTCCTCCGACCTATGGAAATAAACCACCAATTATGTCTCTTTAATTTTACCAATTGTACATGTATTTTTAAATTGAATTTTTCTTCCTGATTACTTGATTACGTCTTTACATAAACACAACTGCTTTTATTTGTTCCCTAATATTTTACTGCAAAACTGTGTTGTTATAAACTGTTTGAAAATTATTAATTGATATAATGCATCATACAAAATTTTAATCAAACAAATGAGTATTTGTGGCTCAACACTGAAATATTTCCATTTAAAGCGACTGATTATTAAATTGCATGTCTCATTCTGGTCGTTTCTAGATATGTGCTAACCTCATTAGAGTTATTTGTAAAGTAACTTGCATTTTTAAACATAACATTTTTATTTCAACAAAATATAGTTATGGTTATATGGGAAACATTATCTTTATTATACACTATTTTTTCACACAGAGTTAACAATTGAAAATAAATGGTTTAGTAGCATATGACCATTATTATAGAAACAGAGAGGATATGAATGTAATTTAATTATTTTCAATAATGGACTATTTAAATGGGATTTATTACGTTCGATACCAAGCAGAGTTATTTTGTAAATTATCAATATTGAACCTGGGTCAAAACACATAAAAACGTTAAATATTACCGTTGAAGATCATGCATCGAACTGCAATTATTCAATAAATGAATATACCAACAAAATATTTTAAACGCAAAGCTGTGACTATTTATGAAATTATTTAACTGTACCAATTTTTCATAAATCACAGAAAACTAGTTTTTATCAATTTTATTTAAATTAATGCTCCAAATTAATTTCTAGAACCATATCAGCACACATTGTATTTTAATTCCAGTTCATGACTAATTGCTGTTCATATTTAACATGATTTGCAGCGTTTATTAATATTTGTTACGATGAACATTTAGTCTTTCACTTTAAATACAATAATTACCTTATTGTGTTGCCTATTTTTATATTAGTATGACTTCTAAACGCCACCCCCACAAGCTAAAATAAGCTTATAACACATTATATGATTTATACTATAATATTATGATATATTTGTCACTAATATGTAGACGGTAAAAGCCTTGTAAAAGTTAGCATGTCATCATCACAAACTTGCATGTCTCGCAGCTATTAACGAGTTATCTGTGCGTCTAACATTGAATCATCAATCGAGACGAAAATTGTTAAATATAACATTATTTGAATGGCACATAGGTACAACATTGTACAAAAGATTTAAAAAAAAAACTTCTGATAAATTTAAATATATATTCATAGCAAATGCTATTCATACTTGGCTTAACTAATGATTTTACTGGAGTTCACAAACAATATTTCGATATTTTAAAAATTGTTTTATTGTGATGAATGGGTATTTGTACTACGTTTGATGAAACAGCTTCAAAGCATTAATTCGTTCTATTATATTTGAAATTAAAAAAAAAAAACAGGTGTATCACAAACCGTTTAGGTAGACAATAACATTCTACATAAAATCACATATTTTTGCTAAATAATTGTTTATGATTGCACAGTTCTGACAGACAATAGAAACGACAATCCACATCATTTTTATTGTATTTTGTTTTAACAATATGTTTTATTGTATATTTAAAATTTTAGTAATTTTAGTAATGATGAATTGAATTTATTTTGAACGAATGTTTTTTCTTTAATAAAAAGTACCTATGTTCAAACAAACTAATAGTAAGTACATTTATATACATTTTTGGTAAAACAATAAAAATCCTTATGCAACATAAATAATAGAAAAAGATAACTTATCGCATTTGAAAAATATATACCGGGTGATTCAGTTTGACTGTCGCACCCCTATAACTTTTTAATTATTAAAAATAACCGCAACAAACCTTATATTTCTGGAAGCGGCGACAAATTCTCTATTAAATGATGTGCATTTGTTATCTCTACGAAGACGTACAGCTTCGATCTAATACACAATGTTTTGTTTACAAGTACTGTTAAAATTTATAAGAACAGCGACGAATAAAAAAAAAAAAATCTGACTGCCCTGATTACATTATTTATTATCTTAATCACTATTTATGTAATGGAATATTATTTGTTTCCTTAATAACAGATGATTATTATTGTTATTATTAACGAATATTAAATAAAATTTAATTTAGGTATATAAAATTAAGATGAAAGATTATTATCCTAAATCCTGGATTCCAAAAGAGAAAAGAAAAAAAAATGAATCAAAGCCGTTAAACTCTAAAGACTTGGATTATTATATTATATTAAATATTTTGCTTTGTTTTTTTTCCGTATTTTTAATTCAGAATTACATAGTCTACAGGGTGGTACACATAGAAGGGCCACTATTGGGATCTCGTTAACGGTAAGAGCTACAAAGAACTTTAAATTAGACAAATTGTTCCTTTTTCTGAAACCTATTCAGTAATGCAATGTTTTAAAAAAGTTCCATGGCACGCTAAATAATAAACAAAAATCAAAATAGGCATTTTTTTTTAAATCGTTAATAACAAAAACATTTTTGGTAAAAAAGTTGTAGATTTTTTACGCACTGTAAAATAAAAGAATTCATTTGTTTCAATATTTGTCAATTTGACTAATTTAAACTTCTTTGTAGCTCTTACCGTTTACAACATTGCAATAGTGGCCCTTCTTCGTAGACCACCCTGTATATCAAAATGCGAGTCTTAAATTTAAACCTTTTTTTTTTTAGAGGAAAGGGGGGCCCGTTGTTTATTGTTTCCCCAGGGCCCGAATTTTATGTGAACGGCCCTGGACAGACCACGTATGTCAAATCCGCGATAGGCAACTGTTTTTTTTTTGATTTCATAATAGACTATACATGTTTTTGTTGATTCGGATAGAGAATTTAATTCTGAATACGACCATGTATTAAAAAAGTATGCATACATAAGAAAATTTTAGAGAAAAATCAGTTCAAAGTTTATTAAAATTATAACAAACAGTCTATTTAACATAACAAAAAACGATCAAATCTTAAAAATTATACTATAACTATCAATGGAAATGTATTAAAAATTAATTTTTAATAAAAATAAAAACAAATAATAAACGTCGACATAAAAAATTAAAGAAAAGCAGTTACAAATAGCTAAAGAAAAGCAGTTACAAATAGAGGACAACTGTGTTTGGAAGTCTAATTTTTAAATAGTAATATTCTTTAAAACTATATGTACCTATATTGCCTCAACATGGTAAGTGAAAAATATTTCGTAAACGATAACCATACTTAGTGCACCTTTTTAATAGATTCGTGTCGTTTCAGTATATTAACAATAACGTCGTGTGGAACGAACCTACAATAGCAGCGAAATGTGTTACATAACCGTCATCCTTTCATATTTTGTCATGCAATGTTAGCGAGGGCTACCAAATTATACCTTCGTAAAATGGTTCAGACTCACGAATCATAGAGCTAATGCATACATAAATAGAAATAACTAAGTAATAAATTGAATACCTCCGTCACGCCCTTAAAATTAATATACAAGAACTTCTACTTCTACTACGCTATTAAATATTTAATCAAAAAACACTTTTAACTTTTTTTAAACAGTTTATATTAATTTGGTAACAAATATTGTTTTACTAGGAGGTATATCATCAATACATGCATAAGGAGTTTTAATTGGCAAATTACTTCTACTAAATCATTTCGTTTTATACTAAAAAACGGTGTTTTGCTAATAATACAGAATCAAAAAAAAAGGTATTCTTTATGTGAAAAGTTTACTGTATTAAACATTTGTAGGTACATAAAACCAACATAATATCTACGGTCTGCAACAACCAACTGACCTGTAATAAGAAACTGATCGCAGAATATATTTGGCTAATATTAAATTAATAATTAAAAGATACTTTAAACTTTTTACAACCTTTGGCATTTTGTTAACTCTCTCTATTGCTAATTGTATTTGTCGTTTTGGTTTCACAAAAAAAAATCTCAGTATATATTATCAGTTTTTATTCATATCACACGACAACCATGAGAATATTTTTGTTTTTTATTCAAAATAAGAAACTAAAAATTAAAGTACCATAGTTATAGTTTTATACTGAGTGATTTAGTTTGACTGTTGTTGCCCTATAATTTTGGTATTTTAAGGGCAAACCTCTATAAATTTCATACTTTTGTAAATCGTGGGAAATTTTTTACAAAATGACGTTAAAACGTTTTTCTTCGATGAAATAAATCAGACTGGCGATAGACAACCATTTTTTTAATTACACAGCATAGTTTTTTATTCAATCTGACAGAATTTAATTCCAAATCCGATCATGCAATGAAAAAATTAACATACACAATAAATAACTTTAAAATTCATTTTTACAAACATTTTTCTATGTATGTTAATTTTTTATAAGATATTCAGGTTTGGAATTACATTTTTTGTCAAAATAAGTTTTAAAAAGTATGCTACGTTATTTAGGAAATAAAAAGTTGACTGTCGCCGGTCTGATATATTTAATGTAGAAAAACATTTTATAGTCATTTAATAGAGGATTTTATGCGATTTACTTCAACAACAACAAAGTTATAGAGGTGCGACGTCAAACCGAGTCACACGGTATAATCAGTCTAATTTTTAACAAGATAAATTAACCCTTTCGCTACGACGGGCGACTCGAAACTCCGCACATTTATTCTAAACTTGCGGTTTCGATATATTGTCACATATTGCACAAGTCATTAGGTAAAAATTCTTAAAATATATTGAAAATACTTACAAAACGAACATTCCCACACCTAGGAATAAAATGCAAACCATAAATTAAATACAAAACTTGTTGTTAATGTAAAAGAGTAGTTTTTGAAACAAATATATGTATAGCAAGGTTTTGTATATTATCAGTCACTGAAATATTAACGTTCATGAATTGCTTACACGAATTATTAAAAATTTTAAAGAAGGGCATATGTTTGACCATCTGGGCGTAGGTAATGATTGCGGCGTTACGCATCCAAACACAGCAGTTTCTATTATCTACTTAATTTTGCTGTTTTATTATTTATTACTATTTTTGCCCTAATTCAATATATTTTTAGAAAACAGGAATTGTACACTACAATACATCACTTTACTTTCGTAAAATAAAAGTTTTCAGTGCTCAAAACTACTGTACATCGACAAACGTATTTGAGACATAATAAATACGGTAAAATGTTTCTGTGGGATTCACAGGACATGGCGGAATTTTTAGATTGTACTGCTAAGTGTATTATTTATCGTAAACAACAATGCATTCGATATTTAGTTTTCAAACCAATTCATGTAACACGATTTTTGTGCTCTGTTTAACTATTACCTAGTTAAAATTAGATACCCGTCGCTATCTACGAGTGAGCACACCGTAGCACTTTTGACGCGTCCGTCGTCTCGTTCAATGGGAATGTTTTAGCGGGACGGCGTTTCGTTCAGCAACGTATTCTAGCAGAGAGAGCGTCTCCTTCGGCGAAGACGTTTTAGCGCAGAAGTCCCCATGATACGGCCCACGAAGGGTTTTCATCCGGCCCGCGGCTGTTTAAAAAAACATAATACTCACAAACAAAATACCTACAAACATAATTCTTGGCAATTTTAAGGCCTCACACACACCAAGCATTTTCTGTCGCGCGACTCGAGTCGCGCGTTTGTTGGAGTACTAGCAATTGCATGTACGCGTACACACGTAGTCGCGCGACTTTGGTCGTCGTATGTGTGTACGCGTACATGCAATTGCTAGTACTTCACAAACGCGCGACTTAAGTCGCGCGACAGAAAACGCTCTGTGTGTGCTAGGCCTAAGTAACAAAATAACTTCAACCTACGAATTGGTAGCTTTGCAATCATTACGGAGAAATCATTATTCAACAGTAAAAAGTTGATAGGTATAAGTTTTATTCTTTGTTGCTAGAAAATAAATTTAGTAACATAGAACATTTCGCAAGATAAATGATTTGCCGCCTTAGGCAATACTAACATCTGCAAACAATCATTGTTGAGACAGAAACATATTTAATAAAAAATCCTCTCAAAACTAATAGACGGTCATAGGTATGTATTTTTTTTAAATAAGCGTTTCAAGTTTGATTTAATTAGACTTCAAAGAAACAATTACAAAGTTTTCATTAGCACTATTTTAATACATACTTAACGATCATGATAAATAGAGTTTTGACAATACCTTTTTGTTTAATTGTTTTTTTTTTTTAATTACATATTTTATTTGTTGAGTATATTGACTTTATTTTATTGTTAAGAGAATTCCATTTGTTTAGTTGTAACTTATAACTTAAACTTATAAAGTTATTTAATGTTAATAAAAAATTAATATTTTTTTATCCGGCCCACTTAACACTCTCAATGCCGCCATGCGGTCCTCCAATTAAAAAGTTTGGGAACGCCTGTTCTAGCGGATAAGGCGAAAGGGTTAAATGCTGGTGATAATCGTATTTTGTTTGAAATCTTAATTAACGGAGATTGATTTTGATTTTAAAAATGTTGTTAACCAAGTCAATGATTTAATTCAGGGTGACAATAGTATTTTCAATTCTAAAGACCATATTTTAGGCTAAAGCAAGATAAATACTTCTAGAATTTTAAATTATATTACAAATTTTGCGTCAGTAATAGCATTTTCATGACACGTTTATACGACACCGTCATGAAAAATTTGATTAAATTTGATCCAATTGTTTCGAGTAAAAATTTCGTGTTGTAATTTGAGGAAATAAATATTGCAATTAGATGAAGAGATAAATATAATTTAAAACGATTTTTCCGTTAACGATTCTTATAAATAAAGGTTAAGTTTGTAATAAGTTAGTACTAACTGCGAAATGACGGGCATGTCGTGAACCACAGGTGGTATACGATTAAATAATCAAATCACGTCTAAACAACGATTAGTAAGGATTAGCTAGCAGCGGTCGGCCAGATGCTCCGCCAGCCTCTGATGTGGCAAATGAGCGTATTTACATAGCATAATAGGGAAGAAAAATACCCCGGCTGGCACACAAACATCAATCATTGTCGGTTGTGTTGAATTCACGTGCTGGTTATGCGCGGTCTTCATCTTCGTTGGTCGACAATCATCGTACCAAGTAGTACCATCCCGTAGGTAATATATGACCGTGCTCCTTAGCGATTGCCGTGGAATAAAGAATTTATATATAATTTGTCATAAAACCGGTGGTTTTATGCTATCTATTTCGTTTACGTGACTAAAATAATATTCCATTGAAAAATATTGTTATCGACTGATGACTATGTTTTATCTTTCCATTCCGTATAAATCACCAGTTGGATTAGCTACAGCAGGCTGTCACTGAATAATGTAAAATCAACCGACTCTCTCGTTTGTCAATAAATTCTATTTTAGGTTATTATCACTAAAACAATTTCGTTCCCTGATGCAGTTACTTCTACGCGATAAATATTTATTACCGCATCAGGTGCCATTTTAACAAATAATAAAATACTTTACCTTTCTGTCAAATCGATGTGGACCTTTAATAAATACATTTTCCGTTTACTAACTGTAGTAAATATATACGATAGGATTCTATATCACTAAAAAATAATAATAAATTGTAATAAAAGTACTGCTTTACTGATATTAAATGACGTTAAAAAATATACTACAAAAACAAACGGGGAATATATCCTGATAAAATTAGTATATCAAACGACAAATGAAACACGACCAAAATGCGAAAGTTTGCGAAAACTTAAAAAAATTCGCGGCATTGTACCTAAATGTTTAAAAGTTATTTTCACTTTTCTACTATTACATTTGAAATCTGAGTTCTGTTTGTTGCAAAAACTTCGTTTATGTATTACTACAATTTCGTCTCGATATAGTAGCGATATATTTATAAAAATAAAAAAAGTTATGATGTAACATTTGAACTTTAAGTTTATTTGACGGAGTTAATTAATCTCGTAAAGAATACTTTTTCACACAGTTCGACTCGGTCATTCAAAGAAAATCATTTCTAAAATAAATTGCAGAGATA
Source organism: Elmis aenea (assembly GCA_947652605.1). Lineage (NCBI taxonomy): Eukaryota > Metazoa > Arthropoda > Insecta > Coleoptera > Elmidae > Elmis > Elmis aenea. The sequence goes on along the minus strand of OX393577.1, from coordinate 34,022,267 downwards.
CAATAATAAATAAGAAAGTTATTAAGTTGACGCATTAAAAAAAAACATTTTTTCAATTTTCATTAAAAAAAAATTTGGTAATAATGCACTACTTCGAGCATTTAAAATATGGATCCGAAGAATAATTCTGCTATAAAAACCCTCATTTTAAGATGCATATTGTTAAGTCGCATAAAATTATAGGAAACCAGACTACCGCGATGTTTTTTAAGTTTTCCTAAAGGAAGCGATAAAGCTAACCAAATTAAAAATGCAAGTGAAGAATCTTACGTAATTTTTGATTTTGAACAACTTTTATAATAACACTTTTGGCGTCAGGGGAGCCAATATTTGCAACCACTTAATTTTGTACGGTAAAGTCCTGTGTAAGATACTCTCAGTCAATATCCTGAATAAAAAGTAGGATACAAATTCAGATTTAAATGTATGCAGTACCTATACCTGAGTATATTGATTTATTGCAAGAAATATCACAAAATCATATACAACGCCATAAATAATGTCAAACAAAAAAGTATAAATTACATATAATTGTGAACAATTAAAACATATTAATTATAGCACATACTATTACCGAATACATTTCATTGGAAAAAGCTTTAACCAGCTTTAAACCTGACCCTCATTCATTTGGTCAGTAATAGTGGACCAGCTTAAAGGTCAAATTAAAATCTTTTTAAATAAATAATGAAAATTAGGGTATGTTTATTAAATTTTTAAATTAATCACCAACCTTTGACCTGACCCTTGTTTTTTGTCATTTACTTTTTTTTATTTACTTGATTTTTTTGCTGTTACAAGGTTACAACCAATATTTTATCATTCACTTAAATTTCTTTCCCCTTAGAATACATATTTTGTCGTTAAGAATGCTAATTTTGTCGTAAATGATCCCAATTTTGTTGGGCTGAAAAATGACACGCGAAATAAACTGATAGGTACATACTGATACATAAGTCCTATTTGAAATTAAATTTTAATTGTTGGCCTAATTCAACATAAAATATCCTTAAAGGAATAAAAGTAAACGGTAGGGCTGTCTACCTATGGGCCATCGTGAAAACGGACTGCCAGAAGCATTAAGTAAATAAGGTAATACCGAAGCAGGCAAAGACGCAACAGTAAGTGATGCCAAAATTGTTTCTTGTGAAAAAAATTAAATAAAAAAGCAGCTCGTGTTAAAACATTTTGTCAAAAATCCTTCTAAAATATTTTTCGGGCTTGTTTATTTACTGCAAAAAGCGGAAAACGATTTAATAAATCTTGTTTTACTAATACGGCACCAGTTAAATATATTATGTGCAAAATATTCATCATCATTACAGATCTCCATCAACCTTTCACCAACTTTGACTATGATCAAAATCACTTTATGGCTCTTAAATGACATTTTTCACCTTTCAGTGTTCGTTCTACTTACCGGCGCGGCGACTAATAGTAGTATCACGTGTAAGTTCTATTATGGAAATTTGTGTTGTTATATTTATAAATTAACCATTAATAGACTTGAGCTTCATTTTGAACGCTGATAGCTATTATTTTTGGTATTTTTAGTCATATGAAACATTTTGAAATTAATAACCAAGAGTGCTTTGTCATAAAGGTGCAATTATCACGATTGCTAGTTTCATCATATTTTTGAAATCCATTCGTCATGTGTTTCAATAAAATCGTTTTTTGTAATTACATTCCACATTGCTGCTCGCGAAAAGTTTCGAATTCAAGATTTTAACGCGTTTTAAAGCTCCCTGAACACGTTTCGACTGTGTTTGTATGCGCCAGACGTTAGTTATAATTGTACATTTTATGCGTTTGTTATTAATAGAGGATAGAGCACTATAATAGTATATTACATAACAAGTGTTGTAAGAAGCATAATATGCATAATATAAATAATATTATTACGCACGAGTGGAAAAGTTATTTATTATATTATTTATTTCCACGAGTGCGTAATTGCTTTACAACTCGTGTTATGTAGCTTACTTTTTCTACGAACACATAATACCTACGATTTTAACGGTTTTTTGGCAACTATACTCATGTAATTACGTTGTCAATTTTGACAAAGTCTACTTTGACATTTCTAGACAAGTGTGCGTTTTGCTTACCGTGCATAAGGATTCACTTACTATGCATGCAGGCTGTACGGTGTCATTTACATTGGTGGTCGTAGAAAAAGTATAGTACAAAGCGCGTGCATCCAGTTGATAACCATAATAATAACTGACTTAAGGGGTGTTTGAGTATGGACGTTAATCCAAAATTACAAAAAAAAACAGCCATAGATTAAAATATTTACTTTATGCAGAGATTTAGTGCATATTAAGGTCTATGTTAGGGTTTATACAGTTTTATATTATATTACAACAATTTTATTTAACTTTTCTTAACCCTCGGGAGGTCGCGCCTGATCTGACAGATACATGGCAAGTTTATTCTTGAATATTTTTACAACTATTGAGTGTATACCTTTAACCACCTGACTAGCTGTGCATTGGTCTATTACTAGTGATATGCCGTATTGTTTATGTCAGCAGTTTTACAATATCTCGTGTTTTATAAAGATTTGTGACAGTCCACACTAAATTGTATCTGAGAGATACCGCGACCTCCGGCGTCAGCGTTGGTTGTTTATTTAATTTACCGTTGAAAATGGCTGAAAAAAATATATCGGTTAGATAATTCATTAGATGTTGAAGAACTTCAGCGAATGTTACTCGAATCCGATGATGAGAATGAGAATGTTAGATGTGATTTAGAAGATAATGATTCTGTTGAATTTCGTTTAGAAGATACGGACTCTGAACAATACTTATATTCCAAGAGAAGAAATTCAACAATTACAAATTCTGATTAATCAATGTTAAAAGAGACTTTTTTGGCGTTGTTTTTTTTTAATATTTATGTTTGCGTTATTTTGTTATAAATATTTTAATAATTATATTTTCTGTTATTATGTTGCAAATATTTTATTCATTGTATTTATTAATGCTTTTTAGTTCTACATTATAAACGGAAATAAATAAATACATAATTATATTGTTTAACAAATGCAACAATTGAAAATTCTGATAATTATTGTTAAAAAGACTTGTTTGGCGTTATTTCTTTTCAATGTTTATGTTTACGTTATTTTGTTTAAAAAAAAATATTATTTATATATTTTATTAATAAGTTCTCGACTGTAAATGTAAATAAATATATAAATAATCATACCTTACATTTACAGATTTTTTAAAAAGTTTTATTGCATTTTAGCATGTATTAGCACTACATGTATCTCTCAGATACACGCGACCTACGCTGTAACTTTTAGACCGCGACTCCCGGAGGGTTAAAAACGTCGTGTACTTAAAAAAATATGTATCAATTTATGTTAAGTTAAAATTTTAATTAGAAATTTTATAATTGCAAAGAGTTGTCTAACTCAAGATATACAAAATGCACATTAAGAAATTCATTCGTGCTATCTTGGGATGCGATTAATAAATTTGTATATTTTAAATTTTTGTAAACTGCCACATGAACCTAATACATCGCCTTTCCGAGGCAAGCGAAATCGTAAAATTGATTATGAAATGTTCATGTATCTGTTAACGTGTAAATCTTTTTAAATTTGAATATTGACTTTTTTGACGATTCTCGACATGTTGAAAGCAAAAAATTAAATCAAATCGCTGTAGCGTAGCGATACATTTAGTGGCCAAATGCAGTTCATAACTAACTGACGTTTAATGAAAATTCAGACGTAACAACAACGACATTTAACAATTCATGCGTGTGCTTGAAGCAACGTTAACCAAACAATAATATTCCCGAAATGTGCGAATAACGACCGGAATGCTCCCTATTATAAACGCTTTGGGCATAGCAGACCTATTCATGCGATATTCCTTACCGTGAAAATTCTTCTCAGAAAGGGCGATGTCTATAACGTATAATAAGTCGGTCTCCTAAAATATAAACGAGGGTTTGAATAAACATAGCATATTGTACTGCTGCATTTTCAATTACACTGTTTTTGAATTATATGGAGACAGCTTATTAGATTTTTGTCTCGTTAAAATATAAATCAAAAATCATATACCTAGCACGACTAAAAATACCTTAAATTGTTAAAAATAATGGATTATTTTTCATTCCTAAAATGTGTTTAATTTACACGTCATCAAATTAAAAACACTAAACTGATAACACTTATTAAAAATAAAGTATGTAATTTAATTTTAAATAAATCTTAAATTAGTGAATACAAAAGGTTTCTTCCAGCAAGGTTATGTACGATCCGATGAACGATTAGTTCTGTGTAGTATCGATTCACGTTCCAGTACGGTCTTTGATAGTTCATCGAACGGTTAGTCGGCTGTTCCAGAAGTTATCGGATTAATTCATGTACTAATTTGGGAGCGGTAAAAACAGTACATGAACTAAGTCAAGAACTACCGCTGGATTTTTACACGCATGCGCTGTTCACAACTAACATGGCTTCTGGTAGATAAGCTTCCCTCTTCCAATCTCATGTTAGTAATGATTTCTTAACACTTGCGACGCTTAAATTTCTCTGAACCCAATAGACACAAATGTCATTTACAGTTAGGCATATCGTTAAATCGTCCCGGTAGCCGCAAATATATATATATTAGTCCATAATTGACGCATGTGCATAAACCAGTTCATATATCATTGCGTGAATTAGTACAAAATGCACTGCTGAAACAAACCTTATAGGTAATTTTAACGTTTGGATAATGTTACAATATAAAAGCTTTGATTTACCAAGTGCATTGTAAAATAACTCCTCTTTTACATGAAAATATAATTTTTGCATATTTATGTGTCTGAATTTATTAAAAATAACAAAAATTAATTAAAAACTTAATATGGATCCTTGTTGATTAATCGCTTACAATCATTAATCTAACCTGAAAAAAAAACTATTTTATACCGATTTAGAAGGCTTTTCACGTTCTAATAAATAATACGATACAAGTAAGTGACGTCGATTCAACTCAACAAGATTGAAAAACGTATTTATATGACACGTTCCATAGCGTGTGCTTCTTAATACTAAATATCGAATTTTACTATTTCTCTGGTCTTGCAGAAAAAAGTCCAAATCATGACTGGCAAATCCAAACTAAAAATACTTCCCATTTGAAAAAAAAGCAAAACAGTTAAGACGCCGACAAAAGTTAAAATTTTAGGTTTAAAATAAAAATGTGAGTATATTTGATCAACCACCGGTGATTTTTCGTTTACGACGCTGTCGACATTATCGATCATCGACTATCAACAAAAATTAAGAATGATGGAGGACGAGCGGTGTACCGTGAAAAAGCTGCACGCAACAGTCTACAATGGGCATACGGGAATTAGGGTAGAAACCTTATTTAGGACAGAAAATTTCTATCGAACTGCAGCTATCGAAAGATAAGATTTAGACCGTGGTAATATCTTACTATAATCATAATGTTCTGTGTTCCATTGAACTGGCACTAAATACTTAACAACCTCTTATGTAGTGTTGTATACGAGTGGCTACACCCCGACATCATACAGCGGTAAAAAGTTGCGATTGAACAGAACCCCGTAAACACAAAAAAAATATATTTTTATTTAAATTTTCCTAAAACGAGAGAAATCAATGAATTAAAATTAGGTTGTTTTAAAATGTCAATTTAAATACTTTCATTTTAATTCAAATTTTTGTATTATTCGATATACCTTGTATTTATGTCGCTCAACTTTTATGTAGCAAGTTGAAACAGTATCTATACACCGGGCGATACAGTTTGACTGTCGCACCCCTATTACTCTGTTATTTTGAGAGGAAACCCCTATACAGGGTGTCAATTTTTCTAACCTGTTGTATGGGTAACTCCGTTAATATAAAAGATACAGAAACATTTAAATTATCAAATTTGTGCAGAATTTAATGAGAAATCTAATGACATTTTCAATATTGACCTACGTCATCAACTTTTTGAAATATTTTGAAAAAACTGAAAAAGGTCGATTTTTTCAAACTGGAATAATTCTGTAAGCATATGAGCTAGAACTAAAATAAAAATTGGCTTTTATAGATATTTTTACGTAGATTTTAAATATGTTAACGAAATTTTCATAGCATACGCTCGATTTCCGAGTTATAACACAAACTTGCATTTTTTTAAATGGAAGTCATAGTTGGCTGTGACCTTATTAAAAAGGTTATTTTTTCTCGTTTCAATGATATAAGGTTTGTTATACTTTTCTCTTGTAGTTTTTTTTTAAATAACCAAAAATCATTTTACATGTTCACTGCCTACTTACTAATATTTGGAAGTTATCCCGTATTGATGTTTTTTTTTCTTTTGATGTGACATTTAAGAGTTGTTTTTTTTTGTTAGTGTAGCAGTTATTAGCCAGTTACAAATTTTAAAAAACCAAACCTCAAAGTTTGTCTAATAAAATTTATTGTTTATTGTTATTGTCTCGTGTTGATCTAAATTTTTGATTGAATTTATTGTAAATTTCAAGAACAATGTTTTCTGAAAAAAACGACATGCTTCACTGTTACTACGCTTGTAATAGAAATAGTAGCAAAGGAAGTGAAATGTATTTGCAAAACATAGCATAATCAAAAGATACAGAATGTGTTCGCAAGCCAACGGTAACCATTTTGAACATTTAATTCAGTAACATAATTATTTTTATACTAATATTATACTGTAAGACTGTAAATTAAGTTCCTAATTTTAATTTTTTGTGTAAACAAAATTTGTTCAGTAAACATATATATATTTATAAAAAAAAAAATATGACTCTACTTGTGTTATTGGTTTTTGACTAAACGGAGACCCCGAAAAAATCTTTAGTAATTTAAATAAAAAGCACAAGAGGAAAGTATAAAACACCATAATTGTTTGCATTTTTTTCGCAGTTCACTAAATGGTTTTGACGTTTTTTTTGTGGGCACAAAATCTTGACACATGGACAAATACGTATATTTTTAATTAACGACATTTTCAATGTGGTATCCATTATTAACGATGTACATGTTGACGCGTTTTGCAAAATTGATGTGGACACGATGCAGTAATGCATTACCTTAGTCGATCCTAGCACATTCAGTTGTGATGAGTCGAATCAAATGATTAATATCGTTGATTTTTACTGAACAAACCCTATTTAGTATAACCCGGAAGAAAAAATCCAGGCGATTACCTTTTACCGTAAGAACATTCTGAATGTGCACCTCACTGTTAAGAAACAACGGAAGGTACAGTAAAGTACATATTCTAATATAAACATGCAAAACTTTCTAGTGAATGATTAATGGCAGTACATCGGCAGGTCAAAAAAAAAAAAAGTGGGCCGTGAGTCTGTTGAAAATAGTGTTCTACGTGTCTCCAATTAAAAAATTTAACTGGTCCGTAAAAACTTTTTTTTTTTAAGTTACCGTTCCGAAATTATTTTAATTTGGTTTTTGGTGACTACCTTACCTTGAATATGAAATAAAAGTTAATTGGATATATTGGTTTAATGGAAAAAGTTTTCTTCCATGCAATATATTTTGATTAACTCTCAGGCAAATGAATGCTCTCGGTTGTTCAATTATCGTTGTGCTACCCATTTGCTTGCGGAATGTATCATTTATACACATGTAGGTACTCTTAATATTTCATAAAAACATATACGAACCTACAATATTAAATTAATAATTACATAAATATTCTGAACGAACAAAAGTGGCTCTTCGCCTGCAAAAATCGGTCATGTTGAGCCTGTTAAACATACTTAATTTCGTGACAAATATGTTACTAAAATTAAGGAAATGACGAACAAAAAATCAACTTGAAAAACGAATGTTTATATGAAAAGGACTTAATATGTGACCCATGAAAATGTCAAACGATTTACTTAGTTGAATATGTATATGCTAATATCCCGATTAAAAGATATGGAAGCGATAGCCACGGTATGTCAAGGTCCTTTATATGTGCGCAAACTTATAAATTTATATTATATGTAAAAAACGCAACTTAGTATGATTTCTTGACCAAGTAAGTTACAATTTTAATACCTATTGGTGATTTTTATAGTTAAATTCGTTTTGCAATTCAGTGTATTCTTATAATGGTTGACTTATAAATAAGTATTTTGCTAGCCTTTAAATATTGCATTAGTAATATGAACCTTTATATAGATTTTTTTTAAAAATCTGGAAATGTTAAAATGAAAAATTTTAAATGACGGTAAAAAATTGGTCCAAGTAAATATGCTAATCAGAATAACTATTCTGATTTATTTTTAATTAAAAAATAATTTAAAAAGAGTTCATTTATTCATAATTTACAAAAATAATATTTATTTTCGTACGAAATAATTTTTATTTGAAATTTTTTAACATTTAACGTACCTAGGTATATAACTTATTTTAATTCAACAATTTACTAAAACTGCTGCATTTGCAGTTACTGACAGCCGCTTTATATATTACATTTTCTAGGATTTGAAACAACTTGACAGCGTGACAAGAATATGCTTTCCGTTGGAAAAGCGAATAAGGAAATAGATATATTCTAAACACCTTAACTTCTCGGTTAGTAAATCAATACCACAGCTTCCTCAACGTTTTATTATTTCACAAAAATTACTTCCCATTCTGAAAACGACATTTAGCCCTTAATAAAATTGTAACGTAATTGCCTTAAGGCGATGTATAATAACTTATAATAACAAAAATTATAATTGCTTTTTAATTTAAAATAATACGCTTATAACAAATTTTTATTGAGAATTATTCTATAATATACGGGGTTTGTTTCATCGTGAAGAACTAGGAAAAAGATAAAGCGATGGTTAAATTAGCAAATAAGTGTTTTTATACTTGCCTAAAAATAAATTTTACTGAAAAAGTGCAAATTGTGACCAATTCCTAAAATATACCGAAAAACTCCTTTTTCTAGTTTTCTTCATAACTTCTTATTATCAACGGATCAAAGGAAACTTTAAAATTTTGAATCAATTGTAAAACAAATATGTCCTTGGCGCTTGGTGCTGTTAAAATTATCTTATCTTGCTTAGTTTTTGAGATGCGATTTTCAACTTTTTTAGTTCTTATGGGCACTATATTAAATTTTTATTGTTAGTTCGCAACTTTAATGCTTTATATAACGATCGTCAATTTTTTTTTTGATTTCAAGCATTTCCAGATATACAGGGTGTCCCAGATTACATTTCCAGTATGGGGATCTCGCTAATTATAAGAGATGCAGGTTTATTTAAATAAGATGAATTATTCCTTAGAGTATGAGAGGAGCCACAAAAAAGTTTTAAAAGTATAAAATTCCTTGTGCTTCAGATGTTAAAGCAAAAAATATGAAAATGTCAAATTTCTTTTTTCTCCCATAACTTTTTTGTCTTAATCATTAATCAATTTTATTTGTACCTTCTGAAAGTATTTTTTTATGTAAAATGTAACTATTGTCTTAGATTTTTTTATCACTTTTAATTTTTGAGATATTACCTCTAACTTCATTTTTTCTTATTGGCCGTCAAGCTTTTGGAATAGTTCGATGTGCTTCTTTTTTCCTCTTTCTAGCGATATATCATATGTTATTTGTATTTTTATAAATAGTTATTTATAAAAAAATCAAGAAAAGCCGTATTTTATCGATATTTATTCTAAGTTAGCTATGGAACATGTTAAACAGGAAAGTTGGTTTTGCAATAGTTAAATGTAAAAAATTAAATAAGTGAACATGATCCATTAAATATTCTAAAATAAAACGTTTCATTTTGATGGTTACCCTGGTTTGTTAATGTTTGTATTGGGTAGAATTGACGGGTGCAATTCATTTTGATGTTTAAGAGGTGACGCAAAAACACCTTTCAATTCTATTTAATATCAACATTTAAAAACCATGGTAACCACAAAAATGAATCGTTTTATATTAGAATATTTAGTAAATCATGTTCACTTATTTTATTTTTTACTCAAAAACTGTAGGTTTTGCAGAAAAAGTTGAGAAATAAAAAAGTTTCTAAATAAATCAATTTTTGTAATATTTTTTTTAAATTGTAAATTTTCAAGCCTCCAAAAAGTTGTATTAGAAAAACCAACGGGGGTCGCACTTTTCAGCCCCTTGTGATGGTAGGTGATGATTAAAAATATAACTTTAGGCAACCATTTAATAGGTACAGAACATCTACCAAATATCATTCTTCTACATTTATCCAAATTTGAGAAATAAATTAAAACCTAATTTTACCGCTCCTCTTTAGGAGGGTGTAACTCCGAAAGGAGACGTCTAAGGGAATTTATTTATAAAAGCCCCTTAATTTTCGATAAGGAAATACCTCCTGAATTTTGATCGCAATAATAATTAAACACTCTGTATAGGTTAATAACAAATTTAGTAAAAACTAATAAGACATTATCAGTTTACTAATTAACAGGAGGCTAACAGTTAACACAGAAATGAAATATGTAAATCCGTTTTCGAGATAAAGCCCAAAAATAACAAATGAAATCTCTTAATTATGTTTTCGTATGTCTTTTGTTTTTTGATTAATGTAGTGTGGTAAGTGGTAGTATGTACTTTTTTGTATTTTGTTGCGAAGAATATAGAGGTTAAATTTTTGTTTTTTATAGTTACCTACTTTTAGAGTTTCTTAAACTTTTATTTTATATACAATGTAGCTAAAATATTCGAATGAAATGTATTAACATGTTAAATGAAAGTTATATCTTTAGATATTTCATATTCTTTAACTACCTATTAAACTTAAACTCATCTTAATTACATTAAATTTACCAACGAATATTGTTCACATCAAAATTTTATTGTATTACGGTATATCCATTAATAAAATAAGTAGAAGTATATAATTTATAGCTACACGATTTACACAGAATAAATAACACTGAGTTACTGGAATTACCAATTTATTATTTTTAATTATCCTATTTAATCAATTGTCTTAAAATTCTATAACGTTTTTAAGTTAACTTCTTCGTCCGAGAGTTTTACGCAAATGCCTGAAAATCACAAACAACTGCATGCGACAGAACAATATTTATTCCAAACAAGTAATAAATTAACAAAACATAACGCTGAGCAACCCTCAGTTATGCTCGCAGTTCATTTTAAAAATCTTGCCACATTTTGTCCATTATACTTTACTAAATTACATACACAAAAACACTTTCAACTACATTTTTAACATTAAATTACTTTTTTAACATGAAAATATATTTTTTGTCGATTGAGAGATTCGTTTTAAATATAAGTTAATATAATTTCGTAAAATAGTTTGAATTTAACTTAGTTCCAATATTACCTACATTATTTCTAAAGGCTAGTTTTAGTGGTTGGATTTGATGGTTTTATTGAAATACATTTATTTATATACGTATAGGTAACAAATATTTGTATATACTATAAATTGTGTTATTAGCATTTATAAAAGTATTGATTTACGATGACATTTTGATATAACTTTTCAATATTCGTCACAAGCTTAAATTATTGCACACGTATATGAAAGTACATTATATCTACGGCGTAACAATTCATAATAAAACAAAAATTTGGCAATATCGCGGAAAGATTTATACTACGAAGCGTGAGCAAAACAAAATTACAAATTTAAAGTATTGCTAAATTTGAAATGACACCTACAAATATCAGCACAACCATCTAGTCAGAATCATAAATTTTCATTTGCATTCTTTCATTAAAAAGTAATGTTTTCTGAGCTTTAAAAAACCTGTAAAAATATTTCAGTGAATGCGTACCACAGCACTAAACTGCCACCAGTAAGAATAATTACAATATTTGAAATTCAAATCCATGTTTATGAATAATTACAGTTTTACAAGAAAAGAAGCGACATTTTAGGAATTTTTTGTAATTATCTTCTGAAGGTACCTACTTTGAGTTTTACATTCCTTAATCCGCACCCCACTCCAACAACGTTTTATTACTACCAACATTTCTTACATTAAAGTGGAAAGATTAAGTAACAAATAACTTTTTAATTATTTTTCGCAGGAAATTTGTTTGAAATTTGTTATACACTGTGGGCTTATAAAAAACCGTCCTTTTTAAACAAATTTAAAATAAACATTATATAATCCTTAGGAGTATCTAAAAGATATTTGTCACATTGTGTCATGATATGAACCTAGCAATAGTAATAAAAACATGGTAAACAACAAAATTAATTTACGGCACGAAAAGTTTAGATCGTATGTACAGGCATATAAGACGACCCTTAAAAAGCTGAGCGAATATACTCAGAGGTGTATCCCGAGAGAAGGCAACGAAATGCGCTTAATTACAGAAATTTGGAAATAAATTTAAAAGAATATGGTTATTTCGAGAAACCAAATAAAAACCAAAACATATCGATGAAGAATTAAAATTATCTGTTTTTATTCAGTTTCTACGGCAAAAAATGTATCATCTCAATATGTTTTTCAGTTACTACAAAGACTATCGAATTACACAACAACACTATAAAATTATAATAAATGATACCGCAGACAATTGATCCTGTCATTTGACATTTAGTTAGTTGTTTTTATTTTCATGGCTTGATAAGTGATTGGGAAAATACGATTTTGCTTGATTTTGTGACTTATTTATGAAAATAGATACAGTAAGTAATATCTTATTTAAAAGAGAAAAAAAGCACATCTAACTATTCCATAGCCAACTTTGGGGCCCATAAGAAAAAATGAAATTAGGGAGGAGTTATATCTCGAAAATGGTATGATAAAAAAATCTAAAATAACAATTTCATTTTACATTCAAAAGTATCTCAAGAAAGTACTAATAAAATTGATTTAATGAATGACACAAAAAAGTTACGAAAGATTTTGTACTTTTAAAAATTGATTGTAGCTCCTTTCATACTTGGGAAAAATTCGTTTAAGTTAAGCAAACCTGTGTCTTATATAATAAGCAAGATCCCTATGCTGGAAATGTTATCTGGGACACCCTGTATCAGCAATCAGAATTATTATAATTCTATAGGCTAATTCGAAGTCGAGTCCTAGGTGGTTCTAGTGACTTTAATGGCTTGATAAGGTCAACATCCAGCGATATTGCCTCAGAAACCCTTTTTTTGTCTAAGGACCACACTCTCTTCAGTCTTCTATTGCAGTCAGGCTTCAACAGTGACTCTAGAAGTGGCTTCGCGTGCCCATCCAAGGTCCGGTGATGTTTTGCTATTTTTTATTTAGGTCTGTGTGGAGCGCATGATTATTCCCAAGAAATACCATTATAAATAGAAACAGGTTATTATTCCAATTTCAGATCGTCTTATACGGCTAATATAAGCTAAACACATGAAATGTAACTCGAAAGTTGGACTTCGTCTTATACGCTGATATATACGGTATTTGCATTATCTTTAAATAGTAAAAACAAAATTTTTAATTACACCTAAAAATATTTAGAACTGAAGTTTCAATCATCACATTCTTTTTTGTCATATAAGTCATCTCTAGCAATTTCATAACAATAATAATTTAATTTCAGTAATTTAATTCACTTTAAAATAATCATTTCAAACTGCTTTAGTTTGTAAATGGTTAATGTTCTCGCAAGATTTTATAAAATTAAACATCTAGAAAAAAAAAATTGCCGAGGAGAAAACGTGTAACGGTAATAATAATAGTGAGAAGAAAAATAGTTGGCAAAGGACAATTCTATAAGTTTTTTTTATAGATATTGCAAGGACCTTTAAGTTTTTTTCTTCTTAACATCATTTTTGTTACGACTATTTTGATTGATAAGCAAAAATAATCAAATATAAACTTTATCTATCACAATAATTGCATCGGTGAATGTACAGAAAGTAGTTAAATTCAAAAGAGTATCACATGTTTGTAATAAGAAGATATGTAATGAGCTAACGCTTAATTTTTTACGTGATCTAGCTCTGTATACTGCCTTATCACGCACTCATTTGTAATTGTCACTCCCCTAATATTGTTGGCATTTTCATTTGATATGTAATAAATTACCATTACAAGTTGAGTTTCGTTCGTGGGGGATTCCAACCCTAGTGTCAACAAGTCACGCTATGGCGAAGCGAATCTTGAGGTCCCAAGTATATTATTTTTGTTATTTTAGTTAATTAGACAACATATATAAGGGCTGCTAACAGAAAATTTATTATTGTCAAACATGTTATGAAGCAACAGTATCATAGCTGACCGCGGTAGGGTAAAAACTACCCAACATTAATATACCGTTTTGGAACGCGATGCAGCAATACAAGCGCTGAAGAATAATAACCACTGCAACAGCATTACCTGTGTGGCTGTTTTATAAGATAACAACGAAAAATGAGCAAATACAAATTATCTAATATTACCTGTTCGCAGCACTTTTCACCAAATTTGTATTTACTTTGCTTTTAAATCTACACGAAAGGGTTAAAGGGCAAATGTTGAATGTAGTTTTTATAATTTTTGGTGAAGTAGAGAATTTGTTTTTATTAATGTTTGTTCTTTAAAACAGTATTAATAGCCTCTAGTAATTAAAGTGCATTATTATGGTATTTTGAAATATTGAACATCCTTCTGATACAAAAGTTTAACTAAACTTTTTAAAACAGTTTACGTTGATTTATAGTCTTTTAAACCTTTTTCGGATACAATTTAGAATTGGCTTTTAAATTGAACTAAAAACCTAGTTACTTTGAAAATATTACATTTGAAATATCACTATGGTCATAGAAATGGTATTCATGTATTAAACAAAAACTTTTATCCTGGTCCTAATTATTATCTTGCCGTTTAAAACCTATGTAGATAGATCTTTACTCAACAAACAATTGAAATTGTATAATTTTTTTCAAAGTCAATTATAACTTCGACAAATTACATAAAATTTGCTTTGAAGGTGTATGTTAAATTAAATAGCAAATATTTTAATCTCGTATTTGAAATGTTTTCTCTGAGAATAATTTACATAGATTTAATCAAATTTATCATAATTAATAATTAATACCTGGTCTATATGTCATTTAAATTGTCGAATTTTGTCTTTAATTTATAGTAATATCGCTACGATCTATCAAATTTTTCCAAGAGTGTTTTATTTGTTTTACCAATCCATGATTAATCCGTTTAATGCTGTCCAATTTTCGATTTCTATGTTTAGGTTTTTCACGATGTTAGATTTAAACAAAGCTTTCTTAAATTATAAGATTTTAATTATTTATAGGAATTTTTTGTAGCGAAATGAATTAGGTAATTCTTGTCTCTTCTTTATTGATATCGTTATTCGATCATATATTCGTATGGGTTATTTTCTTAAAAACCTCTGCTGTCGAAGCACCACAATTACCTTTTCTTATAAATATTTTTATCGTTCATAAAGATTTTATTGTAGTTGTACAGTTGTTTTCTTTTCATTTCTTTCTGCTTATTTATTGCACGTAATCTGATATTTCGTCAACACTTCTCTTCATTTGAATCATCACTTTTTAATTGTTTTTTCCAGTTTTTCATATTTTTCTACTACATTTTCTTTTATCATCTTAATTTATAACGCACATTCTTCAAATATTTGTCGGCCTGTTTCAGTTTGTTGATTTATTTTTCTTTCTATTCCAACACCTTCCACACTACACTGTTATTTCCCGATCCCATTGCTTACTGCGCTGCTATTGTTTCGCTTACTTAGCAGAACAGTCAACTGGACAGGTCACTGACTGGCGTACAAAGACCAATGTATTTAATTGTTTAACAGTAATTACTTACTTGAAGTTTTCTTCCAAGTTGAACTTTTTTTTTACTAGAACTGAACCTCAATTTCCCAAATCACATTTTATATAGTCTTTAGTAAACTCGTGTAAAGGAGATGCCGATCAAGTTAGAAAGCTCCTTATTTTATCCTGCAAAGTTCTTAAATAGAAATATGTAATTTTATGATACTCTCGAAAATGCGTAAACAACTTACCTGTAAAGCACTTATCTTTAAGTAAATCGTAAAACATCGAACAATTTACATTAATTTCTATTAGAAACAAAGTATACAGCACGGTTTCTGCCTTACCATTATCTTTAATGATTTTGCAAGGAGTTAGTTTAGAATGCAATAGCTCTAAAGAGCGCGTGGTATATTATTGAATTAAATTGCAAGGGTGTCGACCGCAACGTTAAGATAGTAAAGCTACACGTATAATTCTCCACAGCAAAATTAATTTATATAGCTGCTTTAATGTTGCGAGATATCAAACGGAGATTTTATAATAGATATTTTGAGGAAATTAATTTCGTTATGTAGAACAGTCAAGCTTTAAGTAAACCCATCAAAGTTGAACCGAAGTTTATTGAACAGGATTTGTCGCAGAACATCAGTTGACATTTATCCATAAATCCAAAGGTAATTTTATTAATTAAGCTTTTCATCTCGATTTATTGACATATAAAATTGCCAATTTAGGTCAGCAATTTCGACGCGTTTGCGTTTATCGTTTTATTCAATACAATGAAACAATCTTTAATTAACAACTTATTGAATTACGAGGTGCGACAATTTAATTACCGGAATGGCCGTGTATTATCACCTGTGAAGTGAGTTAGTTGGAATCACGTAAGTAGTCGTGTTTGTACATGTTTTAAATAATGCGTTACCAAACTTCAAGCAAATAGAGCCATTCGTAATGAGTTCTTGGTAAAACAATAGAGATCTGAATTGGATTGAATCGGCGGCTTCAAATTGTGACTGATTTTTCTGCAAATAAGCACCTATTTTTGAAACTAATTAGCGGTAACGAAATATTGTGCTTCCGGTACGATTCAGAAACGAAACAACAGAACATGCAGTGGAATCACAAAGTCCAACACTCCCAAATAAAAAACACGCTTGTGACACTCGCGTTTCAAGACCATGCTGATGTTTTCCTTCAATTACGAAAAAATTGAGGGACTATCTGGCCAAAACATCGATTATACAAATAGATTATTCTGACTATTCACCTGACTTAACGTCCCGTGATTATCGTCTCTTCTAAAAACTAAAGACCACTAAAAAGACGAAGTTATCCAGTGTAACCCAGCAAAGGATCCAAGTGTATCCTAAAAACAAATTCCAGGCCGATTTCCAAGAATGAGAAGACCCTCTAAATTAGTGTACAGAGTGGTCCAAATTCGATGGGATTGCATGGGTATCTCGCTTAATAGGCAAGATAGAGAAACGGTTCAATTACCTAAAATGTGCAGTTTTTTTGAGTCAAACTCAGAATCGTTTTCGAAAATATTCTATCATTTCCGGTTTTCGAGTTATTGTATAAAAAGTATTTTTTTGTCACATTAATAATGTGTCATATCTCCGTTATTGTTGTAAATATCAAAAAAGTTTATAAACAATATTTTAAGATATTTCTATGCTAAGTTTGATTACACTAAAAAAAAAATTACGCACGCCGTTAAAAAGTTATGACACAAACTTACCTTTTTTTAAATGGAAGCTATAGCTGGCTATGGCCTATTTAAATTCCTTATTTTTTCCCTTTCCAAATATATTAGGGTTGATGTATTTATTTTCAATAATACGCAAGTTACAAAGGTTTTTAAATTTTTTTAAAGATGAAAAACAAAAAGTAGGCTGTGGAAACAAAAAAAATCAAGAAAAACAGAAAATGATAGAGTATATTTGACAACTGTTCTGAGTTCATCTCAAAAAAGTGCACATTTTTGGTAATTTAACTGTTTCACTATCTGCTATTAAGCAAGATACCCATGCAATCCCATCGAATTTGGACCACCCTGTATAGATGCACAAGGAGACAAGTTCGATGCTGACAGCAGCCATTAATGTTCAATTGCGAATATATGCGTTCCGGTAATTAAATTGTTACACCTCGTATTTTACGAAAGAAAACCTTAAGAGTTTTAAGATTTATTTGAATATTACACCGACCATGGGAAAAAAGTAAAAATATTTGTTCGGGAACATTGTGTACTATCAGATTGCCTTATAAGATATCGCATAATCGTATTTGGTTACTTCTACCTTAAACTCATTTTGTTAACTGCACATTAATTAAAAAGTGGACGAAATAAAGAACACATATATTTTATTTTATTAAAAGTAGCTGAGCGTAATAAGGTTAGACCGAATTATGTCACTAACATACTTGTATTCTTACGCCAGATTTTTAATGTCAACAGGAATAAACGTTGAAACTGTTGAAAAGAGCAATCTATTTTCTGAAGATGAACTTGTTTAGATAAGTGACAAAGTTATAAAAAAATATAATTGAACTATAACAATGACGTTGTCTTTAACAACGAGTAAGAAAATAAGTTTGATAGAAAAATTTCAGTTTTAATTTAGCAAATTATAAGATTGTGAGAGAACTTTCAATGCCTAAGGCTAATTGAAAAAAAGTCCATTTATTTTATATCAAGACTTGCCACTCTTTTCGTTTGTAATTTTTGTTTTAAATTTTACACAAAAAATTAAAACAATTGCGAAATGCAGTATATATACGGTGACCATACGTCTTTTATTGTCCTTTAGATTTATTTATTTATTGAAAGCTCAATTTTAAAAATATATGGACAATAAATTACTTAATTGGTGTTAATGGTGCCGGTCACATTTGAAACATTTGCATTAGTTTTGTTGTAAAATACCTTCCAGTTAAGTTACTATCGAAGTTATAACAGTAGAAATTTGCTCATACTTTTATGTCTATTCGGTACGAGTTGAATATCTTAAAGAAATTTTTCATGATTTAGATTTTTAGTAATTAAAACTACTACGCTACGGTAAAGCTAGGTGGTTGACTCTATAATCAGCTTTAGAAAGAGAAAGGATAGTAAAATTGCAGCTCTCAAAATATAGATGAATGTAAAAAAATTATTTCACAATTGGAAAAAGCTCACTATCAGAATACAAAACCATTTAAACAATTTGTGCAATCATTTTATCCATCTTGTATTGATAACCTATTTAAATCAGTGGGATATGGCTGTTCAAGAAATAGCTCAAATTGACTGGGTCTTTTTATTTGAAATACCGTTTGGTCTAAGGTAAACAAAATTGTAATTTTGGTTTCAAATTTAAAAAAAAACAAATAAAAAAAGAGTGATTATTTGGATGAAATTTGCTTTACCAAAAATTTTTTAATTAAAAAAATTACACGAATGACAGCAAAATTCAATAATCATTGAACAAAAACGGGTTTAAATATTTTAACATTGCTCTGAAAATTTAATACCTTTTAAAAACCTGTCATTAATTGTTAAGTAAGTATACCTTAAGTTTAAACGCTTCTTCTGGGAGAGTATTTTTTACCATTAATATTTTTAGACCAATAACAAAAAAATTTATTGAAAATCGAAACACTAGAACCTTACAAATATGAACTGTGCTCAATATAAAAATAACCTGTAAAAAAATACATTTCTACCAAATATATCATTTAAGTTTAAAAAAAACTATATTATTATTAATTATATATTAATTAAATACTTAAAATTATTAGTGTTGTGTATAAAAAGAATTATATTTATGACAATTTTTGTTGCTGATGTGAAAAATTAAAAATTATTATGTTCTTAAAACCACTTCAAAAAGGTGAATTGTGTTTTTTTTTTTGAACGGAGGCTTACGACGTTTGGTATAGGTTCTCGCCTGGTGGCTCTATTTGTCCTTTATTTTTCACAAGAAAATATGGTCACCGTAGGTATAATAAATAACGTTAATCGCTGTAATATCCGACAATAAGGTGTTTATAGTTACCTATCTAAAGAATTACTAAAAATTATTACTGTGTTTTTAAATTTATTGCTCAAAAATTTTCACGAAACCTTATATTTTTTATATCAAATAATTTCTTCCTTTTTTTTAAAAATTTTTAGCGTCACATTTAATTTTATCGTCATTATACTTTACCTATCCAATCGATGGAATGCTTTTACCATTTTGGTAAATACATTGTTGTAAAAATATATGTATAGTAATTATTAGGAAAATCAATAATTCAAAAGCTAAAAGGTTAGGTTGTAAGAGCAATAAAAAAATCTGTAATAAATAACATGTATTTTTAGTTTTTATTAAATAAATAATAAAGAAAAATTAAAAAATAATTTGCTTGTCATAAAAGTACGAGTTTATAACAATGCGGTTGTCGATAACGCGGATCGTATGCAGTCTAGTCTAGATCTAGATCAGTTCCGTTATTTGCACATTAATTTGTGTAAATTCTTGTAGCCTGAAGTGTAAATGTCTAGCGATCAAAAAATATATTTCTGTTATAATATCACGACATTGCATAAAATATATTATGACTTTACTAAACAAATGTTTTCACCCTTTCAATAAACCTTGTACGAAACTATTAGATTTCTACATAAAATGGTTTATACTTTTATACCCATGCCAGTCATTATTTAAACAGAAAATATAGTTTTACCAATGAAATGGTTTCAAATTGAAAAAATGTAAATCTTATTTGTAATAAGCGTAATTTAAACACAATATATGCAAACAATAAATAAAATAAATAATAATTTTTTTTACATCTGTATGATATCTTTTGATTATATAAATATGAAGTATCAACTTCATAAAATAAGTCATTAAATGATTTAAAATGAACGCACAACTAACCGTATGATTAATTAATCTTTAGTTGTATAAATAATGTATTCAACTCAGTAAATTAATTATTTAAGCAATTCAGTTTAATATTCGTTTGTGAAGAAAGTAACGGTGTACCTACATGAAAAATACATTAAAGCAGTTCTAGTGATGAAAAACGCCATTTATATTAATTTAAAATGTGTTAAATTGCCTATTATTATAATTATAACCCACCATTTAGTTTCATTATGTACATCAACGACATTATAATTAAATACATCATTTATAAAAGTGACAAATGAGACATTTTCTTCTGGGTTTAAAATCAACACAAAACAACATTTAAAAATTGAAAGTGTAAATTTTTACAGTATACATTAGCTTTTTTAGTATTAATATTGTTACAAAAAATTATTCATTGCAAATTGCAAATGTATCGCCCAATAAAATTAGGTTAAACTAACACTGTGTGGCGTTATCTCAAAAGCAAATTTGTCAGATTCGTAAATGAATGCAAAGCAGTAACAGAAACGTGCTTTATAAGAATTTTCTGGCAAAAATAGGTCACAGTTATTTGTAAAAAGCAGAGGGTTGGAAGAAACGTTCAGTTTATTGTGGCTAATGGTTTGAACAATATACATATTACACTATTATAAGTTTTTTCTCAATTTATTGTAATAATCTTAGATAAATCCTTAAGTCATTTAAACATGTTTTATTTTTAATATCAATAGCATATATTTTTTTTAAAAAATAATTTTACTTTAAAAAAAGAACCTTAAAATTAGCAGTTTAATTAATAAACGATATGCATACTGTCATCTAGAAGAAGATATAATATAGATGTTATTGATTTTTGCTGTTGTACCTACCAATAAATCGTGCGCAAAGCTGTTCCTATGTTGTCGAAGTGCTGAAGTATTACAGTCGTACCGTTAGACAAGATGGAAGTTCGTGCCGTAATCAGTTATAAAGCTTACAAAAAAATAACTCTTTAAATTCATGGAGACAGTGGCGTAGGCAGAATACCTATTTTTTTTAGGTCACCACTCTCTTTTTAAGTATTTTAGCAGCAGGATTTTTGATAGTTTCATCATAGGTGGGGGGGGTTAATAAACACTGAAGAGCTGAAGATCATTTTTTTAGCACAAAATTTACAGTTTTCCAGCTCTATAATGACATTGCGAACCTATGGGGGGTTCTGACCCCCCTGCCTACGCCACTGCATGGAGAGATAAAAGCTGTTATTAGTGACTAACAACAACAATGAAAAGTGGAAAATGAAATTTTAATGCAGTCATATCAGCTTCAATGACGAACCAAGATTAGCAGACCATCAGTAAAATGCGGCTGTTTTATGAGCTACAAGGTGGTTTACCCGGCGTTGCACGGGCGATTACAATTTTAATTACTGTTTTAACTTGAATAAGCCCAATAATTCCAAATCATACACAAATGACATACTCTGATCAGTCATCTTTTCATTTTCTTATAATTCCTTAAAAAATAACTATTTATTGCTTAAAAATTGAATAATAACTCAAATTTATTTTCTTTCGTCTTGTTTCAATTAAAAATGTACTAATAAAAATAATACTTCATGTACATTTATTACTAATTGTATACAAAACAATCTTTACTTGAGAAATACACCGCGCCGTATCGTGCTATGACCAGGTATTTGCCGACGTAAGATCGAATCCCGTCCAAGAAATTTTTTATTTTTTTTAAATTGTTAATATGTGCTTGTACTTAAAGTTTGGCGTTAGATCTGCAAGGTCCTAAATAGTAACTGTGCAAAATTTGGTCCCGATCGGTCAACGGACCTAGGATTCTATAGCGAACAAACAAACAAACACACAAACAAGCTCTTTTATATATATAGATATAGAAGATGAAGAAGAAGAAGAAGATTGTCTGATAGACGAAAAATAATCCACTCGCTTGCGAATAAGTTATAAACTATTTTACTTAACCATTTTGATATATACAAATTTACTGTTAAATGAGTTTCTTGTTTTTTAACACTAAATGTACATTTATGGCTCTCGAATAAAAGAAAAAGCAACACATGGAATGACAAACTCGCTGTCAAAAAAATTGCGAAGATAGGGCAGACGATAAAAAACGCATATATTTAGGGATTCCCGTGGCGTATTCAAGACCGATTACATCTCAAAGAGTCAGATCATCACCAAGAGCTATTTATTATCGGGATCGTTTTTTGAACCTTTAAGACCTAATAAAGCAAAATAGAAAATATCACATACCTATTTCCATTGTTGCGAATCTTTCGTCCAACATTTTTTTAAATTTACTTTACTTGTCGAAATTGACTGGGCGATTTTTTCTTTGCCTCCAATGAAGACCCAGCTTTCTATTAAGCGGTGAAAATCGGTCCAGGAGATTATATTAAAGGGTATCAAATGAGTATGAAAAGTTTCACAAAAAGGGTTTAGCCGATGTACGGATGGGCAATGTGTGCCCATTTATTTCTTTTCACCACTATCACGACATATATATTCCATACAATTTTATTAAGTACTATCTGATATAATACGTCCCAAAAAAACATTATAATATTACAAATGCACGTTTCAGTGTATTTAGGGTTTCTGTGAATAAGTTAGTTAGCTAGACAACACAGAAACAATACAAAACAAATAAAATTTTGAACAACCTAGTGGCTGCTTGAACGTATTTTATTTCTGCGTTGTTTTAAATTTTTTGTAACAAATTAGGAAATAAAAAGTAACAAAGTTACTTTCTGGTTTATTTGGCCTAATGTTAGTAAAAGTTTTGTAAATATACTGAGCTAACTAAATATATTTTACCATGAAACATTTATGGAAATATATGTACTAACAGTAACTATAAACAGGACCGTGTATCCCAATCGGGTAAAAATCTCTAAAATATTTTTATTCGTTTTCAGAATAAGACAGATACACGCATCAAGGCAGTTAGTGTAGCGCAGCGGTCTCCAAACTTTTTTGGTAGCGCACTCTTACTTTAATGTCAGAGAATCAACGCGCACCACAGAATAAAAAGTCACAAACGATTTTTTACAAAACTCTTTAAATTATGCTGTATAAACAGAAATGTTAATTTATTACAAAATATCTCGCGCACCCCACTTTGGAAACCACTGCCTTTAGCATGTAACCTACGTACGTTTATGTAAAAAATGTTTCTTACAATTTCATTCTTAGTAATTTCTTACATTAATAAAGAGATTTTGACAAAGATTTTGTTTATTCCTTGCTATTGAGAGACATAATCGTAATATAAATTACTACAGGGACATATCAATTCCAGGACATAAAATTTTCAAAAAAATTATCGAAATTGTTTTGTCATAGTTACCTATACCTTTAACTAAGCATGCATCAACGAAAAAGTTAAAGAAAATATTTACAGAAGAAGCCAATTTATATTCTGCTAAGGTGTTTTTATTATAAATTCATTCGACAAAATCAATGTGGTATAATAGTTTAATAAACAAATTATGAATGCATCGTTACAAACCAATTTTATTAAAAGCTTATATAATCAGCTGTAGTATCACCATTTTAAACAATACTTTTTTTATACTATGTATGGCGAAAGTAAAAAGTGAAAAGTTTTAAAAAGATTACTGAACTAATTGCATGAAGTTGTGTCAATTCGATATGCTACAACTTAACTTTATTAATAAACCTCTTTAAGAAGTAATTTAATAATCAGTATAAGATGCTTTCATCAGTTATTATTCTTTTTTGTTGATCGTTGGAGTTAGTATAAAAAAACCTTTAAAAAATTGATTTTTGAGGTTTATGAATTACCGTAATTTTTAATTTTATAGTAACAGTCTTATTTTGTAAAAGTAAAATATTTTTAACAAAAGGTTTAATTTGTCTTACTTTAAGAAGCAAAAGATTTGATCTTTTTAATAATATATCAATGTTTTGACTAAAATTTAAACCAACAATTTGTAGGTAAATAAAAGAGTCTCAGTAAACAAAATAATCTAAATTTTTTAGGTCATGGTGTAGAAATTTTTAATATATTGACCAAACATTTTAATATAAAACATAAATCATAGTTACACAATAGATAGCCGATACAGTTTGGGAATTTCTAACTAGAAGTTATCGTCCTCGCAAGAGTTGCCATAATAGTAGCCATATCGGAAGTAAATGTAGCTACAGCGATTTGACACATAATTTGTGAGCACGTTAAAATACAAATATTGTATAAAAAATTTAAAAAGCGCAGCCGTTTTTTGACTATAGCATGCACATAAAAAGTAGGGAATGCCGGTATATCAGTTGTTACTAATAGTATAACAAATAACTATAATAAAACGTTTTTCAACAAAATATGTAAATGCTTTTGGGGCAGCAAACATATGGACATACATACGTATTCAACTCACAGTGAGAATAGTGTATTCAAATTTTAATTAACTTAATAAATAATGAGATACTACACCACATTTCTTAAACTTTGATAAGATTATAAAAAAAATGTATTCAGAAACAGTTTTTTGTAAATTCTTAGAAAACAAATAAACATTAAAAAGTCAGGACATTTTAGTACGTTTTACTTGTTAACGAATAACATAAAAAAAACTCATTTAAATAACTAAAAAAGACGTCGCGTTTTCTTCCGTTTGTGGCATTTTAATTATTAGGTTTATGTTTTTTCAAATATAAGCCCTGATTTAAAAAAATATAAAGCAATTTTAGCATAACAACCTCGCAATGTAATTACTTTGCTCTTGTGGGTATTAATTAGTTTAGCTTAAGATAATTATAAAAATTTCACAACATTTTTTGTTGGCTTTTAAAATATATTAAAACGTATTAAGTTAGGTCCAAAGCGCATCGAAACTTTCACCTTTTGATAATTTTCGTCCGTATGCTTTCCAGAATATCACTGTTTTGCTTTTCGTTTTTTTTTTCACATTCCCTGAAACAAAGTACTACAATTTTCTTTATGGCCATAGGTCTCAATTTCATCGACTTAAGCGACATGGTGAGCCATAAAACTGAATCATCCTTTGTTCGCTTTACCATTTGAATATTTGTACAAAAAACGAAAGACATGTGTATTGTATAAACTGCGGAATCCTCGGTTTCCAAATTTTAAAAAACGATCATAACGTGCTTGTTTTTATATCTAGTACTTAGTACAGTGATTCTCAACCTGTGGAGCCTGTCCTCTAGGTGGGAGGGGGGCGCAAAATATCATAAGGGATGCGCGAAAATAATTGGAAATTAAAGTCAACTTACTTAATTAAACAATAAAAACACCATAAAATAAAAAACATCCTAAAAATTACTGCAGTGTTCCTGATTTTCATTCATTTTTAACCAACTTATGTATACGCATTTTAAAAATACTATACTTAGTCAAAGGTCGGGTAAAAGATTGCCAAGCTTGTTTGACTTTCCTAGCTACTTTAGGTGGTCTAATATTTGGACGACTTACGTACAGCTCTTAAGCAAGCTGTGCGTGGAACAGCCTTAACTAATGCCTAATTTACATTGGTATAGTAGCTTATGCAAGTAACTAAAGCAAGTAGCTAAAGCAAGTTACTAAATCAAGTAGCTAAATTATGCGTCTACACACAATTTAGTGAAGTTGTTTAGTAAACTGACAGAAATGGACTATCGTGCGATAGTCCGCTTATCAGTCAAAACATGTATTGAAAATTTGAGCGAAGAATTATTGGAAATGGTACGGGGTGATAGGAAAAATTTAATTGTGGTATCTTCACCCCAACGTACTAGTGCCTAATTTTTTCTTTTTACACTTTTTACACACGTTAAGCGCACAAGTGTGACAGTGACGTTTAAAAAGGAAGCGCAGGTCAGGTCACTTGCGCAAGTAAATAGAAATTACTAATCACTAAATTGTTTACTTGCGCAAGTACTAAACAAAAGTGTCTACACGTTGCAAGTAGCTAAATTTAGCTACTTGATTTAGTTACTTGCATTAGCTACTATACCAATGTAAATTCGGCATAATGCATTAAATTGCTCGTTATCAATGGCAGAGAGACGTCCACGACCTTCTTCATCTTCAAGGCTCCCATCTCCGCCACGAAATTTTTGAAACCAACGTTGTGCTGTACATTCGTTAACGATTTCTTGTCCAAATGCATAGTTGATATTGCGAGTCATTACCGCTGCCCAATTTGAACTCATACAAAAATTTTAATCAGAATTTTTTGTTTTCAATTATTATTCAATTGTCAAAATTAAAGTCAAATTATTAATAAAAATAAAACGAGTATTACAATAATATAGAGCGAAATCTGAGCTTTAACTAGATATATAACGTGGTTACAGTGAAATAAGTTTTTATTCAAAAACCAAACGTCAAAGTTTAAAAACAAAAAACCAACATTGATTTTTTACCAAAAGTAAATTTTCAAAAATGAGAATTTTATAACTGTATTATAAGAATTATGCCTTGACAATTCTCGAAAGAAAATATTTCTATTGTTCATAAAATACATGACAGTTATATCCAAAACTAACAAATCTTCAATTTTTAAACACCTTTATGATTTGTTTAAATACGTGGGATATCCACAAAGTAAGTTCCGTTTGGCTTTTAAACAAAAACCAAACGTATAAAAACAATTTTTTATTGCATTGTAAAGTACACACCTTAAACTATTTTTCCACGTAATTTCCACCATTGTTTAGGCATTTTTCATTGCGGGCACAAGTTTTTGTATGCCCCTGTCATAGAACGTTCCCGCCTGTATTGCGCGACGCAGTTTTTTAAGGGTTCACAGTCTCACAGTATGCAGTTGCAGCATAAAGTCCACCAGCAAGACACCTTGTCAGACCCAAAACACGGTGTACCTGATTTTTCGAGTGTTTAGGGTTTGTTTGAGTTTTGTCTTTTGTTGGCGATGAAGTGTGTCCATTCCATTGATTGCCTTTTTGATTCAGGCGTTTTGTGGGCATCCTAGGTCTCATCATCAGTGACGATGCAGCTCAAGATGTCATCATCATCATTGTTCTACCAGGTCAAAAACTCAAGTGGTTCTTCTTCTGACGGAGCAACAGAAAGTTCAACGTCAGGCTAGACGTTGAACTTTCTGTTGCTCCGTCAGAAGTTTCGGCACCCAACGAGAACACAGTTTTCGATATTGCAGATTCTATGAAGCAATTTAATGCAAAAGAGTACGTGAAATTTGCGGAAATTGCAGTGACAATTTCGTAATGGTGAATGTTTGGTTTTCCCTAATCGTCTTTTCAACTCCATGCACCAAATCATCAGTCACCAAAGATGGGCGGCCACTTCGTTCTTTATCTTGCACATTCTCACGTCCTTCTTTGAACAGTCGTACCTATCTCCGTACCATTGAATCACTCATTGCATTTTCTCCGTACACTTCACAGACTTGTTTATGAATTTCACAAGGTTTCACATACCTGGCATTGAGAAAACGTTTACAGATCGCATTTCACAGGTGGCGGGATTTGCAATTCGCTTCGACATTATAAAATCTCGCCGTGCAGCACACACAATAACAAGCGATCTCAAAATGGTGTCTATCTCTTCCTACTGAGTCAGTGCAACCGGCGCGAATGCGCGAAATTGCCACAGTAGCGCCTGCGCGGCAACACGTGGCAACGGAACTTACTTTCTGGATAGCCCACGTATTATAGAAGTATGGTACAAAATAAATTCAAACATTAATAAAACTGTAGTTTTGTTATAACAGAGAATGTAAAATGTTGTATAAGTGTTTTAAAAGAATAATTTTAGTTTATTGCCGTTCAGTGAGTGATAATAAAGAAAATAAATTAAATATAACAATTATAATTATTGAATCGGTGATTAATATGTTTCTAGCTTCTACTCAGCTTCTTCACAATAATTAAAGACTCTCGCCTTGTTTACTCGCTTCAGTTCCACGTCCTTAGAAATATTCCATTTCTTAAACAACCCACACACACAAAACGGATTTCAAATTAGCAAAATTCATTTGTATTAAAACATAAAGATGCTTTTGAATAAAGTCATTTGTTTAGCGAAGACGTGACCTTAAAAGTTACCTGAAATATTAAATAATTATGTAAAATCATTAGGAGAAATCTTAGATTTAAATATTTTTATTGACACTTTTAATTTATCGCGGATTTGCAAGAAGATCAACATAACTGAAAATTTGTAGTTTTTTATTGGTGTGCAAAAAAATTAGCGGAAAGATGTTGCTTTATTTTACAGAAATGATTTTCTTAAAATGGTCAAGAAAGAGAAAAAGAGTGAGCAGTAATGTCGCCCACTCATCAAATTTTTATTAAGTAATTTAGAGGTTAGTTTTTATAGCAACTTGAAATATTATGTAATGAGTGAAAAACGGTTGGCACCTTTTCTACAATAAAATCAGTGCCAAGAGTTAAAATGCATTTTTTTTTAACTTTTATGGATTCAAAAATTTCAACCCGCTTCCTAAGTAATTACGTTTTTAGAGTTAAGTCGTTGTTCTCGCATAAGAGCGATATGTTTATGTTTAATACAAAACAATAAATAAACCGCTGCATCTCTCAATCTGTTAACGAAAGAAGGAAAACTAGTCAAAAGTAAGATATTTACCACTTCGCTAATTGTTTCACGAAAACGAACAAGCAATTCAGTCTTTTGGCATCAACATGACATTAAAATTGGCTACAGGTAATGTTGAAGTTGTTCGAGGAGAGATAAACGACACGGTACAAATTGTAACATCAGCTCATCGCTTTCTGTTAGACGTAATGGATTAGGCTCACGTAATGGAAAAACTGAATTGTACAAATGAGGATTTTATGCTCGTCGCATAGCGTCAGAATGCTAGTAACTGACTATGAAATCCGACCAATTCAGGCAAAATTTACGCTAATAAAGCTAGAGAGCTTCTTTGACTGTTACCATAACGGGTAATTGAACATGATGAAAAATGTATAAGTAACGATCATTGTGACTGGGGTATTATTAACAAAAATGTTGCCAGTCGTTTGCTGAACTGGTTCTATTTGATTAAACAAGAATCTATTAGATTAATTTGTAAAAATAACAATATTCAATTTGTTATTTTAAATTTAGAATACGGTTTAGTCCAATAGGAATGTTAAAGTTTTAATTAGCCCCATAAACGAGTATCATTAAAAAGCAAATTAGACTGATGAAGTATATAGCTTTTAAGATTTTCAGATAATTAAAACTTGCGTTCTAAACTATTTAAAAATTCATTGTCCCACAACTATCACAAAATCTAAAGGGAACGTACCAGGAAATGACATTTTAGAAGTGAATAAAACAAAATTTTACAAAAAAATGTATTAATGCGAAGATTACCACTTTGCCAAGTTGGATTCAAGTATTTATTAAACAGTATCTATTTAATTTTACTAATACAACAAGTGATTAACAACAATATATGCAGTATCTGTTAATTAAAATAATACAGAAATACAAAATAATTTGAAAAAAGTCAATTTGGGGCGAGTTGGCTTATACAGGGTGTCCCAGATTACATTTCCAGCATGGGGATCTCGCTTATTATAAGAGATACAGGTTTGTTTAAATTAGATGAATTTATTATTCCCTACTATAAGAGGAGCTACGATTAATTTTTAAACAAAATTGCTCTTACTTCAGAAGTTATAGCAAAAAATATAAAAATGTTCTTTTTCTCTCATAACTTTTTTGTCATCAAAACCATTTTATTTGTACCTTCTTAAGGTACTTTTTTATGTAGAATGTAACCATTATTTTAGATTTTTTTTAAAAACCTATCATTTTCGAGATATAACCCCAAACTGTATTTTTACCTATGGGCCGCGAAGTTGGCTATGGAATAGATAGATGTTCTTTTTTTTTCTCTTTTAAATGAGATATTACTGGCTATATCTATTTTTATAAATAAGTCACAAAATCAAGAAAAATCGTATTTTACCCATTACTTATCAAGCTGTCTATGAAAATAAAAACAAAAAACAACTAATTAAATGTCAAATGACAGTTACCATTTGTCTGTGGTATCGTTTATTAGAATTTTATAGTTAAGTTGTGTAATTTAGTAGTCTTTGTAGTAATTGTTATAATGATGGCTACATTTAAAAAGAGCGAAAAATGTTACAAGTTTAGATGCTATATTTTTTACCATAAAAACTGTGTAGAAGCTGAGCGAATATACAAAGATATATCCTAAGAGAAGGCAATGAGGGGTGCGTAATTACAGACATTTGGAAATAAATTTAAAAGATTATGTTTTTTTCGAGAAACCAACCAAAAATCCAAAACAAATTACTAAAGAATTAGATATAAATGTTTTTACACAGTTTCTATGGCAAAGAATGTAGCATTTCAACATATAAAAATTTTTATTAGTTGTTTATGTGCCCATAATTATATGATAACAAATTTGCTACAAAGACTATCGAATTCCACAACAATACTACAAAATTCTAATAAATGATACCGCACAAATAGTAACTATCATTTGTCATTTAATTAGTAGTTTTTTGTTTTTATTTTCATAGATAGGTGATGGGGAAAATACGGTTTTTCTTTATTTTGTGACGTTTATAAAAATAAATAAAGCAAGTAATATCTCATTTAAAAGAGAGAAAAAAACACATTTAACTATTCCATGGCCAACCTTACGAAGAAAAAACGAAATCAGGGGTACTATCTCAAAAATATTAAGTGAAAAAAAAATCTAAAATAACAGCTACATTCTCCATTAAAAGTACCTTTAGAAAGTACTAATAAATTGATCTAATGAATAAAATAAAAAATCTGTGAGAAAAAAACGAAATTCAACTTTTTCATATTTTTTGCTATAACATCTGAACTGAAGTACGAGAAACGTACTTTTAAAAATTGATTGTGGCTCCTCTCACACTTGGGAATAATTAATCTAATTTAAACAAACCTGTATCTCTTATAATAAGTGAGATACCCATGCTGAAAATGTAATCTGGGACACCCTGTATACCAATCACCTAAACTGTAGCTGTCTTAAACATTAATCAACAATTTTCAATACTAACTTGCGAACATATTAGAACCATGTCTTAAGTTGTACGATTATGTAAACTCTTTATAATTGAACAAAATAATTAAATTTATGTGTAGTTTTTTTTATCTCCACTACTTAGAAAACGCATTATAAATCAAATTTGCATAAAAACAGTCTGATTTTCAATCATTTCCGCTGTAATTTTACGCTAAATGTCTGTAATATGATTATTACAGCGTTTTAAAAAAAAAACATGGTACGAACACAAATAATTTTATCTGCCCAATTGTTAAACACCATACGATAAAATAAATTTAGAAATAGTCTCATTCGTTAATTGAAGTATAAAATGATTATGTTGCTAAGCACTTTATAAGATTAAGTAATTTTTTCGTTGACAACGAATTGTTAATTGCATATAAAAAGTACAAAACACGAAAACAAACTAATATATTGCACCTCTTCACGATTCTAAATTTTTGTTTTGAAAACAGATAAAAAAGCATCAATCATAAAAAATAAAGCTCATTTAAATTAATCCCATCCACGTCCTTTGACTTAGTTCCGGTCGGACTCCG
The DNA here is from genome assembly GCA_947652605.1 of Elmis aenea. NCBI lineage: Eukaryota > Metazoa > Arthropoda > Insecta > Coleoptera > Elmidae > Elmis > Elmis aenea. Next base: position 33,990,066 of record OX393577.1, on the reverse strand, counting down.
AGAAGCCGAGTAAGAGGAAAGGGTAACGTTCCCACCTCTTTTCATCCCGAAAGAGTGCCGCTCTCGCCCAACAAACTAAATCCAAAGACCGAACGAGTAAATTGCATGTCAGTCTTTCAAGACGAATAGGCCAACGTGAAATTTGTTTCAACCAGTCTAAGAAAATTATCCTCGCTAAGGTGTAACCATAATTATAACAAATAAATACGTTTAGCACTCAGGTTGACACTGTTGAATAGGGTGGTTATGTTTAACGACGAATTTAGTGAGACCTAAATATATATATATATATATATGGATAGGCCAACAATATTTGGGATTTTTAGTTTTCCTTACATTTATTATTTTTTTTACTTATCTATATTAACAAACATCTGGTACTTAAAAAAAAAGCAGTTTCTTGTGCCACTCTATTCAATATGTTTTTAGTAATTTATCCATATGTTTCATTTTTAATTGTTATTGTTCTACGTATATTCGAACAGTACTGAGCTTTTTAAAAGGGCTGCCCTGATTGAAATCAGCTGATTTTTTAAAATTAAAATCATGATTTAAATCAAACTTTATTTATTTTCACGATTCAACGTCACACGTCACATATAAATTAAATGCACGTTTTACTTCTACCCTCTTAAACAACCGTAAGTAAAATACGACAGAAAAATTGCCTGTTGACTTCTTATAGATCGGGGAAAAATAAAGTCGCTACAGGAATTTTTTTGTTAGAGACGCATTCTGGTAGATTTACTTAGTAAAATTTTACAATAATTTTAAATTTTAGGTTTTTAAGATCTACAGCGTCATTCAAATGTCTGTAAAAATTTGAAAAGTTTTTTATGATCGATTTCTCAGAAAATTTTATTTTTGATAAAAGTTGGTGGTGACCTAAAACTAATTTTAAGATGGAAAACAATTCATATGACACTAGATTTTTACGATTTTGAAAATATTCGCAAAAGTAAAAAGCCCTTATTTTAAGACCTGCAAAAAAATGAATGGGGAAAAATTTTTCAGAGATCAAAAATAGAATTAATACGAAATTTAAGTTTAAAATGTTATTTTCGATTTTTATAGTAGTTTCAATATTCAAAAAGTTTGCAACTAATAGAAAAGTTTTTTATTATCAATTTCTCGGAAAATTTTATTCTTGTGATAAGTTGGTACATGGCCTTAAACTTATTTGGATGTAAAAATTACTTCAAAAATTAAAATTGAAATTTTAACGTTAAATGTCACCTTTGGTCGTATTTTTGAATTCTAAACAATCTTTCCCTATGAAGTTTTTTTGTAACTTAAAATAAGGTCACTTTACTCTTGTGAATATTTCTGAAATCGCTAAAATCTACTGTCGTATGAATTTTTATATTTTTTCCATCTTAAAATTAGCTTTAGGTCATGCACCAACTCTTATCAAGAATAAAAGTTTCTAGAAAATTTAAAAAAAAAATAAAATTATTTGTTGCATACTTTTTGAATGACGCTGTATAAAAGTATGATGTACCTAGTGTGAAAAATAAATAAATTAGTGGCCAAAGAGGAAAATAATCAAGTTTCTTATAAAAAAATAAAAAATTCGTGATTTTGTTTATTGATTTTAATAAAAATCAAATTTTACCCAACCCTGCTTTTAAATAAATCAATATTAAAATACGCAATACCGATAATTTTTAAGATTTTGTTACTGTAACTTAATCGTTATTAGGTCAAATATAACGACTTAACTTTGCTCAATGCGAAATTTTTTGTTGAGCATAGGAAACCTATTATATTGCTATCTGGTTCAATTTTTTTAGCCCTACAACTTTCAATTGCTTGTACAAGTTGGCTATCACTCTTCATAACTTTTTAATGTACATTATACGTATATTGTTCCAAGTTACTCGACGCTGAATAATATATTAATTATTTAATTTATGCACATATAAATTATGTATTTCAAACTGGAGCAATAATTGATACTGTACAAATTTAAGTTCAAATAGATCTTGGAATTAACATGCTTCAGGCTTTGTGTTATAACGTGATGAGTACACTTTCACGTGACTAGCCTACAAGATAAGCCCAAGAATATCGTGGACGGACAAACTTCCGAATAACTAATTATATTTGCATGTACGATACATACAAAAAGCAGTTGTTGATTATCAAGACTAATTGAGTTTCTGTATTAGCAATTGTTAAAATATGTACTGCGGGTTGTTTTTTTAAAACAACTTTAAGCAACACCTTAAGCAAATATTAACTTGCCTGCAATATATTCAATTAAAATCATCGTTAAGTGTCTCAAAAAATACTGTCTATTTTAGTGAATTTAAGTGTATGTGTATTGTAGAATATTATTATGTTCATACAATGGTATGTCCATTATTATACAAAATTTTTGTACTTACAAAAGTACAATTTTTTACACGATTTTTTTCAATTTTTATTTACTTACCTACCAGATACATTTCATTAACGATAAATGTGCAACAACGGGTTTATGTCAATACAAACAGCGTGAAGAAAAACACGAAGAACAATAAAATTATGGTAAATTTGTTAAAACGCGTAAAAAACATGTTTTTTTTTTAATACATAAAGTTGTGTAATAATGGACATATCATTGTACAAGAATAAATAAATTTCTCTGTATATAAAGTTATATAGTGATTTCACGATATTGTCCAATTTTAACTGTGCAATTTGTATACCTTTTGCTAGAATTTGTCATAGCGTTCGTTACACAGGTGTAATATATATTGTTGCAATATATATGTAGACTCGGCATTAACCATGCGGTAAGTTAACTGTATCAGCGATTTATACACAATGAATTTCGCTGAGTCGATGACCTACTAAAAATAGATAACGCAACTACTTTTGTACTTGATCAATTGCTGGAGTATAGGTTAAAAAATGTTTAATTTAGGTTATTGTTAGGTTTTTACCTTAACATTTTGGTAAGTAGTGATAAATAGAAAAATACTAGAAGGGAAGATACTCGCGTAATTAATACACAATTTTCTCATTCCTGTTTTTGATGATTTTTTTTCCTTAAAACAAATTAATTATTTGGCTGTATTCAAAACCTTTTTAATAATTATACTAAAAACAAGAAACTTTACATATGTCTTAAGACTACGAATTTTTTTTAAATTAATGAAATTTTTTACAAATATTAACTTCCCAAGTGGCTTCGAATACAAAATGTGTACATTGGCGCCTCTGACAAAATCCGGTAAAATCCTGAGGATGCAGAAACCATCAAAATTATGACCTTCTTATTAGTCAACATGCATACGTGCAACAACACTAATTTTAAAAATTTCTTCGTTTAAATCTGATGAATTGCACTAATTTGATTTAATTTACTAACCTAAGATGCCATGTTAGCTGTTGTATCTACTTTTATGACTTTAGTAAACCACTACACTGTCTATTACTCGCTTTTGAAACTAAAGTTACATATCGGAGCGCGTAGTAATATACCATATGGTGGCGGCGCCGGAAATGATAGCTTTGATTTATTAACTGTGTAACAGCATTAAGTCGATGTGTGCGATAATAAATTATTAGATATGTAAACTAATTCAAAGAACAGATGATAAAGATATATTTATTGGTATGATTTTACCACAAAAATACTATTTATATTGCCATTCAAACTTACAATTCACGTACGTATTGCATTAAATGGTTAAATACACTTATTTTAAATGCATTATCATCAAATAAAGTTATTTGCGTTGAAATTGGCGCATTTCACTTATTAGAAAGAGAGACTCCTCTAAACTTTTAACAAATGACAAACACTTGTCATTTATAGGCCAGAACAAAGCTTAAAATCAGAATATTTTTAAAATTGTAATTATTTTAAAATTATAATAATGGAAAGCTCAAACCAAAGTAGAATAAAAATATACTATAAATCCGTTAAGATTCAAAATTTATTCATTAGTGACGAAAATACCATTGAGAACCTGCAGAATTCTAGCAAAATTAAAAGGGAAGAGAAATAAAAAGAATGGATCGGGTGGTGTTGAAAAACTTCAAACCACCGATGAACAGCAAATTAAACGGCTGACATTCCACTATCCAAACTTCGTCTTTGGACTCCGTGGTTCGAAACCGTTCTTACTCCAGAGCATAAAAAGACTGGCCTGGGTTGAACAAAACATTAACACGGATTGGAGCACTCTTATCCACCAACGAGAGTTATTTACAGCTATACCTCCACTAAGTTCGAAAGTGGGCTCGAAAAAGTGCCAAAGCATGGTCCAGCATCATTGATATGGAGAGGACTTTGCCTCAAAGGAAGAACGACGCTGAAAGTCACGTGCAAGAGCATTAATGCCGATTATTATCAACAAATATTGGGGGAGTGACCAATGTCCAACTTATATCCGAGTGATATTTTCTTGCAACAAGACAATGCAAGACCACACACTCTTAAATCAACGAAAACCTGGCTTTTGGCCAACAATATTGAGGTTCTAGATTGGCCTGCGTTCTCTCCAAACCTCAATTTTATAGAAAATCTGTGGCTCATAATGAAAAATCGACTTGACAAGCTCGATGTCTCAACGGTCGACGTTTAGACAGAAAAATCACGAATGTTTGAAACGCGCTCGAAAATCAGAACTTTGATATGTTAATATTAAGTATGTCTAACCGACTATAACGTTGTATCGAGGTCAAAGGGTGTAAAATTAAACATAAATTATGTTAAAAACTCCTTAAATATGGTTTTTACTATAAGATGATATTATTTAAACCACTTTACATCTTAATAATCATAATATATTTAAGACCTTTACCAATTTTAAGTGTGACTAATGCGAGAAACAAATTTAAAACGCACATATTTAAGTTTATTTACTTGGCTTGGAGTAGGCTCTAAAATGCAAAAATAATGACTAATTATCTTTTAAGAATAACTTTATATTTTATTTAAAACGTTTAGCGTTGAAGGGTATAATTTCAAGAAAGTTCTAAAACATTTTTGTATTTTTCATAATACGAAATACGAGACTCTCAGAGTAAAATGGTTTTGTCGTGTAATTTAAAAGTTATTTATTATTTAACCTCTAACGAAACGCGTTTAACAAACACAAAATATTTTTATACGAAATAACACCTTTCTATATATAAATACTAATAACTGTTTTATAATTAAATACAGCCTAAAAGCTTTGATGCATCTGTTTACAAAACATTATAATATTATTATTTGAATATTCCTTTTAACTAAATATAAATGAATAATGTCTCAAGTTATAATTAACTTAAATACTGTTACGGGAAAGAATTTTATATATTTATTTCTGTATTTCTTTTGAATTTTGTGAGGTGCATTTTAAATATAAAGTGAAACGTTATATTGATAAAAAATATAAAACTTCATTTCTTTTGTTATAACATTGATACAATAGACGAACATCTTTGTATAAAACATTATAAGCATCAACTCTAAAAAGCAATTTCCATTTCATTCCGCATACGCGAAGTATAATTTATCTCCTCCAAACGATATTGCACAAAGCGAAGCATCATTGTTATTTCAGAAATGAATTCAAATAACAAAAAGGTATACGCGTTAAGCAAATACGAAAATAATATTTCCTACATCGGTTGTAATTATTTAGATTACAAGATCAAGTTTGCTACGTTACGTATTTTGCATGTGCGTGCTTTAACACAAAAATATTTGTTTACACGAGAAATTGTATACTATCAACGAAATAAAATGTTTCTTAAATCGCTCTTATTTGCTTCATTATTCCCCTCGATTTTTTCTAAACACGTTTTCCTTTGAATTCAAAAGAAGAATTCCTAATGTTCGCTTTTCGCTCCTAAAGCGTAGGCTTTGATTTTATTTGAAAAAACAAGACACAAGCATTTGTATCTTTTGTGTCCTTTTCCCTCACCGCCTGTGATTTACAAGCAAGACAGATTGAAAGCAAAATCGTTCCGTATATATTTAAATTGCTTCATTTGGTCCAGTTATACAACATTTTCCGCATAATTGTAACACGCATTATTATAACTTTCAAGACAATACAAAATTTTCAACTTTAATGCATCACTAATTCGCTATGTTATAGAAGGTTATAATCTGTAGCACAAATTTAATTGTGTTATAGCATTTGGTCATCGGAAGTACATAATTTGGTATTTGCTTATCTTATCTACACTAATAACTAAATGAAGTTATTTGTAATCGATAAATTTGTGTTACCTACCTATCTTCTTGAATTATTGATCATTGTTTCCTGATGGTGAATACATGTTTAGAAACCTTTAACAATTTAAAATGATTAAAATAATTAAATTTAAAAATAATTTATAATTTTTAAAATATTTAATTGTAGGTTCATTAATAAGCGACATACTTGCCCCGATAAATCAATACAGTCTATGTGTATACAGGGTGACAATAATCTACATGTGTTGTATGGGTACTATAAAAGTTACATAGTCACTTAAAGTAACAAAGTTGGACAGAATTTCAAGGGAAATTTAATGCAATTTTGACATTTAATCTATACCTATAACTTTTTTAAATATTTTAAAAAAAAACTAAAAACATGATTTTTCAATGGTGAATAATTAATCTAATATGGCACGCATAAGAAATACTCCTAATAAAGATTACTATCGTATCTTAAAAACCAAGTAGACTTGGTTAATTTTGTCAACGCCAGGCGATTGACGCCTTTGTCTTACCTAAGAATGTCAAATTTCAGAGATCTTGATGTTGGTAATAAGAAAGTTTTTAAGGATATTTTGGGAATCTCTGACGGTTTTCAATTCCCCCGTGTTCTTTACGTTGAAGCATACATTCTGTATAAGTGTATAAGTAAAAAAAGGGGGTGCGGAAAATTGCTCGAAAACAATTGCTTGAATACATTTGCTCGAATGGAAAATTCCTCGAAAGGAAATTTGCTCAAAATAATGAAAAAATATTAAAATTTTATTAATATAAAATAATTAAATGTACTAGAAAAGTTGTTTACATTTGTTTACACTCAGAAAAATCTATTTAATTTTTTTTACAAATACATGTACACTTACACTTCGAGCAATTTTACTTTCAAAGAATTTTCCATTCGAGGAACTGTTTTTAGAGCAATTGTATTCGAGCAATTGTTTTTGACCAATTTTCACCAAACCAAAAAAATATTAATGTCAATACTGATGGACTAACTTTGTTTCACGATAATCACACTATTAGAAAAAATGTTGTGACTTTACGTACTACCTTGTAAATAATGTAATTAAGATACTTAAGTAATGAGAAGTATAACCCGATAAAACAAAATATATTGTAAAGGTTAGTTATCTTAAGTTTATGTTTATCACTGAACACTAAACAGTTTGTTTGTTGCAGGATTATGTGATGAACCATTGGGAATGGAGTCTGGTGTTATTCCAGACGAAGCCATAACTGCTAGTTCATCTTATGTACCTAATGTGGGGCCAAAAAACGGCAGGTAATGTGCAAATTAAATCATTTAAATTATTAATAATCGCAACAGATTTCAGAAAAATAATTAGAGAATTTAATATAAATAAGTTTACTTAAAATTAAAAATCACCTATCTTACTATATTTAAAGAATCCTTTTTGTAGAAAAATTAAAAATTAATTTTAAATAGTTACGGACGAAGAAATATGAAGCTTATAACTAATCTGGATTTCTTACAGAAGAGAATTTTCGTACAGTATAACAAAATAAGTGACTATAAATTTATATTATAATTAAAATAAATCTTTTATATAAACACATTCTCAAATAATTTATTTATCGGACGATTAACAAACACTGCGCTTTTTACATAATAAATAAAGTTAACCCGATTTGTTGCATAATTAATTTAGAATTATAAACAAACATTTGTACGCTTGTAGCGATAGTTATAATAAGTAAAAAAAATCGTATTAATTGCAATCATATTTTTGGTACACTCGATATTTTTAGCGAATGTTACAAGATATATTCGTGGGTATTTTACATTAAACAAAAATAAGTTTCGACTTCAATCAGTTGGAAAAATACTTTTGTAAAATTGTGTGTGAAATTTTGTATTTGCTAGTGAAGGCTTGCGTGACATGGGACATACATAAAAGTCGCTGAACTACGGGTTCTACTTTACGGAAGACTAAAAAATGAGTGCACGACTACGATGTGGTAATAAAAAATACAAGAACGCATTTCCTAGAAACACAAAAATTTTAGCCATCAGGACGATTGCAACATTAAGGAGTCGTCAATGACGCAGCGTTATTAACTATGTAGAACAGAGAGTGGTAGACAATAAATCATGTAGATTTAATTTAATACATCTTCCGTTTAACAATAATATATTATTTAATGTTATAATTTAATTAAATGGTGGCAGTAAAGCTTAAATGTGATTTAAAACTCGTGGTATGTTACGTTAATAAAATTACCGTTTCATTCGTAGAAAATTTTATAAGACTAATAAATTAACAAAACTTAAACCTAAGATTCTTTGTTTACCATGTTGTATATGTTTTTCGTAGCGATTCAAGTATTGCTTAAAATATTTTTTCAATTTGCACCATATCTATATCAATACACTGTTGATGAAATAACATTATACATACCTACAGGGTGTTTTAGACCATCCGTACCAGCACTTTTTTTTATCACAAAAAGACATACGCTATAGCGGTATTCGTGATTAAACCGGAAGTAACTTTTAAAACTTAAATAGAACCATCCGGTTTTTATTGCATAATTAGAAAGACATTTAATAAAAAAACACTTTTTATTTAAAAAATTTTTGATTGTCGGTATAGTTTGTTATCCATTGGACCTAAATCATAACAACATTTAAAACCTTATTCGCATGTAACTGAGTTGTCGACACCCCCTTTTTTTCTTTTGTTTTATATTTAATTAAATTAAATTTGGGACACATGATATGTCTAAAAAATCCGATTATCTGAACATATGTACTCTATTGTTTCACTGCCGGTTTCGCCGGAAACGACCCACGTTCGTATTTCAAATGGACCACATATTTTTACATTTTTGGAAATAAGAAGCAATTTGGAATACAACTACACTATTTTGTTTAATATTTATAACCTCAAATAATTTTTGGCGGAAAATATTTGCGAGTCATTTTTTCAAACGGAATGGTAGTGGTTCATTAACAAAAATAGTGGAGTTGTATTCAAAATTGCTTCGTATTTTCAAAAATGTAAAAATATACAGGGTGTTTCTTTTAAAACTAGCAGTTAGCCCGTCCTAGGACGGGATTGTCAAGTATGACATAAGTCAACCCGTAGCTATATTCATGCGTTACCGTGTCACAGAGTCACAGATAGATAGATAGATAGACAGAGTCAGGCTGGACTTTTATATATATTTATAACATACTTAGGGTACAATAGAGTAGGTACATATGTTTAAATAATCGGGTTTCTTATACATATCATATTTCCAAAATTTCATTTAATTAAATACCAAACTAAAGAAAAAAGGAGGTGTCCAGAACTAGGGCACGTACATAGTGAGGCAATTCATCTCGCCGCGATGCTCGCCGCGCCACTCGCCGCGCCACTCGCCGGGATGCCAGCCGGGATGCTAGCCGCGATGCTGGCTGGGATGGTCGCACCTCGCCATTCGTATCTGGCCAAGCAAATATTCAAACAAATCACGGTTTATGTCAGTTTGCGTTTTGAAGGTAAAAACATTGCGTTCATATTGGAAAGTAACCACCACTTGACGGCATTACTTGTCGATAATTCACTATCACTATCAGAATTCGTAAACATTTTAATAAAATATGAACGCAATGTTTTTAACTTCAAAACGCAAACTGACATAAACCGTGATTTGTTTGAATATTTGCTTGGCCAGATACGAATGGCGAGGTGCGAACATCCCAGCCAGCATCGCGGTTAGCATCCCGGCTAGCATCCTGGCGAGTGGCGCGGCGAGTGGCGCGGCGAGTGGCGCGGCGAGTGGCGCGGCGAGCATCGCGGCGAGATGAATTGCCTCACTATGTACGTGCCCTTTAGTTGCATGCGAATAAGGTTTTAAATGTTGTTATGATTTAGGTCCAAGGTTTTTTTTTATCAAATATCTTTCTATTTATGCAATAAAAACCGGATGGTTCCATTTAAGTTTTTAAAGTTACTTCCGGATTGGCCACTTCCGGTTTAATAACAAAAACCGCTATAGCGTCAGTCAATTCTACATATGCACTTTTGTGACAATTTTTTCCCCATCTTCGTTAGACGTCGCGTTTTCGAATAAAAGTGCTGGTACGGGTGGTCTGAAACACCCTGTATGAGTATAATACGCTACTATAAAAATACTCAAATAAGCCAATTCATTTTGATTTTAAATAAGGTGTTTGAAAAAGCGATTAAATAAGAAACAAATTTCACCTTAAACATTTCTTTACAACATTTTCTTGTTGGGCAAATGTTATTTTATCCTTAAATAAATTATACGGTAAGATTTAATCTTCAACACATTGTTGTAATTTACAGATATAAATTAAATAATTATTTAATTAAATAATTGCATTTTCAATGTTTACAGCATTTAACCACAAAAGTAGAAATTCATAAAGAAATTTTAAAATTTTGATATTAACTGCCACAATAAAAAACTTCGTGTAGTATAAAATCGACTGTCAACCTTAACTTCTTTACAAGTATCGAAAACGTTAACTACATCTATGCTGTTCTACATCCTTAAGCAAAAACAACTACGATTCTAAATTAAAACGAATATCCAAACTTAGGGCTCCCTAAACTAACTCCAATTTGCGAGCCAGAGCCTACAGAGACCCACACTTACATTAAATCTTATGAATGACAAAGGCGAGGTTTGGAAACCCCAAATGCCTAATATTATATTAAGTCATACGGGACTTGGACATCTTTTCTCTTTATATGCTGAACTGTACAAACGCAATCTGTGTCTGTAGAAATGTGAGCTCGACAGATTTTACTTCATTTACAGTTTGATCCATGTACAATAAACTTTTGATATAAAAAATATCATTTTATTCGGTGAGTACATACCAAATAATGAAAGACTAATAAAAACATTATTTAGCGGAATAACTTAAGTTTTTCAATGATATATTTATAAAATGGGAATATTTTATTGCATTGTGTGTAATTGTCATAACTATAAGTTTTTTAATTTGATTATTCACTAGCATAAAAATTCAAACATCTTTAAACGAATACATTTCTTGGACAATAAATTTCTTGTACGTTTTTTTATAGTAACTTAAATCGATTCACTTTTTCTTAAAGGTAGCACCTTCAAATTAATTCTAGCGCTACGAAGCAAAAATTCATTATTTACGTGAATTTTCTTTACTTTTTTTAATCCTATATTATCGGTCACGCCATGACATATTATGAATTAAATTTACTTTCAGGCGGCAAAACACAAAATAAAGTATTAATCAAACTCCAGACAAAGACTTCAGACTGGTACCGCCTCTGTTTGAGTTTTCAATGAATACCACCACTTAGTTTGTTTTCAAGGTAAAGCAAATTCAAATAGTACGTCTCTCAAAATAAGTTTTTATTATTAAGTCATTAAAGGCGCTAGCGAAAGACAAATGAATCGTAATTACTCATGCAAAATAGGGAAGTTCAACTTAATTTGTTTGCATACATCCGCAATATCTATATATTATGGTGTACATTGATATCACCAAAGGCTTAACATTATGTTGCAACCTATTTTGAAACAATATCGCATCATGAATTTATATAAGACTGTCTTACAACAACATTCTCGGTGTAGCATTAGTTTAGCACAAAGTAATTCATCTATTGCATAAGCAACAAAATCTACTTTTTGTTCTTGAAATACATTGTGTCAGCTACAATAGATCAAAGTTGTGAATAAATAAACAAAGTTTTATCAAGAAAATTTTGTATACACATTTCTGGACACAGTCGTTTTTATTTAAATTTGTGAATGGTCTGAAGCTCTTGTTAACAGGTGCGACCAATTTTAAATACCGTATTTCTTCGATGCTAAGACGCACTTTATTCCATATAAACGTCTCTAAAAACGGGGTGCATCTAACAATCTGTTACATCCCGCATTAGATAAATTAAAGTTTTTTCTGCTTGTAGTACTGAAATATAGGTGCGTCTTACAATCGATGGCGTCTTACAATCGAAGAAATACGGTATGAACATATTTTTTTATTGTGGTTTTTGCTTTATTTAATAATTAAACTAAACAAAAGATCTGCACTCGCGGTAAATTCATATAACAAAAAACGCTAATTTTTGGCACCACAAGTGGATGGACTTGGTGTAGAAGGCCCCTTTTTTAACAGGGATGGTGCCACATGCCACACAGCTGCTAACAAAAATGTTCCCTGGCATGGTAATATCGATAAACGGCGATATTGTGTGGCCACTAAAATCTCCTGCTTTGACATCGGCGGACCTTTTTCTTAAAAGCAAAGTTTACATCCATCTTCCAGTCTCTCGCTGCTCTGCAAGTCAGCTTTCGGGAAGAAATTACCAACATATCTGTCGAAACACTGCGCCACGTCATGCAACAAGCCCAAAATAGAGTCGAAGCTTGCATCATTTGGCCGACGTCATCTTTTGCACTTAGCTAGAAAAATTCTAAAGAACCATATAAACGATATATGTATACGGAAATTTCGGAAATTTTTAAATTGCCCTTAAGTTATTCCAAAACTACATCAGGGACTTACTTTTGCGTCGCCCTTTAGATAAATAATAATAATGCAACTTATGAAAAAAAGAGTTCTGAAAGTAGTCTAGCATTGCTACAAGAGATCCTTAAAAATATATGACTTTTAATTAAACTTTCGTGATAAATGAATCACTTAAATACTGTAAGCTTTTATAAACTGATTTTAAATATATTTCAGAATAATGTTTATAAAGTAACAATACACCTCAGATGTAGGTAAATTTAAAGTGAATATAGTATATTACATAACAAGAGTTGTAAGAAGCATATTACGCACGAGAGGAAAAGTTGCGCACGGAGCCGGGTAGCGGCGAATGCGTATTTCCACGAGTACGTAATTGCTTTACAACTCGTGTTATGTAGTATACTTTTTCTACGATCACACATACGATTTTACCGGGTTTTTTTGCTAATAGTAAACACACTTGTGTGTACGCTGTTAATTGTCAAGTTTGACGTAAGTCTACTTTGACGTTTCTAGGCAAGTGTGCTTTTTGCTTACCGTGCGTAAGGACCTTACTATGCATGCAGGCTGTACAGTAATAGTCATTTACAATAGTGGTCGTAAAAAATAGTAGGTGTATTACATAACAAGAGTTGTAAGAAGTATATTACGCACGAGTGGAAAAGTTACGCACGGAGCCGGGTAGCGCCGAGTGCGCATTTCCAAGAGTTTCAAATCAATTTAAATAAAAAAAGTTTACATTCCTGCGTCTTGTTTTTTAAATTATTTTTGACTGAGATACACACAAATATTTTATCAAAACTTCACTTTTAAAAATTTTGTAATTATCAAAATATATAATTTAATCCTATAGGTATTATATTATTTTTGTTAAACTAAAAAAAAACGATATGCTCCCAATGGACTTTGTAGTATGTCCAGCCTCTGCCAAGGGACCGCACTGCATCCACGGTCGAGGCAGTAAATCAAGATGCTGAATCTGCCGGCGATGATAATGCGACTCGACATGGAGAAATATGTACGGACCTTCCGCTTTGTTTTGGACTCAAAATCTCTCATTGTTCACTCCAGCAAAATAGTTAAGGCATTGGTTTGTACTTACAATTAGCATAGGATAAAAGCTATTTCCGAACATTTCCAGCTTATTTCATCATTACACCGCAATTTAAACTTGAATAGCCTCCAAAATATTTATTCATTTACAAGATAATAAAACAGATGAATTGTTAAAATAAACTGGCGTGACCATCAAATGACTTTCGCCATAAATATATTGTGTGTATCTTCGTATGCGCGTTTGTGTATTTTTTGAGTAAACAAAGTAGGTACCTACCTATAAAGTGCCACTCCCAGCGTTAAATTTACCTCAATTTTATAAATGACGTCTGTCAAAATGACGTTTCATACCGTGTTTCATACTAATGTTTATGACATATGGACCACAGAACATACAGAATATGGACAACCATAATGTTCTTAAAAACCATTTAGATATTTTTCCTTAAACCGTAATTTTCTTTAAAAAAATTCAAGAAGGCTGATACAAATAGCATTTTACTAATCTAATATCATAATATACTAAAATTGGAAAAATTGTTAGAACCGTTTTCGGGCAAAACATTTAAGTTTTACCAAAATATTTATTAGGGTATTTGTAGACCCCAACATAGACTGCAGTCCTATCTAAACTAAATATTTGTTTCTTAAACCGTTTTTATGTAATTTAGGATAAATGTTACAACTTAAACACCCTGTATATTAGTTATTATTTGCAAAATTAACTAAATGCACGCACTTTGTAATTAGTCAAAAATGTACAATTTTAACGCCTGTCATATACACACGGACGTAATCGCGAAATTAGTCAAAACGGCTTCAGGGAACTTCAAAACATGTAAATTCGTCGAAATCTGTAATTCGAACATTTTTGCGATTACAATACTTTCTTCATACGGCGAAAGTAAAAAGGCTCTACGTTTCTTCATCGTATACTAAAACTTTATTGTGATCTTTGCTTTATTAGTGTAGACTGTAGAAGTAGTCATTTGTATTTTCATAATTGACAAATAAAGAGTAAAACTTCCAAACTTTTAAAAAGACTACTACCTTATTAGTTTTAATTATTTCGGTCTATCATTATGAGTACTAACTAATATGGAGTTACGCAAATAAGTTCAAACCATAATAACAGATAAATTTCATAAATTGCAAATCTATTGTTTTCTTAATTCTTAAGTCTGTTTTATACTATACTATTTTTTCGTTTAAAAAAATCGTATACGATTTTTTAGTACGGTGTCAATCAGAAATTAAAAATCTTGAACGAAAAAATCGTACGAAATTACTACGTGCCCTAAATGCGTCCAATTTTAGCATGGGCGCATGCGTATTCTACTGTAACTGTATCTGACAGCATGTCATTTGTGGGTTAGGTTAACTGAAACAATCGAACGATGTTAAATACTACTTATTACCGCTATAATCCCTCACAATTTATTTTGTGTAAATATGTAGAATGGAACAAGCGTTAAATATACGTTAAATTTGAAAATGATTCGCTTTCTGTTCTGTGATCAAATTGAACATTTGACATGGTTACTCAAGGTGCCAACAAAATATGATAAAATTTACTAAAAAGTAACCAAAATATATTGGAGTTTTCGTACCAAAAAATAGTACAATGTAAATGGTTCATATTTTCCATGCTAAATTCTTGAATGAAATTTTTGTATTAAAAATCGTATACGATTTTCTTAAACGAAAAAACAGTATAGTATAAAACAGACTTTAGTCCAAGATAATAAAATAATAATAATTTTATAAAATTACAACTTCAAAGAAGCCTTGTAAATATTCTAGTTATTTCATTGGAGTAGTTATGGAAGGCCTAAGGAAAGCTAAGTCTCTTTGAGCTTACCATTAGCTCCCTTGCCTAAAAAACACAATTAAATTCAAACTAAATACCAAACGTAATTGATCAATTTGAAACTACATTAGATAACAATAAATAAATATTAGACCAGGCACCAGGATACAACTAGATATTTATTGGGTATTTTTACAAGTTATTGACTATATTTTTTGTCGCTTTTTAACCGTATGATTTTTAAACGTATACATTTGTTTTTATTAATTTGTATTAATAAATTACCACCGTTTTAATTTCTGTACGTTTTCTTTTTTGTTTGCCGTTTGGCTTTTCAATTATTTTCATACATTCATCTTGAGTATTCATGCATAAAACTAGGCCGGTGTAGTATAAAAGGTAAATTTTTGTCACTTGGGGTTGTAACCCCGCACCATAAACCTGGAGGCTAACTACGCCAATGGTTGTTTTACAATTCTCCGACTGTCTGTTTGTTGCAAGAACAGTATGATTAAAACCTCAAAAAATAAAAGCTGTAATAGGTTGAATTGCACCTAAAATAGAAAATGGCCACTTTTAGATATCATAACTGAAGATTAAACTAACGTAGAAACCGGGGTTGTCTTAGCGCCCAAGCAAATATAAATTTAAGGGCCCTTAAAAAAAATGTAACAAAGTAGGAAAAAATTGATGGAGTATACATATAGACACTCGTACATATTATGGAATGAGGTAGGGCGAAGTCATTGGAAGAGTCTGCATAGACTTATGAACCCTTAGCATTTGCCTAGCTTGCCTTGGCATAAGAGCCCTGGAAAAGATAGTTTAGAAACAAATACTGAGATAAATATTGTTCTCGACTGCTTAAAAAGCAACAAACAAAAAAGTTCTGTTCGACAAGCGACGCAAAAGTTGTACGTGATTACATTCCACGTTCTACGTTTCATTTTTTTTTTTTCATTTGCCACTGAGCGTTATTGGTAATATCTACAGTAATTGTTTTTTGTTTTAGCAACATTGCCGTTACGACTCATTGTGGTGGCCATGAGCGCTAGCTCGTTTAATGTGTTCATAACGGCGAAAGTTAGTTCAGCAGGGTATTAATTACATAGTTTATAGTTATTGTTACAAGCACGTACTAATTTTTATATAATAAATTGTTCTAATGAGACAAACGGAAATAAATCCAATTACATGTATACGTAAAATATGAGGTGGTACCTGAACTTATAAGAAGAAATGATATCTAGTTCTAACCTTCGATTTTTTATTATGATTTATGAAAGATATTTTTTCAGTTCAAGTACTAACTTAATATTAATACATCTTAATTCTTAGGTTACGTATTTTTACTTTAAGTGCAAAATCTTGATTCTAATAGAATACTTCTAAATTAATAGGGTTCAAAAAACAGTAAAATCAACAAGCTATTTAGAAACAATAGTTTTCTTTAAGTGTGAAACTTCGTAACAAATTAAACAAATTTGAAAATCTTTTATCTTTTAAAAAATACGTACAGGGTGGTCCAAATTTGATGGGATTTCATGGGTATCTCGCTTAATGGGAAAGATAGAGAAACGGTTAAATTACCAAAAATGGGCAGTTTTTTGGGACATACTCAGAACCGTTTTCAAAAATATTCTATCATCTCCGGTTTTTGAGATATTAGAGAAAAACTGTTTTTTTGTCATATTAATAATGTGTCATATCTCCGTTATTGTTGTAAATATCAAAAAAGTTTATTAACAATATTTTTAGATATTTTTATGTTAAGTTTGATTACACTAAAAAAAAAATTTTTGCGCTCGCCGTTAAAAAGTTATGACACAAACTTACCTTTTTTTAAATAGAAGCTATAGTTGGCTATGGCCTATTTAAATTCCTTATTTTTTTCTCATTCCAAATATATAAAGGTTAATGTATTTATTTTCAATAATACGCAAGTTACAAAGGTTTTTCAATTTTTTTAAAGATGAAAAACAAAAAGTAGGCTGTGGAAACAAAAAAAAATCAAGAAAAACAGAAAATTATAGAATATATTTGACAACTGTTCTGAGTTCATCTCAAGAAAGTGCTCATTTTTGATAATTTAACCGTTTCTCTATCTTACCTATTAAGCAAGATACCCATGCAATCCCATCGAATTTGGACCATCCTGTACAATGTGTATTATAAAAAACAATACACAAACTTAAAATAAATTTTAAATATTAATTATAAGTTAACCTTAATAAATGAATTTCTTATTAAATTCCTTTTGTACATAAATAATTGAAAGCTGCTGATGAAGAGACAGGAATCTCGTAATAGTTTTTCTACGAAAGATATTATGTTTATGTTGTAGATAAGACAAGTAATTTCTAACACAACTTATTTATAACACTTAACTAGTGTTTTTACAGCGTTGCAACTTATTATGATTTATTAAAAAGCTTAACGTTAAATTATTTAAAGGTTATGTTATTAAAAATGGCTATCGTACATAAATGTTTCTCTAACACCCGATATTTCAGTAAGTATGTAATAGCAATGACTATCGCATAAAATTTAAAGTCTATAGTGGGTATAATTATAATACAAACTTGTCATTTTAATGTCATTATTATGTAAATATTTTATTGCCAGTTCCAACAAGATACATTTATAATTAGAATGTACGCAGCTACTGACAATACAAGAAATTTATTATTACCCTAATATCCCAAGAAGTTAATATAATTCATGTACTGACAACTACGACGTCTACAGTGTAAAAAGCTAAATAATTTATTCATAAGCCACAATTATAGAAACAATTGATTTTTTATCTATGTATACGCAGACATCAATCTATATATGAGTTAATCGATAAACGACAACTTAAAATATTTGTATAATTTAGTATAAAAATAAACATTCCTAAAATAAAAACTGAAGCGGTGCACATTGTTTCACCAAAAATTAATTTTAACGAAAGTACTTTTTACAATTCTCTTTCTGTTTTAATTCTGTTTAATTGGTATTACTAATGAAAATACTGTTGCGAACAAAAAGAAAAAATATCAAAACTAGCAAATACTTTATGATACATTAATTTAAGTATCAGATCATGTGAATTTTAAAATAATTAATTTGAAACATAAACGTATTCCTTTAATTTTGTAAGGTTTAATTTTGTATATCTTATACATTCTTCTACACTATGTAACCCATGCCACAAATACAAATAAAAAATAAGCTGTGTCACAAAAATCGGAATAAAATTTTAACTACCGGTTAAATTTTTTATTGTTAAATATGAATCAAACGGTCATCTAAGTATTTTTGAAACTTATTTTACTGCCTGGAACCTGAGGTTTTCATCGCTGTTATACAAACTTAATTATTTTTGTTAAAATAATCTAATCAATAATGTCTTATTAAATTGCACGATAATGCTTATGTAAAATATTAATAATTTCATCCCCACATAAGCCACTTAACTGCTTTTAGCACGCTTAAAACAACCGAGTAATGGGATCTCATGTGACATTTTAGTTGAAAGTACTTTCAAAACCATGCGTTCTCCCTTTAACTAGCTCTTTTAGGACAAGCTAAGCATTTCTTTTAACGTACAAAATCGATCTATTTATTTATTTACTTTTATCTTTTGGTGCTTGTTGAATACAATAATATCGCAACTAATTTAATCTACTATCTAGATTCTAGATTCTAGAGTAACAGCTTCAATATCATTAAACCTGTAGTAACAGAAATGTGGGTGTTTTTACATTCGCATACAAACAATTTCGAATTCAAGATTTGAACGAATATACACGTTTTGAAATCCCCTGAACACGTTTTGACTATTTTCGCGATAACGTCCGTGCGTGTGTGTATATACAGGGTGGTCCACATAGAAGGGCCACTATTGGGATCTCGTAAACGGTAAGAGCTACCAGGGCCGGATTTAGACTTGATAAGGCCCTAAGCTATTTGAGATATGGGGCCCTTTATAAGTCCAGATATTATTTGTCAGTGCCAAATATGACAATCGCTCACTCGGACAATATTTTTTTTGGGCCCCCAAGAAAGTGGGCGCCCTAAGCTATAGCTTGTGTAGCTTATACGTAAATCTTGCACTGAGAGCTACAAAGAAGTTTAAATTAGATAAATTATTGGTCCCCTTTCTGAGACCTATTTAGTGATGCTTTAATGTTTTAAAAAACTTCCATCGCACGCTAGATAATAAACAAAAATCGAAATGGGCATTTTTTTAATCGTTAATATCTCGGTTATACAAAAATATTTTTGAGGAAAAAGTTGTAGATTTTTATACGCACTGTAAAATGAAAGTATTCATTTGTTTAAATATTATTTAAGCAATATTCTCGGAAGAACTAACTATGAATTAACATATGTATACGTATGGGAGCTAGTGATTGCAATACCGGACCAAAATACGATACCGGTATTCGGTATTTATTCGGTATACCGGTATTGCTGTTTAAAAAAAAGTATTGATTTTGAAAACACAATATATTTTACACATATGTGCATATAGTGAGTATAATGTAAAAACACAAATTTACACAAAATAAAGAGGAAAAAAATGCACATGTAAAAATATAGACACAAAAAACTGAAGATATGTAAACAAGAAATATATGTGTATTGTGTACAAAATAAAATTATGTTCTATAATTTAATAAACACAACAAAAAATAAACAAACCTACATGTGAATTTAAATATATATTGCCGTTTCAACTATTTTTAAAGTAATACTTTTAAAAGCATAAGGCATCAATTGTTTCATCGCTAAGCCGTGAGCGAACTTTGATACAAATTTTTCCTGCCGCAGAAAACGCTCGCTCCGATTCTACACTTGTTGGTAGAATTGTTAGCATAATACCTATACTATTTCTAGGTTTTTTCCTCCTTCGTCTTCTAATAATCTCATCTCTCTTTTCATTAACTTAAATACATAATTTTGCGGCACAGTTTTGTATTTTGCATTTACTGCAATTATAAAATTATAAAAATCAAATTTTAAAAAAAAATAATACCGAATACCGGTATTAGACCATCAAATGAGACGGTATTTCGGTATTGAAAAATGGCACGGTATACCGGTATTCGGTATACCGGTATACCGGTATTGCAATCACTAATGGGAGCCCATTATGTTCTGTTTCCTGAAATATTTAAATCGTATTAAATATAGGTAAGAAACAAAATATTAACAATTTCTTTGTTTTAAATTACACACTATTATAGGCTAATAAAACTATGGAGAACATTCGTTACCTACTCTTGCATTGATACTTCAAATTACATATTTTTAATCTGCTACGAAACAAAATCAGTCTTGCTGGTCTATTCATGTTGGGGTTCAAGCACTATATTTTTTTATTTAACTGGAATACTACTACTATATTTCATTTTGTTGACTCAGTGGTTTACTTTTCTTTCGCAGACGTACATTTAAATGCCACCCACGGCGTTATTGTTACCACGATGTATCACACAATTTATTTACCTTGGTTAAGGATTTTAGTCTACAATTTATTTGGCAACGTTTTTTCTCTGTTCCAACGATATCTCTTGCTTTTTATGTATCAGGCTAACATATAAATTCATGTCATGGAACGTTTAAATTTAATATCGAATTACCTAACGGGCGCTTAAGTTTAATTTTTTTTAAATACCAATTTTATAATAGCTCCAGATAAGCAATATACTTTAAGTTTTGGCGCTGCTTTACTCTCAAGTAATAACAAACAATTTTTTCTACAACTCTTTGTAACATTTTGTTTTACAACAATTGTTTTGTTTCCATTTTTAGGGTTTCGTATAACTTATCAGTTTTTTAAGTTCTGCAAATAAATTTAATTTAAAAAACTAGAATTAGGTTACAAAGATGATTTACACTAAAAGTTTCTGTCTAATTCTCTAAACTAAATAATAATTGCGAACGTTAATATTTAAACACAAAACTACGCAATGAGTGTGCATTTTTGTGTTTAAATATTGTATCTGCACAAATAGCTATACAAGCTCATGCGCTGCATACATGGTTATACCATTTTAGTGTCCTTTGGGAGCGATTAGATAGATTCATGGAATGTACATTAGAATGCCTTGCACAAAGATCCAAAGAAGCCTGCTTCCACAAGTGTAATTAAAGTTACGCTCCAAATGTAAAAGACCAAACTTACACAACTAATGAACATCTAAACGCTGTGTTTATGCATTGCTAACAACAAAAACGCGTAAATTAAATTGACTCTGCACCGTAAAGTCAATTAGCGTTGCATCGATGCAGTTTCAGTATATGGGGCATATTTACTGCTAAACTGCGTCGTGTACACTCTGTACTGTAGATAGAATGCAGACTACACCATTTTCTAGTCCACTGGGACTCACTTAACAATTTGTGGCCAACCCAACCAACTATAAACTGTTTGCGCCTATAACGACGATATCGGTGCTTCAGTTGCAAATGACCCTATTGAATTAATTAATATTCCCATGGATTCAGTTCATTACCCGATCAAATAATTTGCTTAAGGGCTATTTAGGGAACAGTTCGCATAATATTGAATTTATAATGAGCAATTGTATTCTGTTTGGACACAGTAAACGCGAAAAATGCTTTGAAGGTTTTCCATTTAGAAAAAAGCTTCAAAAACTTATTCAAATTAGCTTATGTTGTAAGCGTGTTTTTATTTATAGCGTACACCGCTTTTAATACCAAATTTAAAGAATATTTATAATGGTATAAATATGGTTCAAAATATGTAATTAAATTGCGCGCTCACTAGAACATTTGATGTAATTTCAAAACGATTTATAACGTTTAAATATACTTAAAGATGGATTTATAAGATTAAAAAGATAAAATTTAAACATTTTTCTGAAGCTTTATTTATTTATTTATTTATTTATTTACAAAGGACAGAACAAAACAGGCCAAGCCCAAATTATGTTCTCGGTGATAATAGAATACATCGGTTGTAAAGTGTGATTAAATTAAAATAAGATTACTTTAGAGTAATGTTTAAATGAATGAAATGATAGACTGAATATATCATTCTTTATGAATGTTTGGTTATATGAGTAAAGAATTCTGTTGATTGGCGAGTTAAAAAAGGCATTTGTGCTACAAGGTGTTATATAAAAGAGAGAATGGTGTCGTATGCCTAATCTCGGTACGTTAAAATTTAATAATGATAAAATATTAGGACAATCTATTTTGTAGTTAATAATTTTGTAAAGAAATATTATATCACTAAGTGCTCTACGAGATTTTAAGGAGAGCATGTTTAGGTCTTTACAATGTTGTTCATATGATTTCTCTGGAAGTTTGTATTTTTTTTGCAAAAATGATATGAATTTCTTTTGAATTCCCTCGATTTTACTATCGTAGGTGTCATATTGTGGGTTCCATATGATAGAAGCAAAATTTAAAATACTATTAACATAGGAATAATAAAGTGTTCTAATAGCATTAACATTATTGAAATGTTTTGAGGAGCGTATGATGAAGCCAAGCATTTTAAGAGATTTATTCTTAATGTATTCGATATGTTCCGCAAAAACGAGTTTACAGTCTAATAAAATTCCTAAGTCTTTTACCAATGTGGTGTTCATCAGAGTTGCATTATTCAAAGAATAGTTATATAGGATTATATTTTTGTTTCGTGTAAAATTAATTTTATAGCACTTACTAACATTCAAGGCAAGTTTGTTTATTTGACAGTATTTTTCTAATCTGTGGAGATCCTCTTGTAGCAGTAGACAATCGGTAGTATTTGTTATTGTTCTAAATATTTTTAAATCATCAGCGTATTGTAGGTATTCACAATTTAAAAAGCAATGCTGTATGTCATTGACGTAAATATTAAATAGCAATGGTGCTAAGAGACTGCCCTGAGGGACTCCGGATGTTACTTTGACAAATGTAGAAATGAAACCATTTAATTTAACAGCCTGTGATCTATTAGATATGTATGATTTTATCCATCTTAAAAGATCTCCACAGATGCCTATGTCGTGTAATTTGACTATTAAAATTGAATGATCTAACCGGTCGAATGCCTTACTAAAATCCGTATATATAGCATCGGCCTGTAGTCCTTTATCTAATGACTTAAGAACATATTCAGTAAATGATACCAGATTAGTCTCAACTGAACGACCTGGGGTGAACCCATGTTGTTGACTGGAGATATAAGGTTGAAATATAGTAAAAATTTTATCATACATTACAGACTCAAATAACTTTGCTGTGCAGCAGAGGATAGAAACAGGTCTATAGTTTTCTGCTTGAGTTTTGTTTCCGGATTTAAATATTGGGACCACGTGAGCTTGTTTCCAAATTAAAGAAATCGGCACTCTGACAACGACTTGTTAAAAAATATAGTGATTGGCTTTGCTAATGATGAGGAACAGTTACGTAAGATACGTGCAGGGAGATAATCTGGCCCTGCTCCCTTATTGACATCAAGCTTATTCATAAGCGACTCAACCATTTCAACGGTGATGGTTGTTTTATTGCTCGAAAAGTAGTTGCCTTTGGCGTCTATATTACCATTTTTTAACTCGCCATCAATGAATACTGATGAGAAAAAATTATTAAATGTGTTACAAATTGACAAACTGTTATTAGCAGTGGAATTGTTATGGGTTATACTTTATACTATTTGGTACACTATTATTTGATGTTTTTAGATTAGACACATAAGACCAGAGGCGCTTAGGACACTCTAGTATTGAGTTTTCGACAGATTTGATTTATGTACATAAATAGCTATAAAGAAAAACTTAAGCAGATTTTGTGGGCTTGAAAAATTTATTCCTTGAACAAATAACAACTATATTTACAGGTCTAAAATAGAACTTGCAATTTTTTAAATTAAAAAGTACATGAATAAAAATTTATTTTTCGTTGCTCTGATCTTGGATTGTCGCAAAAACTTTTAAAAATATATATTTTTATATAAAGACTATTTTACAATATATATTTATTATAAAAACACATTAAAGTTTAGTATTAATAGTTGTTATATAACTGATTTTATTTCATTTTCAGGTTAAGGGTTGAAAAAGCTGGTGGCGCTTGGTGCCCCAAACAACAAGTAGAAAAAGGTGTGCGTGAGTATCTCCAAATTGATTTGGAAGAAGTTTATGTGCTAACAGGAGTACAAACCCAAGGACGGTATGACAGAGGACGTGGCCAAGAATATGCCGAAGAATATACGGTAGAATATTGGAGACCAGGTGTGGGAGAATGGATAGAATATAAACGCTGGGATGGGAAACAGGTAAGTTTAAGGATATTAAGGTTACATACGTTCATACAAGTTAAAATATTACGTATTGTTAGCATATATGGTACAAAATAAACCCCTGTGGCCACCAAATAACTTTCGCCATATATATATTGTGTGTATCAACGAATAAGTTTCTGTATTTGTGGGCGTAAAAACTTTAAAACGTCGCCTCAGGGACTTTAATTAGCCTCATTTTTGTAAAAGACATCTGTCAACATAACGTTGATGACGTTTGTCTACATGACGTTTCATGCGTGTTATGACATATGAAAAATCAAAGCGTACTTAAAAAACATTTTTACTTTTTTTTTACTTTCGCCATACGTAGTATGAAGAAAGTATTGTGATCGCGAATTTTTTTTATTTAGTCATAACTTTATTCTCGAAAATTTAAGATAGTTAAGACAAACGGCATTTTACTAAGAAAAATAAACTCTATAACATACCAAACTTTGAAACAAATTTTTGGAGCCGTTTTCGAAAAATAAATTTGAATTTTGTACTTAATTTTAAATTTAATCAAAACAAGTTATAAGGGTTTTTTATAAACTACAATCCTACATAAACAGATTTTTTTTAAATCTTTTACCGTTTTTATTTAATTTTGGATTGTCGTTTCAACTTAAACGCTCTACATATTAGTTATTATTTGAAAATTTAGAAAATTGCACGCACTTTGTATTATACTTTTAAAGGCTCTATCGATAACCACTATCAAAAATGTACATTTTTAATGTCTGTCACATACACATTTTTTATTTTGATTATCTATGTATAATAATGCACTAACATAAAACCAATAAACTTTTAATTGTAACTAAAATACTAAAGCGCCTTATTAAATGTAACGGTATAACAGTCATCCTGAAAATTTTAAAAATGGTGATATTTGTCAGCTATTCAAAAATACCACTAGAAATTACTTGTTGCTATGTAATCCAAACGTTTGAAGATATTTAAATCACTATAATTCAAATAACCTGAGTAACTATAATTTAAAAAACAATTGATGCTCAATATAAGTTATATGTGTTACGGCCAAAGTCCGAAGTTTGGTCAATTCCCGAATTGGCCGGCCATTTCGCACTTTGGCCGTGGCGTGTGGCCAATGTCCGATGTACTGGAAATGACGTTACTTTGGCCGGCCACTTCCCGAAGTGCCGGGAAATCCCTGGCCAATATTCGATGTACTGTATTCTGTATTCTGTATTCCAGAAAAGAGTTTTCCATTCTGCACGAGAAACTGCTCACACTGGAATCCGTGGGCACAAATACAGTTTGTTTTCTTTAAAAAAAACTTTAAACAACCTCAAACCTGACCGTCATTTATTTAATCAGGGAAAGAGGGTCAGGTTAAAGGTTGGTTAAAGCTTTTTTTTTAAATAAGTAATAAAGCAAAAAGTGACAATAGACACTACTGGCTCTCACGAAACAGACAAGTACCAGAGTATGAAGTTATACAGACGCACCAAAATCTGCTCTTAATTTTTTTCTTCCGACTTTGGCCGATCGCTCCATGCCATTTCGCAAGCTGGCCGGCCAAATCGGGAATTGACCAAACATATCGGACATTGGCCCGTCAATTAACAGCGACATTGCTCATTTCTCGAATTGGTCGGACACTTCCCACTCTGGCCGGTTTCGAGCTTTGGCCGTAACATTATGTACCTACTAAGTAAATTTATCTCAATTCGAGATTCCTTTTGTCAATTAATTCAAAATAGTTATACCAAATCCCAAAAGTTACTGTAATGCTTAATAGTTTATAGTTTTTATGGACCTTGATTCACCATTATCACTATTAAACAAAATTGGAAAATTTTCTACAATGGAAAACTTTTTTTTCGATTTAAAAGTTTATATGTAGCTATATTATTAAATCTACAATATTATATTTCAATGACATTATCAGTTATTTTTTATTTAAATATTGATGAAATATTAACAGGTTTGCACTCTGTTCTGTTTGCAACATAAGCTAACAAAGTTTAAAAGGATGCAGTCTTAACTTTTTATTTACGGAGGAAGAGTCTAATTATATGGGTATATATGTATTTCATTAACTGTCTTTCATTTATTTCTGGTACTAAGATAGTCTACACATACAAAATGTAATTTGTATCACGTTGTTAGTTGAGGCTTCTCGTCTTGTGTTGTCTTGTCTCAGTTTAATCTCATCATGGCGGTAAATAACCGAGACGAAGTCGCGAAATCGAAAATGATGTAAGCTAAAATAAGACCTTAATTTTATCTCATTTAAAAGGCAGGACTAATTAGTTACCACTGTTCAAATAATTATAATAATAATTTTATATAGTATTAGTTTTAAAATGTTCAACGTCCAATGTAAATACCGGATACATAAGCATTGTTTTAATTATTTTATTTTGTCCTTACACAGATATTTTAATAATTTATTGATAATGCAAAGTGTCTCTATTAAAAAGATCGTATATTTATACGGAGATCAATAGATTATCACATCTCTTTGGCATATAAATACATCGTAATCCGTTAAGCATATCTTAAAGATAGTAAAATGTTGATGTCATGTCCATATATTTTCTTTGTGAAAAGATTTTCCCATTTAAAGAGATATCGAGCCACATTGACCCGTGTGACGGTCGTTGATGGGACGGCTGAACACGGATGTTACCGCAAACTGACTCGAAATTGACTCGTAACGATCACCGCTGGCTCGCGTGCAATTCTAAAGAGCTCAACGATCAATGCGAAGTCACCGTTTGATACAGGCAATTTACTGATGCCAAAAATGAGCTGATAGCATTGACATACGGAAATCTATGACTAGACTTACTTCAACAACAAAAATAACCTGTAAAGAAAGAAAACAAACTTTAATTTCTACAGCTCCGACAGAAATGTTTTTCCGATTACCAACTAAACACTAAATAAAACTTTAATTAAAGATAGAGATCAACGTCATCTGGGCACCCGGTGGCACAAAGAACTTTAAATATAATACAATCTTTTTATCTCATAAGTGTCTTCTGCCAACCACCTACACTGCACGCTAAGATAATATGATTTAAGCAGTGGAGTTGTTCAGCCCGCATTGTTTCTTTGTTGGTTAGCCCTAACTTGGTACTGAGTTTTTAATATAATTTAATAAACTACTTTTTTGAACCTAAGCAGTCATGCAAGTGGAATAACTTTTTACTAGATGTCTTCTGTTTTATAAAACTGTATTTTACACAATGTTTGTAATTTTATAATATAAAAATGATTAAAATTTAATAAAAGTAAATATAAAAGACACAACAATTAATTGTTTAGGTAATTAATTAATTTACTTAAAAACATATTGAGAAAAATTAATTTTTATACTACTAAACGCTTTAGCAATATTAAATTATAAGATGCGTGACACACATATAACCTCAAAAATCTAAAATTATTTTTAAAAAAAAAAGTAATCGGGAATTTTAGTACACAAAATTATTATTATTAAGAAAATAATTAAAGCTCTTCAAAAAATAAAATTATAATTTTCAGTGATTTTACCAAAAAAATGGTGGAGGTGAAGGTAAAATTTACAATGTCAACTCCCTCAATTGATAAATAAAAATTTAAAAGTTACAACTTGGATAATAATTGTGGATCGACTAGCCTCTCTTTCTGCCCGTTTAAAAAAACTTCGTACACCTTTTAGATTGCACTTAAAAATAAGTGCCTAATAGATATACTCTTTTGATAATACTTGCGCCTGAAAAAGAATATTCTAAGAATGAAAAATTATTTTTTGTTCGGTGTCTTTATGTTCAAAATATTTTTAACAGCTTTTACCAGCACCGTCATTGCGTTACATTAAATTAGATTTTTTATTATCTTTTAGTAAGTATGATCCACAAATTTATTTTTGATTTTAAGCACTGTGATATTGGACGTGTGAGCATAAAAAAATTACTACATAAATTGTGGTTATACGAACTCTCTTTTTTTTAAATATACAAGACTTTTTTTTTTTTCATTCGATGATGCGACACAATCAATAGCTAAATTATACATCATTTGCAGTTTCGAAGACACGATTCTTTTTTACTTGTCTTGTCAGAATCATTGTTGCAAAGAATTTGTTTTTCCAAATGAGATAAGTCGTGCGTGTACTAAAACATTAAAGGAGTTACGAAAGATTTAGTAGGATTTTACAAAGCCCATGCGTTTAAATATTTAAGCGTCACGACGTTGAGCGTCGACCGTGTTTAAAATGCTGCTAAAACTTAAGAATTTAATTTTTAGCGTAAAACAAGAATATAATTAGCTCTTTTATGAAATTGTTACCCGTCTCCATTTTACAGAATAAAAATAAAACAAAAACTTGCCTATTAATTTTTTAGTTATTGTGTAATATTTAATTTTGTTTTTTACTTTTGCTGAATGTCGAAGTTAGCTAGGAAACGGAATAAACTTCATTTTAAAAATGTAGAAACATTTAGCCAGCTGCGATTGTCTTTAATTAGAACTATTAAATTTTTTGGTTTTGCCTCCAGCATATTGGTCTATGTGAATAAAAGTTGATTTTGCTTGCTTGATTTTTGTTCACCTTGCAGGGTCGCTGACAATTTTTTGTGAGGTGTTTTTGCTTTTCTCATCAAAAAATATCCTTCTTCTAGAAATTCGGTGTAACAAATTCTTATCTAGGTACGTTCATGTAATTTCTATTATCATCTACTACTATATGTTTTAGCAATGTAATGTGTGACATTGAAGCTGTACGCTTTATTCGCTCCTTGCTCTACGTTCTTTTTGAACATTTTTCATTCGCTTGCTATTTATTTAAATAAAAACACAAAGTATTATGAAAACGAAATCATCATCTATGTCTGCAATGAACGCGCATATGAATTAGACTGGTTGATGTGTTCTAGCGCTTGAGTAAAACTATGGACAAAACCGACATTGTAAACGGTTATTCTATCATGGGCGAAACAATCTAAGCATAACCATGGGCAAAACCAAAAATGTAAATCCCTCTTAATCGGGACTCTTTGCTTCATATTGGAAAGTGAAACGATAAAAATCTTAAAAATATGTAATTACTGTTTCGCAATACACTGATGAAAACGTGGAATATATTTTTGATAATTTGGAAAGAAAATGAGTGATGAGATATTATAAACAAGACGCTAATTTTATTTTCACGTTGTATTTCGAGGAGATGCAATCATCAATTTATATTATTTACTCTTCCTAAAACTTTGATCCACTAATGTGTTTTATCTTCGACCAAAGCTGTTCCGTAATTCCAACGAACCAGTTTTAGTCGAGTCAAATAAGGTTTTATGAAAAATATTAGTGTGTTTTATTTAACAACACCTCGGCAATAAAACTCCTTTATACCAATTACAATTTAGCGGGTGAGAGGTCATATTTCAAGCATTATTTAATTTCTTTAATATTGCTATAATAATACGTAAACGTCTCCGTTTTGAAGCACTATGTGATCAAATTGCGTATCATCGCTTCGTTTAAACTAAGTAACGAATGTCTTTATCAGATTCGAATATCACGTTACGCTTGTTATGTAAAACAGTCCAACGACAAGCACAAGTCTCGTAAAAGGCGTCGTTTCTATATCGTGGCAGCATACTACGATTGGATGCTCGCAAACAATGCAGAGCATCAAGCAAGACAGCTCTGATTATGGGCGAATAAACAGAACATTAGGTACCAATCACAAATGTTTCAGATCCTGCGAGGCAACAGTGATACAGCAACTGTAGAGAGCCACCGTTTGATGCCACCCATTTTCGCCAGCAAAATACGAATATTACCGTACAGCGTCCACCGTCGTACTGTGTGCTTACGTCTTGAACTTCTTGGGTGCTTGTACGAGGGTAAGTACCTAAACTATTCATGCTCCGTCACTCAATGTGCGACTACGCTATTAATTATGGATACGTTAAGAAGCACAACGCTGCTTCTGCAAGTTATATTATATCGTCTTCGGTCAACATTGGCTCTGACACTGATTAATTACACCCCCACACTTAACTGAAACTCATTCTTGTTGCTATATACTCCCATTCGTTTTTTAATGCATTTGTGAGCAGATAACTAACTAAAGTTTGTTGCTCATTACAAATCACCTTTTTTTTTCGTTAAAAGACGCTATAATAAATGATACAAATTTAAATGTATTCAATTGAAAAAAACATGCTTAATTAAAAATTTGTGTGGTTGTATAATTAAATGAGTCACGATTTTGATTTTGAAAAAGTTGGTTCGTTGGCTTAATACCTTTGAACTTAAATATTTTATTAATAAACTGTGAACTATGTATTAATTTGTTTTTCAATTTTAAATTGAAAAATATTACAAAACACAACTTACTATACAATATACAGGAAGTAATAAAATCGCCAAAGATAAAACAATGGTTGAATTAGGAGAAAAAAAGAGTTTGAACGTTCTAAATAAAAATCTATATTAAAAATATACAAATTGCATCCAACCTAAAACATAATGGGAAAAACTGATGACCCTCAATCACGAGTATTGACTACACATTTTTTATTAACAACATTTAAAATTTGGTACTTGTAGGTTGGGTAAATGGTACAATCGTATGACGTTGCGATTGACCCAGCCTGCTTAATTTTTTAGATGCGATAGTCAAATTTTTAATTTCTTTTAGGCGCCATATTAAGATTTTATGCAACCAGTTGACGAATATTGAATAAAATGATTAAATCAAATTTTTTAAAAATCGTTAAAAGGCAATACAAAAAGTGAAATAAGGCGTTATAAGCCTATAAGAGCAAAAACTAAGCAAGTTGGATTTGATTTCAGCAACTCCATATGATTACGTTTTTTGCCTAACCTACCAATACCAAATTTCTAATGTTGATAAGAAAGAAATTATTAATATAACAAATTTAAAACATACAATTAAGAAGTACAATTAGCATCACATATATTTAGTTTGATGCATAATTATTTCGTAACCATAATGAAAAATTCGGCTTTTTATAAAATGCCAAGGCAATTTATAAAAAGTCGGCACAACGAGCATGCCGTTTTGACTAGGCAAATAACAAAATGCCAGCAGAATTGTTTTTATTGGAAACAAATCTATTAGCTTCATTTTTATTGTTTATTTTTTTAAAAAACTTTTAACCACTTTTAACCTGACCCTCTACTACTGACCAAATAAATGAGGGTCAGATTAAAGGTTGGTTAAAGCTTTTTATAAATAAATGTATGAGGTTATAATAAAGCCATAATTTACTCGTTTGACCGGCTTTTTGTAAAATGTCTAGGCGTTTCATAAAATGCCGGATTTAACTTTACACCTACAACATAAATACACTCTTTCTTTGAGTGAAAACCAAACGCGGTTCTCACACTACACAAAATAATACAAAACTGTATTTTGTCCATTAGCACAAGCAACCTCTACTGTTATAATATCGTTCAATATTTAACCTAAAACCGCTTACAAAATTTATATTTATGTAACGTCATTTTTATTTTCTTGTCCAGACAATTTTTAAAATGTTTATCATGTAAATCACAAAACAAACCATGTCGTTTACAGCCATTTAAAGTGTTTAAAATATCGGTTTATTTTAATATACTGTATAATGTCTCGGCATCTTAATAAACAAGTCTGCATGCTTCTCAAATAAGTTAAGGAGCTCTAGCAGATGTCGCGTTGCCACCCGCGCCATGAAACTGAATTATCGTCCTAATTCGGATAATACGGATTACATAATGACGGCGCATTCAGTCAACGTTTGGTTCAGCATCTCGCATACAGCTGACGGAACTGAACTTAATTAGATTTTCTATAGGCAGACGTGATTGCCTTTTAATGCATGTTCTCACTAGTGCATGTTAGTTATAGTAAAACGTAACGTAAAAGACAGGACACGAACTGTAATTTCGACAATCCACGCACTTACTGGCTTGTTTTATGAGTCGAGAACGAAAGAAGGGCCGCAACACACGCTCGTCCTTTGGAATGTATACCTACCACATCAAAGGCGAGTGTCGTATATATGTTTAGACCCCTAGCAAACTGCAATAAAGAGACGAACGATTGCATTTACGAAATGAAGAGAATGTCGGTCCTTGAGCCATAAAAGCAAAATATAATAAACCGCCAATACAAAATTTCTATATTCTCTTGCCTGTCACGCTTCACCAGATGAAGCGGTTGCAGTTGTAATAATGGATTGCAGCGACTATGATTTATCAATACAGTGCACGCGCTATCGGTACAATGAAAACGCCAATTCTATTATAACCGCGAACAAAAAATTTATCGAAAGCACATACGAATGCACTTAGCTAAAGCAATCGACTAAAAGAATTTTTATGAGCAGGTGGGGTGCTCTCGTACAGTATGCCACAGGGATCTGAAGCAGCACAAGGTTTGGAAGATAGTTCGTACGACGGTCAGCAGTTTCAAAGTGAACTTCACGGAGGTCTGGGTCGCTTAGTAGATGGAGAAACCGGAGCAGACAACTTCCGGCTTGATATCGGTTACGGCAAGGGTTAGTATGCCTTTTGTTGTTGTAGCTACAATACATAATAACTTCTGTGTTTTGGTTCCTTCCTCAGGTAATGGCTGGGTGGGTTGGAAGAATGATTCCACAGCGAGTGGTTATGTTGAACTGCTATTTGAGTTTGATGAAACGAGAAACTTCAGCGCCGTTCATTTATTTACGAACAACTATTTTAGCCGCGACGTGCAGGTTAGACATATTAATTCAACTAATCGATAGATGCTACCCCAGTTTAAAATTTACAGGTTTTCTCTAAAGCCAAAATAATGTTCAGTATTGGAGGAAAGTATTACAATGGTCGCACACTGTCCTATACTTATATGCCCGATCGCATTTTAGAAATAGCTCGAAATGTTTCTATTCATTTACATCACAGAATAGCTCGTTTCATCAAAATACGCTTATTCTTCGCATCACGATGGATTATGTTGAGCGAAATAACCTTTGATTCGGGTAACTCTTTTATTTTATACAAAATAAACTCATTTGCAACTGCCACAGAACGACTTTAATTACGAGATCGTCATTTAAATTAGACCAGACACAAAAACGCAAAACGTTCATTTTATGTTAACGTATTCCTCTTTTCGCTTCTCCTGACCTGTAATAATTACCTAGGGCTGAATTTTGCACTACTGGATACAGAAATTGGCGGAGATATTTTAAGTGCAGGGGAGATCACAGCCCTCAGGGTAAACTTTCAATAATCATCTCAGCCTCTAAGCCTCGACGGAGTAGGTTTCGTTGATAAGTTTGTACTAAAGTAAAACAACTTGCGGGAATCTAGATTTAATTACGTTGTATTTAAAGTTGGGTAAACGTTCTGTTTTAATAAAACCTGATACGCTTGTTTTAACCGTATTCTGGCTGTGAAGCGTCGGCACCGTGGGCTATCTTTGCTAGAGATCAATTTTCAGTGCTTTCGTGGCAGTTTGCATTCAAGCAGTAGCGATCATTACTGATTAGCACGTGTTCTAGTACCTGTCGCCGGGAATTCGACTGAAGAAGAAGTTTCAGAATTAAACGAAGACGAATTAATAATTAATTCTCAAGGCGAAAATTCTATGGATACGTTTGAAACAAGTAAATTGACAACAATTTTTATTTGCGAGCCATAAACATATTTATTTTGTAGTTGCTGCTCGTAAAGATGACGATGGATATGTAGAAGTAATTGTAGGAGTCTTAACTGCAGTAATGCTGTTACTTTTGATAGTATTTTTAGTTGTACTCGTTCTTAGTCGGCGACATAAATTGCAAGGATCGCCGACGTTGTTGAGAAATCCATTTGGTGTTACAATTAACATGAAGGTAACATTAATATTGACAACTTAGGATTACGAATGAGATCTATACATGAGAAATATTTCAAGATAATTATATCCACATACATCCATAATTTATTTCATTAACAACCATTCACATTAATTTATCATAAAAGTTTTGATCTGTTACGAAAACACTTTTATGTTGAAGTAATTCGTTTGGTTTAGACAATATCTAATTTATGTTTTAAAGCTCAACATCACTATGTTTGTGTTTGTTCGGTAAACGTTAATTAAAATTAGCTTTTGATAATGATTGGTTTATTACATAAATTTTGTTGGTTAAATAAAAAAATCTGTGGACTCTAAAACCTTATTTCGTCGTTCTACTTACTGATAAAAAGTTACGCTGACCCGGTGACAGTCACCTTTCATGTATTAATGTAAATATATTTGTATATGGATGGCAAGCACCCTCAAAAACATTTTTCTTGCACTCTGATGCGGTTATTTAATAGCATGTGAAATATTGTAACAAATTTATTTTCATCATTAAAACAAATTGAAACGCAGGTTAAAATTAAAAAGAATTACAATAAAACTAAAAAATACTCACCTGATACAATACAACAGTTTACCTTAATATCGCGTTTAATTTTTTCTTAATCATTCATTGATTTTCCTGTCAAGCGGCTTAAACAATAATGAAGTCAATAAAATATGTTTTTTATCAGAGGTAGGTTGGCTTAACTATTTCACGACGTGAATCACATAAAAAAACTAGACTCATTTCTATTTTATTCAGTAGCTCGATAAAGGCCTAGTACCCATTAAAATTTAAAACAAAAGCAACTCTGAAATTGCAACTTTTGTTTAAACTTTATTTATGACTAATTTTAAAAATTGTAAATTTTACATTTATTATTATTAAAGCTTTTTAAAACCGGACACGGTCAACTGGGCGACGGTCAACTGGGCGACGGTCAACTGGGCGACGGTCAACAGGGCGACGGTCAACTGGGCGACGGTCAACTGGGCGACGGTCAACTGGGCGACGTGCAAACTGGGCGACAGGAACTTAAACATTTTTGAACTCTCATCTTAGCACACGATTTTATAGATTGTTTTTGTAAATATTGGTTAAATATAATTACTTAATTTTGTAGAACTATATCGTCCATCGAAATTTGTAGAATCATTTACGAAAGGATATGATCAAAAAACGTGGTTCGAAAATAATTTAAAAATGAAGAAGTATGATTGCACAATATTAGAATAAAGAGAAAAATACAGTTTTTTCATTAATTTATCAATATTATTTTGTAATTAACAATCATATTTACATTAAAACAAAAAAGTATATAAAATTGGAATATCTAATTATTATAGATTAAATTAAAATCATTTTTCACATTCATTGATTAATACTCAGTTTTAATAATATGATCCATAGTAAAACAAAGTTTGGTTGATACAGCTTTATGAGCAAAAGAGATTTAAACTCTTTAAAATCGAATTGTAAAGATATAATAAAAATTGACTTTCCTTGTTCTTACCTAACACCCTTTAATTAATGTTATTAGCACTACCTCGTAGATAATCTATTAGCTGGAAAACTAAATAATAGGTCAAATAATTGATGTCATTTATTAATATTATTTTGTAATTAACAAACATATTAACACATATCAAATATACCGGGTGTTTGAAATTTAAGTTTAAACATGGGAATCTCGCGTATAATAACATCTAGTGTTTAGGTTTAAATTTGACATAGTAACTTAATTTGGTGCTCGTTAATAATCCGAAAAGAAATTTGAAATATATAATAGACTATTAATTTACGAGTAGGTATTGCTTATAACATGATTTATAATTCAAAAATAATTATGTTGTTTTGAATTTTACATATCTTTTTGTTTTGATGTAAAAATGTTTGTTAATTACAAAATAATATTCATAAATAAATGAAAAAACTGTATTTTACTCTTTATTCTAATATTGTGCAATCATACTTCTTCATTTTTAAATTATTTTCGAACCACGTTTTTTGATCATATCTTTCGTAAATGATTCTACAAATTTCGATGTACGATATAGTTCTACAAAATAAAGTAAGTATATTTAACCAATATTTACAAAAACAATCCATAAAATCGTGTGCTAAGAGGAGAGTTCAAAAATGTTTAAGTTCCTGTCGCCCAGTTGACCGTCGCCCAGTTGGCACGTCGCCCAGTTGACCGTCGCCCAGTTGACCGTCGCCCAGTTGACCGTCGCCCAGTTGTCGCGTACCGTTTAAAACTGTTTCAAATTCTAATAAATATTCGCTTGGCATATGTACATACAATAAAATATGTTAATTATAGTATTTCAATTTACAAACAAAAACACAATATTAGTTTATTAGTAAATAAAAAAACCATTAAAGTGCTGAAACAAAGTAGGTGTTGTAAAATTAAGCTAATAACAGTTTAAAAGTTCATTAAGCCAAAGTTTTCCCAAGGGAGTTCTCAAAATATCCATCATCTCACTTAGTATACTTTTACATCAATAACGAGTTTAACAACTTTCTAACTTTAATCAAAGTAAACAACTGACTTAATAATTTTCAATAAAATCAGCAATTAATCATCAATCTGTTGCATGAAAATACGCACGTATTTGCAGCAGATTTACGTATAAGCAACAGTGCAAACAGTGCAAGCGCGTAATATGTTTTGTGGTTATTTTAAACAATTCATACGCAGATGTAAACGACTAGATAAATCATGATGTTATCATACAACCAATATACAACCAACGCAAAAAGTCACAACCTCATTAGGTCATGAATGCATAGTTAACATCTATAAGTGTTTAATATAGGTATAAAAATAGTATAAATTTTTTTTTTACAATTTTTTTTTATTCAAACCTACAGATGGTGACTAAATATATTTCCTACAAAATAATTTTTTTTTTTGATTCAGATAGTTTAAAATTAAGTTAAATGATAACGGAAAAATTTAAAACCAAATTTCATCATCGAATTTTTTATTGCTATTGTGTTATTCATATATGTATATGGAGATAAATGAAGCTCACTTATTTCAAGTGAGATTTTTTCTGCCTTCCCTCAGCATAAAAGGCAAATTCGTGTTCGTATTTAAAAATAAAATTTTAATAGTGATAAAACCGGTTTTGGAAAATATTTATTTCCTTTTCGTTCTCGAACGAAAAATAATAATTCCATTTTCGTTTTCGTTCTTTAAAAAAAAAAAACGGTTAATTTCGTTTCAAGTTTTCGTTTTCGTTCCGTTCGCAGTTCCTGCTTTAAACAACACTCGTTTAAATGTTTTTCACATCTTTAACTCATGCGTAATCCAGTAATATTGAGACAAATAATGTTTAGAGGCAAAGATATAATCCACTAATTTTGTAGGATCTATTTATGAATTTTTCATCAAGCAATAATGTGGCAACAAGTAATCATCCAACACCAGTTAGCCAGGGCGTTCCAAGTGATCCTCCATCACCATCATTTGAACAATATCAATCACCGTTGGTAAACTCTTATTATACACCAAATTATTCTACCATGCGGTGTCCATCAGCTGCAGAAGAACCAGAGGAACCACCTGAAGTTCCTCCGTTACCATCTACCCAATCTATGGAACAAAGTCCAGTAACAGTTTCTTCGTCGCCACCATATTACAGGAGTCTACAAAATACACCAAACCAAAGCCCTAAATCAAATATGATCAATTTGGGGAATTATTTTCCAAAAGTCGCCACTGATCCACCTAATCGAAAACGGTATCACACGGCGCCTCGAGACAAACAAAGAGTAATCATAATTAATGTGTCCGTGTGTGCTAATAACTAACAATGTTTATAAATGTAGGTACCACCGCCGGTAATATGTTGGAATATCGCACCAAGTATGGACCACACTTATAACTGTAAAGAAATAGAATTGGATCCAATTCCTCGTTATGCTCTGAGACCGTTCGAAAAGCTTGGCTCATGCCATGCCGGAGAAGTACAGCAAATTTCGTTGCTTATTTAATTAAGCCGCTAATCCTAACGGTATTTTCAGATTAGTTTATACGAAACGGAAGGGTTGGAAGACATAATTCCCGGAGTCGGGCGATTAGTGGTCGTCCGAACGCCAAATCCCGAACGCGCGAAAAGTGATGCTGCAACCGGATCGACGGAATCTCTCCGTGAAGTTCGTTTTCTCGCAAGTTTATCCGATCAAAATATATGCAAGGTATTGGGTGTTTGTACAGCGGAACAGCCACCTTGGACTGTCATTGAATACGGGGAAATGGGGGATCTAGCTCAATATTTGCAATTTATAGCCAATAAGAATGTATCAATGCGATCTTCTTCAGCACATCCACTTAAGTAAATTACTTACCGTAATAATTAATTATATATTTATATAACCCAATTTTTTTTAGCGTTGAATGTTTAGTCTTTATGGCAACACAAATAGCTTCGGCGATGAAATATTTGGAATCAAAACACGTTGTGCACAAAGACTTAGCTGCAAGGTAAGCAGATCATGTTGATACACCGTGTAAAACAAAATTATACAGTTTCATTTATTTTTTTTTTTCATAGGAACTGCCTAGTCGGAAGAGGATATATTGTTAAAGTAGCAGATGTAGCTATGTGCAAATCTCAGTATCGAAAAGACTATGCCGAAATAGGAGGGCGGCCGCCAGCACCTATCCGTTGGCTACCGTGGGAAAGCATACTTCTGGTAATGTTTTTTTTTTGTTTACACTGTACTTTTGTTTTTTTTTTTCGCAAACGCTCCTACACAAAAAAATATAATTTCTGTTAAATATCGTTAAACTTCAAGGAGTATAGTTTATTGATACTTTTTTACTTGGAAATTAATATTTATTTATTTGTTTAACTGAAATGTAATACACAAAATTATAGTTTCGTCGTAAGTAGCATAAATATTAGGATCTAGAAAAAAATATTTTAAATATTTTATCAGATTTTTGCATTTTCAGAATCTGAATTTGAACATTTTTAAGATGTAGCCCATAATTCCAGAAAAATCGAGGTTATACGCCCTTAAAATTACTGAGTTACATATTTATTGCAGTGTTTTTGAGTTAAGTTAAGAACACAAAAAAAGCCCGTTAGAAGTACATTTCTTAAACACTAAAAAGAAAGTCATAAAAAACAAATTTGCGGTTTAAAATAAATATCGAACAAATCAAATTTGGAGCCTTAACAGCTGAATCTATACGATACCAAAAAATTCATGTTGAAATAAAAAAATGGATATTTTACATTGTTCGTTCACATTAATGTGATTTGTATTAAAAATTGTTATACTTTACACAATGGTCCAGTTTCGATGGAATTACATAGGTATCTCGCTTAATATTCAACATAGAGAAACGCTTAAATTACCAAATATGTGCAGTTTTTTGAGATACACTCTAAAGAATCGTTTTCAAAAATATTTTATTGTTTTCGGTTTTTAGAGTTATTACAAAGAAAACCGTTTCGTTATCATATTTATAAAGTGTCATATCTCCGTTATTGTTGTGAATAGCGAAATAATTTATAGATTATTT
The DNA here is from genome assembly GCA_947652605.1 of Elmis aenea. Classification (NCBI taxonomy): domain Eukaryota; kingdom Metazoa; phylum Arthropoda; class Insecta; order Coleoptera; family Elmidae; genus Elmis; species Elmis aenea. The sequence continues at coordinate 33,949,817 of OX393577.1, read as the reverse complement.
TTGTGTAGAATTTATTGGTACTAAAAAAAAAAAATTCGCTCGCCGTTCAAAAGTTATGACACAAACTTACCTTTTTTTAAATAGAAGCCATAGTTGGCAATGATCTATATAAATTCCTTATTTTTTTCTCATTACAAATATGCAGGGTGTTTCACTTTTTCATGGGACACTATTGCTATCTCCGTAAATAATGAAAATACAGGGTTGGTTAAATGGGACAAAAGTTAGCTATTTAGGGGTGTAGTTTAAACCAGATCTTGTTTTGTTTTAAAATTCCATGTCTTACGTGATATAACGAAAAAACCGAAATCGATCAAGATTTTTAAACTTAAAATATCTCGGCTATTGTTGCGAATACACAAAAACGCCAAAGGAAAAATGTTTTGCAGATTTTGTTTGCTATAAGATGGCGATTTTATTTATAAATTACCGTGCCAGATATTTGACAAAACAACTTTTTTTTAAATGGCAGTCGTAGTAGGTGATGACTTAAATTTAAAAATTATTTTTTTCTCTTTACAATGATATCTTGCTTCTTTATTAGATATAATAATTGTGTTAACTAGAAATAATGTAAATCGACATATGTACATATTTTAAATCCTTTTTTGCTAATGTCTTAGTAAGAAGTATAAAATACATTCATATTGTGAATATTAGTATGATTATTTTAATTTCGCATTACATTTGTTTTAATATCACTCTTAAAAGAGTGACATAATAGACAAGCAAGGGTCGACATAAAACAATTGAAGTCGATTATTGTTTTGTGTGAAAAGTGAAGAATACAAAAATAGAATTTTGCAAAGAACGAAGATTTCCCGAAGCCAATATTAAGTTGTAAAAAAAAATCAGAGTTTACAAAGGAATTAAAAAACTCTCGTGAAATCCAGCGAAATGAATGTGGTACTGACAAACCCTGTAACGAGGATGGTATAAATGCTCAAAGATGCAGAGGATATCCCAGTACTAAACTTCATGTCCTCAAATGATCGTCCAGTGGCCAAAAACCGCAGAGTAGCCGTGAGACGTTCCTCAGCACTAATACTCTGTCGCATTTTTGTATCTTGTTTCGTGATTTTGTTTCATCTTATTCAGCAGTGTTTCATAAAAAAACACTGTTCATCCGCAAATAATTTTTAAAATCATCAGGATGACTTTCACGCAATAATTTTACCAAGGGTAAGTGGTAAGTGACCAAAACGTCTATGGTCTTTCACCCAAAAACTCCGTTTTCGTCTTCTACTTTTTAAGACTTCACTTACACCAGCAAAAACCACAGCCAGTGCGATATTTTTTCTTTTAAATTCCATTTCTTACGCAAACTAAAATTAACAAAACCTCGCCCTCCAGCTAAAAGTGTGCAACTTACAGGCGCTCCACGGGATTCGCTTTCGCGAAGGAAAGCGTGCGTGATTCAGCTTTACACGTACGTTCTTTCGCGTGCATTTCTCAGTCGGCACGCTTTCCTGCGCGAAAGAGCGGTGCATGCATTTTTGTAACAAACTTCAATCGCGCGCGAATACGCGTACACTTTTACCCGCGCGTAAAACTGTACGCTCGGAGTGTAAAGGAAAGCGCTTGTGTGTAAAGGCGGCTATTGTTTTTAACCATTATTTTCATATTAATTACATTTACAAAATCATAAACGCTATTATTTGCGTATTTTACGCATTTTTATTGAAGTCGGTTGCGCCGGTCATCTATGACCACCACGGCGCTACTGGAAGTTACAGTGCCGGTCATGTATCACCACCACGGCGGTAAACGTGTTAAAGGAACTGTTTAGTACACATGTTGTCCCAAAGATAATAACCATCTCGACTACCACGTTTATTTTCAAAAATAAACTGACTAAACCTAATGTTTTTTGAAATGGCAACAAAGCCGTATAAATTACATTAAAATGTTTTCTAAATTTTGATGTACATTATAAAGCTGTTATTCAACTTTTTTTATAAATGGCGCTAGGATAGTTTGAAGTTAAAATAAAATAGTTAATTTTCTTCGTTGTGCAAACATGGAAACGTTTTATTAACTATTATAGTTACTTGGAAAAAATATTTAAATACGAAAAATATCAGCACGTCGTAAAAATATGCCGAAATGAATTTCTTTGTTTTGTTTTTAAGGCCGAATGAAGTTGTTTATTGCGATTACCTTTTACATTTAGAACTAGCTACAATAAGACCACGCTAGTTGTCACAGACTCACAATGCACGCAGCACAAGACGTAGTTTGCTAAAATCAGTTTTTCTTTTTAAGATCCTAGACTAGTCATCTTCAAGCGCAGATTTTAGCTCAGTTGAAATTTAATATCATAACATTAAAAAAATCTTAAGAAATGATCATCCACTGAAGAAAACATGCAAGAGTAAATTAAGCATGTTTGGGATAATATTAGTCGGGATGAAGGTCGAAATCTTTTAAAAACTATGAATAAAACATTACAAAGCTTCTATTAAAGCAAAGGGAGATGTAACTCAATTTTAGTAAAAAAAATAACAATTTTCATACGGACTAGATTGTTATTGCTTAAATTTAGATCTTTTTCTTTACATGACTAATTTTTTTGAACATTTTATATTATGTTATTAATAAACATAATTTTCATTCGTTGTCAACACTCATAAAATTTCGTAGATACACAAAAAATATGAACCAAAAATAAGTAATTCGTTTATACATACTTGACTGCAGGGACTAAAAACGAAAAATATTTCTTTCGTTTTTGATCGGAACGAAACGAAATGTTCCCACCCATAAAATTTCGTTTTCGTCACCAAGTCTTGGACCTATTTTTCCTTAGTTAAACCGGTTAAACCGGTTTTAGGAATTAATTATTTCGTTTTCGTTCTTAAACTAAAAATAATAATTTCGTTTTCGTTGTTATAAAATTTCTATTAATTTCGTTTTCGTTCCGTTCTCAGTTTTTGCTTGACTGTTTATGGGCTTGTATAATATGCAAACATAATTATAGTATGCATAAAAATCGTTTCATTTAAAATTTTTATATTTGTAAAGCATAATTTAAGAAATTTTTATTTATTTGTTTATACATACTTATAACTATTTATTGGGATTTAAATACGTGTGTTAGTACCAAAAATTTTAAAAGCATGTTTTTTTAGGATCGATACACATGTTCCAGCAGCATTTGGGCGTTTGCAGTTACGTTATGGGAAATTTTAAACTTTGCCTGTGAAAAACCTTTTCAAAATTTGACCAACGAAAAAGTTATCCAAAATGCCGAACATATGTATTATGGTGGAGAACTACAGGTATTTATCTCATACATTATTTTGCACGTTTTCAAAAATATGTTTACAGGTTCTCTTAAACAAACCAAGTGTATGTTCACCAGAACTTTATGAACTAATGTGCCAGTGTTGGAGGAGAGAACATTCAGCTAGACCAACATTCAAACAAATTTATTTATTTCTTAAACATAGTAATAAAGACTATATTCCTTCTGACTGAACCTCCTAGATGTAGACTAGTGTTTCTCAAAGTGTGATCCACAGACTCCTGAGGGTCCCTAAATCCTTCTGAAGGTTTCCCCGAGCCTTTTCATGATGTTCGAAAATTATACAAATTTATTACTAAATAAAAATGTAATTACTTATCCATAAATTTTATTTCTACAAAAAAATAACGGTAAATTATGATAAAAACAGGTAACAAAAATATTGTTTACAAAACAATTAATTGGGTTCCTCTGTAAGCTTTTAATTTTAAAGGGATCCTCAGAGCAAAAAAGGTTGAGAAACACTGATTGTCGACTATAAAATGAGTATGATGCATTTATCATTTCTTATATTGTGATAATTAAGAAGGGATCACGCCAAATAATATATTTAAAATTCCCCAAATTTTGCACTAATTGCTTAAATGACAATCCATTTTAAGTTAAGCAAATCAAAATATAACTGTTTAAATTTAAATTAACAAATTTTATAGTTTTGTATCACTATTGCAGTATTGATACATAAAATCCAACAAACATTTTGCAAATTTTATATTATATAATAACATATTGTATGTATTGTAACAACTTAAATTTATGCCGACAAAACAATAATTTTAAAAATTCTTCTTTATTCAAACTATAATTAAAATCTTTAAACATAATGAATAGGCATAAGTAAAGAAAATCTTTAAACAACTCAGCCTTATACTTGTCGTAGCCTCAAATGCTAACAATACATTTTTAATGGTCAACATATTATGCTAAAAAAGTTTTCTATAAAATTAAGCTTCTGCACTCTACAGCTGAGCAATTTGTATAAAACTTCTTTTTTGTTTAATATATATAGTATTTCAATTTAATTAGTCACCATTATAATCTAAAAATTAAAATAAAAACAAATTCCACTAAATGGTTAAAAATATTTAGAAGTTTGAGCTGATTTCACATCTAATTTAAAATTTTAGATGAAATCCAAAGCAAATAAAATTGGAAAATTCCCTTTTTGTTTTCTTTAATATGTCGTTTGTTTTGTCTATCAAGATTATTATCTACAATATCATGTTTTGTCTCAACAACAAACTGAACTGACGTGTAATTACAATGACCACCAACACACAATTAGTGAACAGCAGAAAGATGTAAATAGCACAATTTTATCTGTAAATCTATACCATGTTGGTTAATTAATTAACAACGGTTGTTTAACATTATTATTATATTTAACTTGGAGAAATTCGGAATGTATTTTTTCATTTGGTCCCGAGTCCTACTTTTAGGTAAAAGACTCAAGCTATCCTGACTTTTTTCTCTCATCCCATTTGTAGGTTGTCAGGTATTTTTGCATCTACTCTTGTGACCTTGCTACATAGGCTTTTCTGATTTACCTTTCTTCTTTAATTCTATAGATGTGACCCAACCAATCTAGCTTATGTTCTTGTATTTTTGTTTCAACTGATTTAATCTTACGTAATTATTTAAAATTTACATACTACATTCAACTCAAAATTATTATAGTCATTAATATGAATTAAAGGCATAAATACATAATCATTACCATAACTTACTGTACATTTACAAATTGTTTTATATTAGATCCCTTCTTAATTTAACAAAAAAACTAATAGATGTAAATACGTTTGTTAACAAACTGTTGATAAGTGCTTCCAATCATATCATGTGATGTCTACAGTTGCTAGCTATTAGATATTCAAATCATTTTTTAGACTACTTAGTGGTTAACGACACAGGCTAACCACACCAAAGAACATGATTGACACCTTTGAGAAAACAAATAAAAGTTTCATCACATCACGACTCTAATATATTTAAACAACTGATATTCAGTTGCTAGGTGAATTAGGACAACAGTGTGATAATATATTCAATTTTTGTACTTTTTATCTGGACATTGTGCAATTTGTATTTTTACATGACAATCAATTTGTTTACACTTTAACACTGATAAAACAAAAGACAAAATTAAAAGATAAATATTTATTTCATAACACTGTAGTGATTATGACATTACTTAAGACATGAATGTAAATTATGTTAATTATACCTGATGATTAATTCTTTATTTTCAATGCAAGGATGGACCAAAACAAAATATTGTATTTAAAAAACAGAAGCTTATGTACATATAAATATTGAGCAAATCAGAGAATAATATTATGTATATCATTATAACAATAAATTAGAGACTAAAATGTAAAATCTTTTTGTACAAAACCAAAAATTTTCATTGATAATTCATCATGAATGAAACTAAGTATGATCTTATTCCTGTGTGATAGTTTAAACATATTAACAATATTTACTGGAGTGCAAAATTTCATTTCACTATGATTTATTTAATAAAAGTTAATAAAAACTTGGACAAAGATAAAATTCAAGTGGGCTGAGAAAAAACTAATCACAAGGCAGTAAAGCGATAGTTATTGCCAGTTTTTAAATATTCATTATTAGGCGTTTTTAATGTTTTTTGTATGTTTTAACAAATTTATTAATGTGATTGATTCTCTAAACAACTTCACAATAATAATAGGTTCGCCTGTTTTTAAACAAAAACCTGCATATCAATTTCATTATTTCGGTTAATATCGTTTCCAGTAAATAATGTTGATAACTCTTAACAAAACATGAACAGCACCTTTACTTTAAAAATCAAACATACACATAAATATAAAATTGCATTAGCAGAAAAGCTCAATTATCAAATGAATATGCAGGACAAATATTTTACCAAATGTTCAACGTTCATTAAATTTGTAAACAATTATATAAATAAGTTTCGCAAAATAGTTCAAAATTACATCACACTTAGCTATTTTGTGCTTATTTAGATGTCACAAATAATTTTTTGTTACTGTACGAGTATAAAACAACTACAAAATCTATTGAGTATTACTTATTTGCAATATACACAGTTCAAAATTTGGAATACAATACAATACAATACAAATCTTGTTTACAGAACTTTACTGCCTTTAACTTGTTTTTAAGGATCAAATGGTGAAATCAATCTGCACAATTTTAACAAATGACTGCGTTTTGCAATTGTTTTTTTAACAAAACCTGAACCTCTTTCTAAAAATAACATCTTCTGATTGTTTTAAAAATGAACAATTTTTACACAATACAATTTTAAAGCCAATTTAAAAATAAATTACATCGAGAGACCTATGGTAATAACAAGATATAACTGGATAATTTATTTTAAAAAATTATGAACTATTACAATTTTGTCATAAAAAGGTCTAAAAAGAAATGTAATAGTTCATTATCAATGTTAATGGTTTAAAGAGTGTAAATAAAATATTATAACAATATTATTCATTGAGGTATTAAATATAGCCTATATTGCAATAAATTTCTTTAGGTCTAAAAAAATTATTGCAAAAAAAATTCATAAAATATCGTCATCTAATGTGGCACCAATGTTCAATAGATTTGGCTAGTAATTTTATCTCTACGTAAATTGCAAATTTATAACAATTCTTTAAAAAAATTAGAATGGTCTCTATTAAATAACAACTTCAACAATTTAACAATATGATTTACATTTTTGTCCTGCAATATTTCATTTGATACATACGAATATAATTACTCTAAATTTAGTAGTACCCAAGAATGGCATGCAATGCAAACATAACAAGTAATTAACACACATCCTAATCTGAAAAAATAAAGATCATTTAGCAATAAAAAAATGTGAAATATAATTTTTGGCAATGAACAAGACCGATATAATATGTACATCATAAAAACATGATGATGTTTTATAATTAGTAAAGCATACCTAGTGTATTGAACTTGTGAAGATCACCAATTTTCTATGAACTAGATAAAAGCTGCTTTAATTTTACATAAACGAAGCTGCAACAGTGACTTAAAACTGGATACACACACCATATCAACATGAACAGATGGAAAGCTTCTAATATGTATTTAGCAGTTTTAACAACTGATAGAGCTATAAATTTGGCCAATATGATCCAACAACTGTTTTATAAAAATCTTCAGGAAAAACTCTTAAGAGTTTGTTGACCCAGTACTGATGTCAATACATAAATAAATTAAAATTTCTGTTAAAACGAAAATGTGTTTTCACGTTGCAAATTTTAACCAGTTGTTTATCTATTCATGTTCATTTGTGTTCAAATGTTAAAGCAGTTTAATGCTTTCAACTATTAAAAAGCACAATGTTTTTCAAATGTATTTTAAGGGCAGGTACTGATATCAGCTGCATACTTCCAATACCCAAACTGTATATGTAAATAATAAAAAATTTAATGATGAGATAAATAAACTTATGACACACTAATGGTTTTCTTGCATTAACGCAAAAATATAAATTCTCTAGGTTTTTATATAAACAGTTCTTTTACCTATTGTTTATCAGTCTTCCATAAGGATATATTTTAAAAGTAAGTATCGAAATTGAATTAAAATATAATTTTGGGACCAATAAAATAACCATAAAACTTTTTAATCAATCGGCAAAGATTAAAAGCTAAATTTTAACTACTTTGTAATTATTTTATACAAAACATGTGTACTTTCACTTATGTAACTATGCAAATGTACAATTTTTTACAATTTATATAAAAGTTACACTTCATTGGTCTTTTCAATTTATTTAAATATAATAGGAGCAAAAATAAGTTATATGTTTGTACTAGTAAAACCCATTACAAACTTTCAACCACTAAAAATCAATAATCAATGACTAAATAAAACAATCACTGAACACAAATTAAATTTAAATAATTTAGTTATTATTAGGTGACTGACAAAGGGATTGTAGAACATCATCATATTTTCTCATATCAAACTCAAAACTTTCTAATTGTTCTGTTAAATCTGGAACTTGTTCTGCTAGTGTCGGGACGTCTCTAAAGATTTGTAATGGAGGTGCTGTCTGCCACTCTCGGTAAAACATCCCCAATTCACTATTAGCATTTTTACTTGCAAATGGTGTTTTCTGTAACAAATAATTACATCAATTAAAAAAGAGTTATTATACTAATAATCAGTGAACAAAACATTGCTTAATACCAACCAAAGTCCCAAAAACTATTTTAAATAAAGCAACACATTTTTAAAAAAATCTTAATTAGATAATAATAAAAAAATTATCAATTAAAAATTAAACAATTAGCTGGTTAGTTTAAAAAGTGGTTATTTCATTTATTAATTAAGTAAATATTATGAGCTAATAAGTGATTAAAATATGTACAATTCCATTGTCATAAAGCAAATTGTTATGACTTTCATTTTAAAGAATATAATTAAAAAAATGAATGAAACACAAACAAAATAAAAATAATCTCGATATACAAATAGGTTTATGAGTTTTGTTATCATTTATTTTATATGACCTAAGTTTACACAATTTTTATTCCTATTAAGAGGTCAAAGACAACCACATACCTTATCAAAGGTGATTGAATTACAAAACTTGATGACATATGCATAATAAATACAGTTTACATAAAATTTCCATAAGAAAAGAAAAGCTCAACTATCTCTTTTAATACTAAATTTACGCAGCATTAGTCAGAATGACAAAAAAAAAGTAGCAACATTGTTTCCACGACTTTATGTTGATGTTTAACTGGAACTGGCAATTATAAAATTGGAAATCCACAAATACCATAGTAATCAAACATGGAAGATTATGAAATAATTTAAATTTTCATAATTTCAGAGTTTTGCAAAAACATTCATATCATTTATATCATACTAATAACAACTCTTTATCACATTCCTTACATATACATAGATATTTTTATTGTTTGCTTTACACAAGACCTTACTAATCATAGCTCTTTAGTCATTAAATATCAAAAGACTAATCACTTTTCTTCAAACACATCACAATAATTCTAAATATTTTCAATTTACCTTCTTTTTTTTTAATATTTACTGATACGTTCAAAACGTATTACTTCAAATGATAAAAAAGTGATTTAAAAATATTATAAAGAATTTGATATGCCCAATTACCATGGTTGTCAAAGGCCATTGCCGATACAATGGAAGTTATATAACCCCTAACATTACTCTTACTAGCTATAAATAAACTTATTTTGCACATGAACACTTGTACTTGGCCAAGGTTAAACCACACAAATATAATCTGAACAAATATTTTTAAACACTGAATATATGTCAAGATTTTAACAAAAATTGTTTAAAATAAAATAATTATACTATCATCACTTTAATTGAACGGATTAAATTGTTCTTCACTGTGTTACACATCACCCATCAATATTAATGGAATCAAAAATACAATGAAAATTTAAAACAATTGCTTGGTGGTTAATAATCCTGAATCATTTACAATGAATACTGTGAATTGTATTTCAACAAATAAAACTCTCCTCCAACAGTAATAAGAAAACATAAAATGTTCTTAAGATTTGTCGAATTATTACAACAAACAATTAAGAGCAAAAATGTTTCAAATATGTACAGTTTTATATCAACATTTCGATATATCGGTATAATTTCGATATCGATATTCTATATCGGAATTTCAATATCGCCCACCCCTACTTGATACACCTAACCTAAAATTAACCTTTTTAAAATTTTGTTCAATATATTTTTTGTTTCAAAACTAAAAATTTGAATTTTTGGGCATCGTGATAAAATCACAAGTGTAATAAACTAGTGATATAAGTTTTTTTACAGCACATTTAATTACAGAGATATAGCAGTCAAGTTTAGATTTTTGAATAGATAAAATTGTTTTTCTCATTTCAATGACAAATCACTGATGAAATATTTAATAACATCCTATACCAACAAAAATTAGTTTTATACAGGGACCCGAAACGGCACTGAAACAAAAACTGGAACGAACCAGTGCTTTTTTCATGAACAAAAACCACAAAGTCGAACCGAACCGACTGGTGTTAACCGGTTTAAACCGCTTCAACCGGTTCACACAACGGTTCGGTCCAATGTTGTTTTTTAATTGACGTAAATTTTTTATTTTCATTATTTTGATTACATTTTATCAAAAATGGAAAAATTTCAGACAGTTCAATTTATACATATGCATTGTCATCATATTTTGCATTGAACCGGAACTTTTTATTCTTTGCGGTTCGAGTCCCTGGTTTTTTATGAGTTAGCCATGTTTGATACTTTTATTTTATCAACCAAACGTAACCCTCTAATTTATCAACATTGACACATTTTAGTTACTTAAGATGTTGACGTTCTTATACAAGTTAATTCCTATTTGATGATCTAGTTCAGGACGCTGCATCCTTGTTAACACGTAGTGGTATGACTTGCCTTTCAGACTGAGCTTCAAGTATATTTGTAGCACATACATGTAAATGATGAGCAGTGGCTCTTAAATAAGAATGAAAAACCAACCACTGCGTCAAAAAACAAAAAAGGTATACTCGCCACAGAGTGGTAACTCAAATTGCATTGGGGACCCGTTTGCCTATACCAGGTGTAACTGAGTTCTGGCACACACCCTTTTCTCTTTAGTTTTGATTTTAGGTAAATCAAATTTTAGACATATGATAGGTATGTGTAAAAAGTCGGGATTATTTGATATTTTGTGCACTATTGTCTTAATTCCGGTTTCGCCGGAAATGACCCTAACTTTATTATTTTAAATAGAACGACCTGTATATTTTTACATTTTTGAAAATTTTAGGTTAATTGTTATAACCTCAAATAAGTTTTGGTCGAAAATTACATTTTTTATTGAGTGTGCCGTGACATGTGTAAATTGAATTTAACTATGTCAGCAAGTGTCCGAAAAACGATTTTGTTAATTTTAATTGACATTTAGGTTACTTTAATCGGTATTGAAGGTTGCAGATTCGGGTTTTTAACAGAAAGTCAATTTTTTTAAATGGTACGGTAGTTATTTAAATAAAGTATTTTTTAACGAATACAACAATACCAATAACTTGTGTTTGTGTTGGAAGGCTGCTTCAAAAACGTAAAATATTATAAAACCGTAATAGGATATCCTATTAATCACAGTACACTGTGCCTAACTGCAACAAAACAAATTATAGTTCTTTTATGTTTAACTACTACAGTTATTTAATTAAACAATCTAAAAATTTTAGTAATAACTAGTTGCAAAATCACAGTATACTACGATTAACAGTATCTCTCATTGGCATGTGTTAATTATTAAATATGTATATGTGAATCAATATAGCGCCAAATAAGTCATTTTAAATAATTTGGAAAGTATTCTAACAGCGGTTGAGTGCTCCGGACTAGTATACTCGCCGAGGCTGAAAGTATGGCGCACAGAGAGTGCACGCCCGCTCAAAGGCAATGCGCACCGAAAAGGTTAAAAACAGGTATAAAAATAATTTTTATATCTTTACAGTACTCTATAATATTATTCAATTTTATTTATAATTTTAAAATTTTTAATTGATATGTTACAATATTTTTTTTAAATGCATTTAAAATTTATTTTGGCCCATGAACTAACTTTCTTAAAAATAATAATTTAAACTTTGGGTAACCAAAGACATTTGATCGAGAAAAATTAGCGAAAGTTGCAGTATTTTTAATTTTGTCTATCATGAAACTTTACAATAGCTTATAACAATATGTCTTTCAAAAAAATAAGATATTATCCCCAGAGGTACGCGAACGGGTTTCCAGGGATATACTAAGGAATTTTTAATTTTACCTTAGCATTTTTAGCTGTAAATAACTACCCAAACTAGTCCTATCTTCGGTCAAACGAGTACACCGGTAAGACCAAAAGGCGTACAAGATGGTTGTAAGTTTGATTAACACTGCTCTAATGCATAATAAACTGTAGTTGAATAGTTATTTATATAATTTTATGGAGTATTGGTTTGTGTCCAAACCTGTTTTAAATCCACATCCAACCATTTAATTAACAAATAAAAAATTATAATAAAGCGAAATATAAAACAGTTACTATGTGCATGCAACATGTTATTTTTAATTAAAATTTACCAAGTCTACCATAATGAAGTCGTCATTTGTTGACATCATAGTAATATCCGAATGATGGGAATCTGTGGGAGAATTTCCATTACGATCTTCTTCTGCGACTACTGTTTTGTTGGAAAGAGAACCATTATTAGTGATGGGTACTTCTGTTGGAATTCGCTCCGACAGCAGTTTGCTAAATGGTACATTTGGTATAATTAATTCAGACTCTAAATGCTTTTTTCTGTTGTCAGCAAAAGCTCCAATTTTCATTGTATCGCTCAGTGATGCAATTTTTTCCTCACTGCAATCAAAAAAATTTGTAAATAATATGAAATAAACATTTAATACTATTTACAACATTGGGCCAAAGTCTGAATTTATAACAAAAATCATTGCCAAATTTTTAAACCCTAATAAACTGCGACATTAGTCTATACAGGGTGTGTATAAATTGGAGGAAGCGCTACACGTGACGATGTTCTTCGTAAAATTTTAAGTCGAAAATCTTGATACAAAAATGTTGTACCATGCTTCCTATGGCCTCAGGAACCATTTAAAGAAAAAAAAATTGGCAACATTGCATACATTGATTTGCGTTTGGACATTTTTTTATCAGCAATTTTTAAGGCTCCCCCAGACAGACGCGATATGCCTGCCGCTCGGTACGATACAGTCGGTACATAACTCGGTATGATTATCGCTGCTTACCGCAATGAGTGCCCACACAAGTGCGACACTCGGGACGTTCGAAAAAATATGCAAGTGACAGTATTTCATATACCGAAATGTTATTAGATATCGTACCGAATCGTACCGAGCGGCGCATATCGCGTCTGTCTGGGGGAGCCTTTACTTAGGTATTCAGTTCGTAAACATAGCTGCGAACTTTTAGGTATCGTAAAACACAAACTAGAATTAATTACGAGAAAAACAGAGATGACAGCTAATGACAATGTTGCCATATGTATTATTTTCATTCAAATCAGTGATTTACATATTATCAACACCAATTTTTGAAAGGAAGAACACAATATCTAGGAAAAAATACTATTCGAAATTTATTTTTATTCCAAATTGCAGATTTTTCATTTGCAAGTATTAAATAATAACGCTTATTAAAGGACAAAATGTCAAAACTTTGAGGACCTCTTGCAGGCACAGCAAGCATGGTACAACGTTTTCGTATTAAGATTTTCGACTTAGAATTTTACGAAGAACATCGCCACATGTAGCGCTTCCGCCAATTTTTACACACCCTATATAAAACATGTAATAAAAACATGAAATTTAAAAAACAAGCTGTTTACTATCCACATTTTTAAGGTTTATATGTTTGTCTGGCATAAACTTAGGTCATCAATTTTGGCAAGTTATACACAGGTTAAAATATATATATTTTTTTAATGAAATCTATTATTAGCTTTGGCATCATAAAGGACAAAACACAAGGGACTGATGAAATACCGACAGAATTGTTCAGCACAGGAAACACTACTTCTGGCAAATATATGGACAAAAGAAGATATGCCGCAGGAATGAAAAACATCCATAATAAAATAAACCCAATACACAAAAAGGGTAACAAACTATTATGCAAAAATTCCCAGGACATATAATTTCTATGCATAGTATTAAAATACCCCATAGTATAAAAAGTGCTCTGCGAATTAACAAAATTATTATGTAATTTTCAGGTATGGTGAACTAGTTTTGTAAAATTATATATCCCACAATAAAATTTCATAAAAGGCACATTCAGGAAAGTTGATATAAAATTGATACACATGTAAATATTTTGATAACTAAATTTCCTTATAACAAAAAATATTATTTTTATAAGATCTGATGATAATAAAAATATAAATAAACTGATAAAATACTACACATATATCACATGAAGTGAACTTTGTGTTCTATAAAAACATCATCAAAGCAATAATTGGCAAAAACTCATGTGTATACAAATATAAATAAATTGTTGACGAAAAATCACTCGTCCTGTTTTGGAGGAAAACAAACATTATAAAAATATTTTTATTTATTGGTGTTTTCCTGTCTGTTTATGATAAAAAAGGACATGTATTTTTACTGCAATGTGACACAATTTAGCAACATAAACATGTAAAGGGCAGTCTTTCATCCACGCTTACAACATTTCGTGCATATCAATGTTTTTTAATTGCATAATATAATCAAGTGTTATTGACTTGGAAAAATATGAAACAGTAATTATAAAAACAATAATATTTTAGCATTGACAAAAATAACCCAAAACTAGCTCAGTTATAAAAATTATTCTTAGAATGCATTATCATATACCCATATAGACAATTCTAATGAAATACAAAAATTACCCAACAACTTTTGGAATTTCGAAACCTCAAAAACTTGTATGTTAAAGTGGATAGTTTATTTTGTTTTCGCCTGCTATTTATTAAATGTCACAAAATTCTACACTAAAATTATAAAATAGTTTTAAAAAAAGAGATCATGACTTACAGCTATGTAATTAAAAAAAAGATATTCGAAAAAATTATGTTATTGATAACAGACATAAATGACTATAATTAATGATTATTTAAATTCTAATTGAATTAATACCAAGAGATCGTTAATCTCTCCTATTTAGTTGAGTTCTATAATAGAAATTCTTCGAGGTACATACAAGGCCACAATAATTGTGATATAACTTTCACTGGCTAACAGAAATTAATAAAAGATGTTGATACAAACATATATTAATACATGATTGGCATAAGTGAAAACTCAGCAGGTCAAGCAAACACATACTTAAATCTC
This sequence comes from Elmis aenea, assembly GCA_947652605.1. Taxonomy (NCBI): domain Eukaryota; kingdom Metazoa; phylum Arthropoda; class Insecta; order Coleoptera; family Elmidae; genus Elmis; species Elmis aenea. The sequence continues at coordinate 33,934,573 of OX393577.1, read as the reverse complement.
TTGTTGCAAATATTCATCATTAAATCATATTCTGCATAATTCAAACAATTTAATTTCTAATGTACATATGCAAACAAAACATCTGATGAAATGATTACACAATAAAGATAAGGAAGTGAATTACACATTCCTTTTCCACATCAACAATAAACAAGTTTTTATGTTTGTACTTAAGTACCTAACAATTTAAGAACAAAGTTTCCTTGATTTACCAAATCAAAGTTTATTCTCATAAGAATATCTAATTATAGAAATGCCAATGATAACGATTTAACAATACTATTCATATGAATCAACTGTCCAACATAGTAGCCGATATAGCCATACAGAACTTTAATGTCATGTTCATATGTGTGTATAATGCATACCATTTATAAATGATTAACCTATTAAAACGTTTTGATTGTTGACTGACCTAACACAAAATATATTTTTTGAAGGACACTGATTCTACATGTTTACACATACAAAAAACCCATTTTTGCTATCCAATGAAAAGCATGATGTGATAATTTGAAACATGCAATATTTTCTACCTGCACGTGACTAATATAATTTAAATTAAATATAATTTGATTGACATAATTATTTGTATAAGGGGCACTCGAAGTTTTATAAGCAACTTTACACAATATTTTCATCAGTAAATTGTTGACAATTTTGGAAACAATCAGTTAACATACTTTGTCTGAAAAACACAGTATGAAAAAGTGGACTGCATACAAAAAAATCATAAAATTGTAACAAAAATGTTGTATTTAAACAGAAAATATTATACCAATTAAAACAAAATGTTTAGGCACCATATCTAATCAAGAGATTAAAATATGTTTAATTTTAACAATAATTCTGATAAAGTAAACCCAAAAATAGTACCCAATTATTTCATGACAATAGCAATCCACAGTTATCGGATATATTTGAGATGTTATGATCCTACCTATTTAAAATCCGTTATTGCATTTTTCCCATGCTAAATAATTTTTAAATCCTGCAGCACATGTCGCAAACAGTAAATTAATTTTACACAACAAATCACAAGAACAGTGAACACACTTACAAATCAGATAACTGGCAAACAAAATAACAAATATTACATAGTTAATACATGCATATTCAATTCATATTCATGTTCTCATACAAATTCTAAAAATAAAAATGTGAAAACCCACTAACAACAATAATAAATTTTAATATCACATTCCTTGAAAAGCAATCACAAAAAAGCTACAGTAACATAGTTCCATTTAATTTATAATGGACACTAAATTATCACATCACCTTTCAAAAAGTAGGAATTCAGTTTATCGTTTAAATTTGAGAATTTTACTTCATATGTACGTGAAATATCATAGCATAACTAATCATTAAAGAAAATACTTCTCTCCACAATTCCATGTTAATTTGTGAATAAAACCAAAAAGAAAAAAATCAAAACCAGTAGTTTATAGTTGTTCATTTTTAAAATTAATGGTGTTGCAAAATGGTAAGAACATAAAAATACTTCAATTAAAACATATTTGAAACACTAAATTTCATGTAAGTAATTTTTGTTAAATTATACAGTACTTAAAAACAGTCTTCATTTATAAAATCATATTATTACTAGATTATAATCATTCTTAAAAATAACTGTTATTTCTATTATCTGCCCTCACACTTTCTTATTATCCGAATAAATTTTAGGCAGCTTATGCAGAAGCAGACTATAAGTTAGTTACTGTTTATAAAGGTGGTTTTAAGTGAATAAAAACGTGATAGTTGTTATAATAAACTTTTTCCTTTATTACTTCCCACAGGAAAAATACAACATAATGCCTTGTAACAATCTGCAAATATATGAAAAAAGACTCCCATGGCAACTAATTATTTTAAAGTCAATTGTAATAGATTAAGTATGTATGAAATTCATCCAACTTGGGCTGGTGTTCAAAGTCAAAAGCAATAACCAACATCATTAAATAATAAAAAATCTAGCATATGGTCTAGTAGTCTAATACATGCACAGATGTGGAGAAAAAGTACTTCAGCATTTCTATATATGTGAAGAATCTGGTTTGTCCTATGAACACTGTGACTCAACTGTTATCTGGATAGGTATAGGCAACTTTTAAGTGCACCACCCAATACATATATAAGAAGAAACACATTTGGTACAGTGCATTTAAAATCCAAGTGCATTTAAAATCCATTTTAAAAAATTACTTCCTGCAAAGCTAACATCTTTACATGACCCGAACCTATTAAATTATGGATGAGGCTATTTATACATACAGTATGTATAAATAATTGACTATTTATACATACTTTTTTTTAAATAATTGAGATAAACCAATGAAACTAAAAAATAGTTTTTCTTAAAAAAAAACTCTTACCTAACCTTTAACCTAATGTGAAAAATATATATAAATAAAAAGTTGGGCCTTAGAAATAAGTTTATTGTATGTATAAATAGCCAATTATTCATACATACTGTATGTATAAATAGTCACATTCTTAAATTATTTACAGTTAATGAGTTAATGTACTCTGTTATGCACTCTTCGTTAAATATATGTAATGTTAATTAAAATTCATTCTTTTAAATATGCAAGCAACGTGCATAAGTAGCAGATTTATGGTTTTTGTAAATATTCGTGGACCAACTTCATACTACTAAAATTATAACAATAATTATAACAATAATAACAATTATGCACTGCTCCACATTAATTTATTTAATTAAAATATGTAAAAACCTATAAAATGTATGAAATGATAAACCTAAATGCAGGGGTTGGAGCAGAGCATGGAGCTGGAGCACGGAGCAATGGGTTTTTGCCCGGAGCAGGAGCGGAGCCCGGAGCAAACAATTTTGATTGCTCCACTGCTCCAGTTTATTATGTACAATTTTTTTAAAAACTTTTTTTTCTTTTTTTCATCATTTGAAGATCAATAATTTGTTTTTTCAAACATTTTTTTAACTTCACTTGTTTGTTAGGGTCAAATATTGTCATTTTTGACCAACTTCTACATATCCTATAAAATTAAAACTTTTTTTAAAAAATTATTTTTTAAATGTTAACAATATTTGGAGCACAGAGCGGAGCCGGAGCAGGCATTTTGATGCCGGAGCGGAGTAATTAAAAAATTGGACTGCTCCAAACCCCTGCTTAAATATTATATTATTATGATTACAATTGGTCCAACGATTTAATATTTTTTTTGCTGCACGCATTGGCCAAAAGTATATATAATATAGTTTTATAACATCAAATAGTGATACGATAGATTTTCAGTTAGCAATGAAATAGGGCCAAATTATGTGATCTAGTTCTACTAATGATAATAGAAATAATTTTAAAAAAAAACTTATTTAAGGCGTACATTATTACTAGCTATTTACAATCCTATTATTGAAATCGTATTGAATTTTTAGCGATGGGGAGACAACCTAAACATTTGAACACTAAAATGCCAAAAATTTGCCAATGCCAATGCTCAATAAATATTTAAGTTGCTGTTAGCGTACTGCAAATTAACTTTGATAATAAAGGCACATGCGTCAAAATATTTTTACACTAAGCATTCGAAACACGAACTTAATTTTTAAAACATGCACCAGGTTTGTTCACTTACCTTTGTTTATATCTCATGTGTCGAGGGCTTAAATTGGTATTAAAATGATCACTTTTAAGCATAATAGAATTGTCTTTTCCTGTTTGTGTCGGAGATATAGTCATTTTGGTACGATATGACACTGTAAGTTGTAATGTGCCAATAGGTGTACACAATTGTCCCACTCGCACTTGTTTATACCCATCCCCTAAACTATGCACCTGTGGTTCACCCATGTATATGCGATAACAGATCACATAAGAGTCAGGTCCTTGTCTTCGTGACAGTTTATATGCCGGAGTAACTCTCGTTACTGACACTAATGATTTTAATAATATTCCCATACGATTATAAACAGTATGAGTAACTCTAATAGAAGGATCACACTGTTCAGGCAAAATACCAAGGCACCACGATTCTAAAACCATATGATCACCTTCTACAGTACGCAAAGAAATTTCAACACAAATAGGGAGGCGTGCTGTGACTAATTCACCATTTAAAGCTCTTTTAGCCTCTGCAAGAACTTCAGGTAAATCTTGAACGGCCAAATTAAACTGAAAAAAAAAACAACTGTCACCACAAATACAACTAAACACAAATTATTTGCATTACCCAATCGGTTCCAGACGTGGGTTTGGACTGTGTAGAAACTTTTTCTCCTAATCTAGACTGTACAATTACTTGTGCAGCTTTCAATACCAAATACTTTGTAAATTTATCCAAGTCTTTCTTATCTTGACTACTCAATTTGAGAGCCATGGCAAAGATGTAAACTTTCTACCATACTAACACTAAACATGTAACACCAATGAGCACAAACACGTACAACACATAAATATGTATAATTAATATTCCATCACCAATAATTTATCCATATAAACTTAGTAATTATTAAACAAAATTGTATACATGGCACACATCGAAATTATCTCGTGTCGGCAGCAAAGCTCGACCTAGGCCAGACGGAAGAATACGTGTTATCAGCAACGTAAGAAATGTCATTTGCGTCACGGTCCCACGGACGGTAAACAACATCAATGAAAGGGGCGTGGAATTCAAATTTCTAGAAATTTGGCAAGGCCACTGCACATCCGTTTTGCAGTTGGAGACTGACCAACGTCAACAATGATTACAAAAAACTACAAAAACGTCGTATACACAATTTAACGTGTTTTTATTAAAACATTTGTCACGAATTGTGCAACTCATATTCAAACCAAATTAACGCAGTGGCTCCACTGCACGAGAAATATTCAAACTAAAGGGGCGACCATTTTGTTTATAATTTGACAGAAGAACGAAGCCATCAGCGAACAGAATTTGTGAAAATTTTATAGCCATTATCTGTAGTTTTCAAGAGGTATTTTATATTATAATTAACCTCCTATCATAATATTGGTCCGTGGTGAAGATCTTAAATAACTATTCGTGGGGTAAGTTATAAATTCGCTCAATTATTCAATTAAACCTGTTTGGCTTGTTATGGACATTTGGACGCGTCCATTTGAGCAAGCACACAGATTTGATTTTTGTAATAAATTAATTTAAAAAGAAAGTAATTACAAAAACCAAACAGAAATTTAAATTACATTTTTGTGGGCAATCAATATAAATATAAGTGTAACACACTTACACATTCTACTGTAGCCTACATTTTTACGATGACTCGTAGTCATGCTATGTATGTACGTAGTATGTCAATAATGGTAATTTGATATAATAACTCGTAATTGAATAATTACGGCTGTGACTTTCAAATATTACAAAAACTGGCATTTTATCCCCAAATTATGGAAGATAAAAACGTGAATTTCTTAAACACGCAAATAAAACAGTTTATGTTTTTTTGTTGAGAAGTTGGTTCATAATTAAACCCGTTTACGTATGTGTAAATATACATTACCAATGTAATCATAGGCGTTAAAATAGCTTTTACCTACGTGAAAGTATTAGAGTGAACGACCTACAGAACCTACACAACCTTCGATGTGATTGACTTTGGAAAATAACTAGTTTATTATTAGAACCAAACAGGGCTTAAACGTAATCAACAAGTAAAAGAACCGCCCATGCTTTTAAAGTTTTTGTTACAGTTCAAGTTATATTTGTTGGTTAATGTAATAGTGATTTGCAGTTGCACTTCTGCTCTTGTTCATTCGACCTTGATTGCTTTATTAACAAACTACACACCTTAGTGCAACCAATAATGTTGCAAATCCTGTTTCCTAAGAATGTAATTGACCTTGAAAAGGCTGCATCATAGAGAATAAAATACAAAAATGTACTAAGTAAATGCTGAAAGCTTACATTCTGTTATTTTTGAACACTTCCTAAGCCACCACAATATAAACTCTTGGTAATATTTATTGTCTGTAAATAATTTCCACAACTTTTCGGTTATTGACCAATACAGTTTTAAAAAAAAGTTTTTCGTCTTGTTATCAATTTGTAAAAAAATATGTAGAAACATTTATTTGTTGCAATCGATACATTACTTGAGATTATTAATTAAAAAGCAATGATAAGGTGTTGGTATTAAATGTTGTCAAGTTGACACATTTAAAACGAATGCAATTTTATTAAGGAAGAATCTGTTGCTTCCTAAAACCACATTGCAAAAAATTCAAATGCCATATTTTGGAAGCAAAGCCTTTAAAAAATTTCATAGATCGATAGAGCGCGTATGGTTCAATGTCAGTGGAAATTAAGTTGTCAAATAATACGATTGTTTCGTTTGAGGTTACGATTAATGTAAGGTTTTGTTGCCAATGAAATACATTTCCTCGTAATAAGGAAATGTATTCCTAGGCCTAGAACATTTAAAAAAAATAATAATAACCTAGCGTAGGTTTAATGATAAATGTTTGTCGCACAACACTGATAATTTACAGAATTCAGTTCGTCCAGCTTTTCCACCAATTAAAAATTTACATTTAAACAAAATAGTAACTTTAAAATATGTCTATCCATTACTAACAAATTTTATTATAATTATTAATGAAAAATTTATACAAATTTGAAATAAATTACTTTAGCGGAAATGAAAGTGAAATTATAATATTATTATTAAGGAACTATTGTTTATGAAATGTTGAGGTCCATGGTTAATTAAGATTAAATAATTGCTGTTATGCGTTTTCATTTGTTTTAATTACAGCAAAAATACCTTTAGATGTGCTGTTGGGACACCGCTTCATTCCATAATTATTACACATCCTGTTACATAGCAGGATAAATACTTCCCCACATGTAATTGAAAACAAAAAACTAAAAATTCTATAAATATGACATATTGCAAAGTGAAACCGAGTTCTTGGTGTAAAAAAATTGTTAAGTCTTTCGTCAAATGTAATCAGTTGTGAATCTCGACTCGTCGCAGTTATTTATTTTATATGAGACACTTAAAATGGATTTCAGAAAATATTAATGTTATCAGTACTTTTCGATAGGTATATATTTTTATTGAAATTCTAATTACTTGTTTTCAGTTTTTTCACAACAGGTTTATAAATACAAAACTTATTTCTCTGGTCCTAACATTTTGCCGACAGGTTTCGATATATTCTTTTTTTTAAGTAGTCTTAACAGTAAAGGTAATGTAATAGAAGTCATTAAAAAATGCAACTATTTTAGTTTATAGTAATAAATAAACAAAGGGTATCAAAAACTAAAGCAATTCGATTTTGATATCAGCAATAATTGCAAATCACAACATACTGGTTACTTTAGAATTTCTTTATTTTTAAAGATGTGCAATTCACAGAAATAACATTTTTATTGTTTCAAGTGTGTGATGTAACAAAATCCAGTCATTTATTTTAACTTTTAATAAGTTAATTAATTTTCAATTTTTTTCTGGAAATATTTTGAGAATATATAAACGAACGCGTTAAGCTATTCTCGTAAATGAGATTATATAAATCGATTAAGTTCTTTAATCTTACAAGTTGATTTTTTTTTTCTTAAAAAACAACACATATAGTTACTTAATTTTACCGTTAGTTCATACGTAATTTTGAACCATATGACCATATCGGACTGGAGTCTCTTTATAAGAGACCGGTAGAGGCCGACCAGATTGTATGTTGGTCTTCGTGAGCAGTAAAATGTACACCGAAGTAACGTACAACACTTTTAATTATTACACATGGCCGGTTCTATGAACATAAGAAACATCTTACTTTAGTATGAGCAATCCAATATCTGTTAATGATAAATTTGACCATGCTTTTTGTACTTAACCATCGGATACTACAGCATATGTATTCAATATGCAGACTTTAAAAAATATGTAATCTTCGTTAGTCGCATTTTTACTTTCGCCATACATAGTACGAAAAAAGTTTTGTTAGGAATTGCTGTCGACACTGAAGCAAATACTGTCTCTTGGAACCGTTAACCAAATTGTCTGTTAGACTAACGTGTCTTTTGTTTTAAAACAGCTTTCATATATAATTTAGTCCTTAAGCTGTTACACAAAGGTGAGCGATATTTTAGTACCGAATGTGCTTATCTAGAGATATTACAATCGAACACATATTTGCACGCTTTCGTTATTATGGTTTGCAAGTTGCGACTAATGTATCAGCATATAGCAAGATTCTTACCTATACAAACATGCTGTTGTGGAGGCTCCGCTGATTAACTAATGTGGTATATTTTCACCTTTCGAATGACGTTTGTCGATGTCAAAGTGAAGAAAACAACTCACCTATATTGAAAAGTTGGTTATCTTTTTATAAGCTTTGTTACGAACTATACAATTGCTAGTAAATTGTTCTTATTTTCTTTCTTATTTTCTTTCTTAATTTATTTTAGGGATTTACTTTAATTTCTTTGCAATACAAGAACATTGTTAGTAAATATTCCCGTTGTCGAATGATTTTTTTTTTACTTTTACATTTGACCCAGCAACTGTCAAGTTTTCCATCTTCAGCTACTTTTAGTTCTGTCGGAATTAAATATGATCACTGCAAAGTATCCATTGATTATACACATTTCTTAGACATACAGAATAACACAAAAATAACTGTAAGAATGACACCTAATAGCAGTTAAGGTTCGTTGCTGCCTCATTCAAAATTTGTTAAATAAGATCATCTCAGCATTTAGTGCATCGTATGCGTTCCGTCAACGATTAGTTCCGACATGTTCTTTGATGCAAATATATGAGTTAAATTTGGTAAAAGAAGCATTGTGTATGTACATATATACCATGTTTTTATACTAAAAAGTATTACTTGTCGCTCGATAACTAACACTTAAAAGTTTGAACGAAAAGAAGACAGCGGAAACTAAACCTACAATATAATTTAATTTAAACGAAATATTGAAGTATTTTAAAAATAATTTTCTTCTGCGATTTATTTTTTGTTAAGTAAAAAGTGTTTTGTAATGAAACTGATTTTATGGCACCATTGTAATTTTTTGAAAGTACTTTTAAAAAAGCAAGCCAAATAGTTGCATTTTATTTAAATGGCTCGTTTGTATAGAAAAAATCGTAATCGATAAAATATCTTATAAGCTACTACTATTTCCCAACACATTCTTCATTCTTCTCTGCACGCTCGCACCTCTACAGAGCGTTCCTCGGTCAGGTCTAGTTGTATTAGCAGCGCCAAATGTATGTATCGACTGAAGGATGAATAAAATCTATTAAAAGTAATTCATTGCGGACAGTTTAATATTATTTTGGTTTGGGACTGGGATTTATTGTGGTTAGTTCTTTTTATTTAAATATCACATCCATAGTAGTACCTGCTGATTCCATGTTGCATTGAGGACTCTTCTTAATGTCTCTAGTGTTGATCGTCTTAAATTGAAGTTGCATTCTGTTGTATTTGTAAATTACAGTGGACTACTGCCATTCTTCAATGTACTCTTTAACATGTTGTTTTTTGGTTAAGTCCCAAAACGCACAACTTCTTGTTGCGTCAGTCCTGAAACATACCATATGTAGTTATTAATTATTTAATTAATCACATAAGTACAAAAAAGTGTATTACTTGAATGTTGCAAAATAAAAAATGATTCCTATTTTCATAAAACTTAATCAAAACTCTTACGACAAGGATAAAATTACGATTTGAGCAATCATATATTTTGAAAACTTTAATTACCAGCCACTAATTTTCTTATGCTTCTTTAGTTTGCATTGTGTGTAGATAATAACTTTGTAACTAATTTTTAAAACAATAAGCCATTATATTTTATTTTAGATGCTTTTATAGTATTTTTTAAAAATACTCTGTTTTAACGACTCGTTTAGAGAATTCTCAATGATCTTTTTGATGATCGATTTCGCTTAACTAGCCAATTTTAACCCCGAAAATATTTTTTTTATCTAAAAATTATCGTAAAAACTGAGTTGAAAGAGAAACGTTCAATTTGAAAAATTGCAAATTTAAAGGGGAAAAAAGTTGCAATAATTCTTTTATCTATTTGATCTTACGTTTGGTCGGTTTTCCATTTCAGGAATAACTCGCCCTTAGCCCCTGCAGAATAGAGACAGGTAGTTTATTATTTTACGATATATCGCAAGAAAAGTGACAACTCATTAAGTTTACCTTTATCTACCTTCCAATTTACTACAGTGGTGAGAAGTGACAGAGGCATATACACTTTTTGTAGAGTATAAGCTAAATAAAGGTTTAAGGATTCGTCTCAAACATTCGCAAATTCTTAACCATTTTAATTTCAAGTTTTATAATCACGTTTTTTAGGCACACTTGAAAATTTCTGCTTTTGGTGTGTTACTTTTCTTGTCGGTGTACGATTATGTATTATCTAGAAAATCGAAGTAAAATGCCCACGTTGATTAAAACTAAAAGTTTACTGGCATTGCAAAATAAAGGAAATATGACCAATTAAGAAGTTTTGCTTCCCTTTCCTTTTTTTTACGTCTATTGGAAACAGTTTCACTGCTTTATACGTGAGAATATTTTGTCCTGTTCGCTGAATAAGTCGCTAGCGAACCTCCAGCCAGCAGCAACAACTTTCGACGAAGCGGTGACAGGCGCATTCCACGTGGAGAGAATTCAATTTTAAAACCTGTCCGATAATTTTAAGGTTCTATGTTATTTATCGGGTTTTCTTCATTTATTGAAAAATAAATGATTTACCAGCCACAGTAAAGTATTAAAAATAAGTTTAAATGGAAATGAAAAAAATATAAAGTTTAAATACGCTGTACAACTTTTTTTACTCGTATTTTCTGTGAAATTATTTATTTCGCTCGTCGTTTTTCACAGGTTTTTGTAAACTTGCAACGCTAAATACACGCACATAATATGTTCTTAATACAGGTAAGAAAAATTATAAATACGTGCATTCTAGACGACCTGAAAATGTAAGCATAGGAATGCAACATGTAGAGTTAAAGACCAAATAAATATTTTTAACCACTAAATACATTCCAAAAGTGTAGAAAAGAAGTTCAATGAAAATTCTCATCAGATTTTTATATCGTTGAACCAAAAAAAAAGGTGCGTAGTATACATTTCTTGATAAATACCTTAATTAGGGTCAGACTTGCACTAGTTTTATTATGGTCCCGTACAAATGACTATGTTTTACTTGAATTTTTAAAAAATACTTCGTAAGGTACTTAAAAAGACAAAAACGAATATTTAACCTGGTATTAGGAACAAAATGTGCTGTTTTTTTATTGCTGAACATCTTGTCCGTAATTAAATGGTTTTTATTAAAAACACAAATTATAAGCTTACACCTATAAACGTACTTGGAACTTCTATATTAGTGACATGTTATCGACAAAAATGCTTTAAATTCGTCTAAGAATCCAGTATTCGTCAAAAAGTCACCCACCACATGGAAAATTTTGAAAAACAAAATATTGGACTAACTTTTGTTGAAACGAGTTTTAGTAAATCGTCAAAAAAGGTACCAAAAAGACATCGGTCATGTTTTAATGGAATTCCTTTCCTCCTCTTTAGCTTCTGACACCATCGCTCCTCGGTAAAAGCAATTTTGGTTAAATTATTAATTTATATACAGGGTTCTCGTTTTTCGCGGGCCACTATGGGGATCTCGTAAACGGTAAGAGTTACGACTTCGGTTAAATTGGGGCAAAGTTGTATATTCAGGTGCTTAATAATTTGACTCAAACAGAACTTATCTAGCTCTTTTAGTTTTTGAGATATAGGGGAAAAAGTAAAAAAGTGGATTTTTGTTTTTTGCCCGTAACTTTTTCAATTGATGTCAAATTTCATTTTTGTAAAAACATTTCCATGGCCACTTTTTGCAAGGAATCAAATTCCCCAATTATATTTTCCGTGCGACGTTTCGTTTTTTTTAAACCATCATCAGGTCAATTTTTTCTTATGGACGCTATATCTGATTTTAACGCCAATTTGTAGAGCATTTTATTCCGAATTCGACAATTTATAACAGTTGGCACTTTTTTGAAACAGTTGTTGTTAAAAATGGCAAAAACAAATATTTTATTTAAAACAAATTCTAATCGGCATGATATATAATTGTCTTTGTCCCGTTTTCCTTGGAAGAAGGTGAGTAAACCGTATGAAATTACTTAAAGGGATTTAATTAAAAAAATCGGTTTTAATAAATATCTTAGGAATGCATTAACATTGTTCACTTATTAGCAAATATTTTTAGAATATTTTCTTCGGTTAAGTAATAAATGTCTCTAAAATGTGTATTAAATCCCTTATTTGACAATTATTTGTAACAAAATGTTCGTAATCAAATAATATGTGGTCATAGTTTACAAAAAACGTTTAGAAATCTGTTTACGCTTTTTGCTTATTAGTCATTAACGCAGATAAAAGGCATCTCGTTATTTTTTGTTACAAATAATTGTATGCCAAATAAGAATTAAATACACATTTTAGAGGAATTTATTACTTAACCGAAGAAAATATTCTAAAAATATTTGTTAATAAGTGAACAATGTTAATGCATTTCTAACATATTTATTAGTACCTATTTTTTTAATTAGTAATTTTATGCGGTTTACTTACCTGTTTCCAAGGAAAAAGGGACAAAGACAATTATTTACCATGGCGATTAGGATTTGTTTTAAATAAAATATTTGTTTCAAAAAAGTGTTAACTGTTATATATACATTGTCGAATTCGGAATAAAATGCTCTACAAATTGGCGTTAAAATCAGATATAGCGTCCATAAGAAAAAATTGACCTGATGATGGTTTTAAAAAAACGAAACGTCGCACGGAAAATGTAATTGGGGAATTTGATTCCTTGCAAAAAGTGGCCATGGAAATGTTTTTACAAAAATGAAATTTGACATCAAATAAAAAAGTTACGGGCAAAAAACAAAAATCCACTTTTTTACTTTTTCCCCTATATCTCAAAAACTAAAAGAGCTAGATAAGTTCTGTTTGCGTTAAATTATTAAGCACCTGAATATACAACTTTGCCCCAATTTAACCGAAGTCGTAACTCTTACCGTTTACGAGATCCCCATAGTGGCCCGCGAAAAACGAGAACCCTGTATAAGATTCACGGCCGAGAACGGATTAAACCAATTTTAGTTAATTTCTATGGAAAAAATGTATTTTATATTCGTCCGATTCGGTATTCGTCTGTCCAGGGGAACGGATTAATGATGAATATAGAAGTTCTATTGTATACAGGGTGTCCCAAATTCGAGTAAATGCATGGGGATCTCGCTTATCTTAAGAGCTACGAGGTCAGTTAAATTAGGGCAAAGTTGCGAAATTAGATGCTCATCAAATATCTGCAAACAAAATTTTCATAGCTGCCTTGGTTCAAAAGTTATTCAAGAAAAACTGAAAAAATTGATTTTTCGTTTTTTTGCCTTATATCCTACATTTTTTAAGATATCGACAATCTGGAAGCACTTCTCCATGGCAACTTCTTAGGCTTTATATTTTAACATAACATAGAATTTCCAACAACGTTTCGTCTCTCATCAACTTCATTTTTTTAAATACGGCGAAAAAAATTTCATCTTATAGTCGGATAGCATTTTGTCTTCTGATTTCAATGATATATGACACTTTATATCTAAAATGATATTTTACCACAAAAAATTGAGAAAAACTCATTTTGTCCAATTTTTGAATCAAATAATCTTGTACAAATAAAAAGCAAAATAAAAAACAATTTTTTTTTGTTTTTTTGTTGTTCTGTTAAAACTGTCACTTTGACATTAATATGATCGTGATTAATTGTATAATTTGCAACCAGTTAAAAATTCTTTGAATTTGTGCTTTCCTTTATTAAATATGACAATCAACACTTTTTAAGAAATTCGAGAAAGGTTATAATATACACAAAATTTTGTTTTCTCATGACATGCTTTTTAATTTTCAACAGTTTATTCAATACTTCATTAAAATCAATTACAATATCATATTTGTAACACCTTTTATTTTCCATAATTGACGAAAATTATTTTAACAATACTCCGCAATACCAGAAGGGATAGCAAATAAATAAATTAATTAATTAAAAATGGACTACCAGAACATAGTGAAAATAAAAATTGCTAACAAAATCACAAATATCAAAGAATTTCTAGCTGGTTGCAAATTATACAATTAATCAAGATCATATTAATGTCAAAATGACAGTTTTAACAAAACAACAACAAAACATTCGTTTTTTTTTGTTTGTACAGGGTGGACCAAATTCGAATGTTTTACGGGGTATCTCGGTTACCGTAATAGATAGCGAAAATCTGATTTCGGTCTCTTGGGCTACTTTTTTTTTTGAGAAAATAACGCCTATGCAATCAGATTTTTTCTATCGGATTCCATTTTGGCACTACAGACGAAAAATGAAATTTCATCATTTTTGAAAATTTGCCGTAACTTCTTTATTTATTAAATTAGAACAAAATGTTATAGATTTTTATGCTTAATTTAAAAACAAAAGTAATTTTTTCTTAGCCTCCTTGACTTTCGAAATATGGAGTAAACTTACATTTTTTAAATGGAAACCCTAGTTGGCCATGACTTTATGTGAAAGAGTATTTTTGTAGCTTTTCAAAAATATATAGTTTTATATATTTTTTGCAAAAAATAACCAAGATATGGCCAATTTTGTAAAAATTCGATCATCAAAGTTTGCCATGATTTCGTAAACAACTGATGTTTGCAATTATAAAACAACTAAACGTCATTGCCAAGTAAATTCTGAAACAACCGCTACGTTTTTATCACTTACAAAGTAATATTCTAACATATTAAACTTTTCAAAGAGTTCAAATTTAGCCATATTCACAATACCACTATAAACAGTTATAAAATACAAAATAATACACGGATTTGCTTAAAAGTTAAAAAAAATTACTTCTAAATGACGTTTAGTTGTTAAATAATTGCAAACATCACTTGTTTACGAAATCATGGCTAACTTTGATGATCGAATTTTTACAAAATTGGCTATATCTTGGCTGTTTTTTGCAAAAAATATATAAAACTATATATTTTTGAAAAGGTAAAAAAATACTCTTTCACATAAAGTTATGGCCAACTAGGGTTTCCATTAAAAAAAATGTAAGTTTACTCCATATCTCGAAAGTCAAGGAGGCTAAGAAAAAATTACTTTTGTTTTTAAATTAAGCATAAAAATCTGTATAAAAAATGTCTATAACATTTTGTTCTAATTTAATAAATAAAGAAGTTACGGCAAATTTTCAAAAATGATGAAATTTCATTTTTCGTCTGTAGTGCCAAAATGGAATCCGATAGAAAAAACTGATTGCATAGGCGTTATTTTCTCAAAAAAATAGCCCAAGAGACCGAAATCAGATTTTCGCTATCTATTGCGGTAACCGAGATACCCCGTAAAACATTTGAATTTGGTCCACCCTGTATACGATTCTTTGATTCAAAAATTGAACAAAATGAGTTTTTCTCAAAATTTTGTGGTAAAATATCATTTTAGATATTAAGTGTCATATATCATTGTAATTAGAAGACAAAATGCTATCCGACTATAAGATTAAAATATTTTCGCCGTATTTAAAAAAATGAAGTTGATGATGGTTCTGAAGAGATGAAACGTTGTTGAAAATACTATGTTATCTCAAAATATAAAGCGTAAGAAGTTGCCATGGAGAAGTGCTTCCAGATTGTCCATATCTTAAAAAATGTAGGAAATAGGACCAAAAAACGAAAATCAATTTTTTTAGTTTTTCTTGAATAACTTTTGAACTAAGACAGCTATGGAATTATGGAAATTTTCTTTGCAGATATTTGTTGAACATCTAATTTAACAACTTTGCCCTAATTTAACCGACCTCGTAGCTCTTAAGATAAACGAGATCCCCATGCATTTACTCGAATTTGGGACACCCTGTATAGGCCTACTCGCCTACTTAAGAAAATAGTTATCGCACTTTTTTGTGCGACGTATACAGGGTGTGTATAAATTGGCGGAAGCGCTACACGTGGCGATGTTCTTCGTAAAATTCCAAGTCGAAAATCTTAATACAAAAAATTTTGTACCATGCTTGCTGTGTCTGCAAGAGGTCCTCAAAGTTTTGACATTCAGTCCTTTAAAAAGAGTTATTGTTTAATATTTTTTAATGAAAAGGCTGCGATTTGGAAGCAAAATAAATTTCGAATAATATTTTTTCCTAGATGTTATGTTTTTTGTTTCAAAAATCTGTGTTGAAAATATGTTAATCACTGATTTGAATGAAAATAATACACATGGCAGCATTGTCATTAGCTGTCATCTCTGTTTTTCTCGTAATTATTTCTAGATTGTGTTAGACGATACCTAAAAGTTAGCAGCTATGTTTACGAACTGAAGGCTTTCAGTTCGAACAAATATTATGAATACCTAAGTAAAAATTGCTGATAAAAAAATGTCCAAACGCTAATCAATGGATGCAATGTTGCCAATTTTTTGTTTCTTTAAATGGTTCCTGAGGCCATAGAAAGTGGCACAACATTTTTGTATTAAGATTTTCGACTTAGAATTTTACGAAGAACATCGTCACGTGTGGTGCTTCCGCCAATTTATAATTATAAACACCCTGTATGTGCTGGTATTTATTTTAGAAACAAAAAACAGTTAAAGACGTGCTTTTGAACACAACCTTTCATCTCCTGTTTAATACTTCTTCAAATGTTTATTACTATTATTACAGCGAACAACAATAATGTTCATATGTATTTAAAAATAATCACCAAACAAGGAGCAATTATTTATATATGCAGTGATATTGTAGAATATTAAGAAACATCTAAAAAATGACATGATTGTCACTGGAAATCATAGGTAAGCTTTTCAGTAAAGATATTTTTGTTTAGACGTAAGGATTTGCGTATTTATTTAAGTGCTCGAAATGTCATTTTTCCGCACACCTCTTGACATTGTTGGTATGGTTCTAATGGTCTTATAAAAAAATTATATTATTACTTAAGAATTACATTTACTAAACAAATTTTAAGTTGAAGTGGCGTTTTTCGTGACATTTGCTTAATATTGTACTTTGGCGCGGTCAAAAAGAAAAAGTAACACTTGTACAAATTATTAATAATGAATTTAGCGCACTTTTTACATAAATAAGTATTTAAGTACAATTGTAATTATACAGGGTAGGCTGAAAAAAGAGATAAAACATCTATAGTTAAGTGTAATAAAAATTACGTTGCTATTTTTAAAAAAAAATGTCGCGTGTCATACGGTTAGCCGACAAAATGGAGTACATCAAACTGTAGCTAACAATTTACCAAAAACGGTTTATGTAACGCTTTTTTTGATAACGTTTATAAACACGCTGTTTTCTTTCTTTCTTTTTACCCCATCTTTCATAAACATGCTTTTGGACACAAATACGTATATCCGTTGTGTGAGTCCGATTTAGTTTGAATCCTAGGGCAGTGGCGAACTAAGAAAGGTCAACACTTGGCGCCAAAATGTTACAACAGCCCTCCAATCAAATTTTTTGGCGTCTAGTAAAGTTGAATCCAAAATAAATCAAACCACAGAATGTTTTTTTGCATGTGTTTTCGCGCTTTATTGATTTGAAACTTATAATAAACCATTAAAATGTATGTTTTTGGAGTGTTCCTTTTCGTTGGAAATATCACAAGGCTCCTCAATCTGCTCTGACCCATCGTTGATCTCAAATAGTTCCTGATCAATATAAGCTTCGAGAAACTTCGTTTGCAGTAAGGTGTACCTTGGGCTGGCACTGAGAAAACATTACTGATAACATCTTTCCATGGTACCCATAGCCGCCCGGGGCGAACCGACCCCAATGCCTTCACCACTATCTGTGTGTAACATATACAGGATGCCTCAAATAACTAGCTTTTGTGTATTTCATTGGCTTAAACGTCAAGTTAATGTGATGCACTTATAAAAAGCAATCGTACTTTAATTGTTGAACATTTCACTACAAATCATTGATAAAATTGTAGAAAGAGACCGAAACCGACTTAATTTTATTGGATTCGCTTTTTAACTTAAAAAAAATCAAACTCATAGTTTGGATATAATTTATGTGGTTTTAGATTTCACGCGTTATTCAAAAACTTATTTATAACCAGCTGAGGATGCCGATGGAATATTGTTGTAAGCTTGATTTTCGTTTTTAGAATTTCTGTAATATTTATAACTACTTTTATGCCGTTCATGTGTCTGCATGTTAATTTATGACACGGCTATAATGTTAACACTGGCGATACTATATTGTTTTTTTTATTGATCTGCTCTCGACAATAAAACTTTGATACATTTGTTGGATTTTAAGTTATTCATAGATTTTGGGTATTGACCGAAACATATAACTTATTTTACGTGCGTGATGAAAGTTTAAACAATTTAGTGCATAAAATCATACAGTAATGTTATTACTCTTGTAATCGTTAGCAAAATAAGAAAAGGAAATGTTATTCTTCTTATTAGAGAGTTAACATTCTCCCTGTGTCGTCCTAGTGCAGCTGTTTTGCTACTCTTCATTGGCTTTCACATAAGTAATCTATCTTTCAATTGATTGCTTGTGATAAATACTTTAATTTGTAAATCTGGTTTGGTATTTTAATTAAACAAATTGTTGGTTTTTCGTGGATATTCAAAATCTGTATTGAAAACTTTGTACATTTTAAAAATAGTTTTAAACATAAGGAATCGACTCATTTGTACTGTTCCGCATAATTTTTTTGTAACATGAGCTATCTTTGTAGAATATGCTATTTAAAAATACAAAGGACTTATTCAAAAAAGTTAATTTGCGTTACTTTATAAATTGAACAGTATTTAAGTTAGCTTGTTTTATTTGTATTATTGTTACACCGCTGTAAATTCAAGCTTGGTCGAGGGATCTTAGATGTTATAGAGATAAGTACTAATTTTGCATTTTAATTTAACAATATAATATATTGTAGTTGTGTTACTAACTATGGTTATTCGAAAACTGCCCATATCGGCTTAAGCAGTTGAAACATCCCAGGTACATGTACAATATTGAATTATAAACCTTAAATGATTTGTATGGCCTTAATGCTGCAGTTCCAAACAAGTTCTTTTGGGATACCTGCTATTATAGATTTTAAATTATATTTGTTTTTAAGCAAAAACTTTTGGGAATCACTGATATTAATTTTCTTTTACCTAAGAACCCAAATTAAACCTTATTGAACCTATAATTAGGGATCAAATTTCGACTGCTTGAAATAATATTCATGAAGACACCTTCAATTAGATTACGACTTTCATTGGTGTAGAGTAGACTGAATTGTAAACACAAATAATATTTAAAGAAAAAGACGGACATTGTGCATTTGTTTCCTTTAGTTCAGCCTCTTCTTAAGCCGATATGGGCAGTCTTATTTGGAATAAACTATACGTCTCTTATTCATCATCGACAGCCAAAAGACTCTCGTTAACACCTGGTGAATTTTTAGCAAACAAAAGGCGTTTCTTAAAGTGCATACGGCACGTTTTATTCTTGTGTATTTATGGCATTATTATTTATTTATGAAAACAAAAATTTAATAGGAAATTTTTATTCTCTTAAAAAAATGCTGATATTAATATCTGCGTCATGATGTTATTTATAATGGCGTGTGTACTTGAGAATATTAAATTTTAAACAAGAAAAAACTTTTTTTTTTGTTCTTAAATTATCAATGTCATGATAATTTATATACTGATGATGTTATGAAATTAGTCGAACCTGAAATATTTTTCTGGTTTACTGATCCTGTAACTTTTTGTATTAATATATTGTAGAGTTTCATTTCGAGAAATCTTTAACTTTTCATTCTTCTTAAATTGTTTTTTTTTTATCAATATTGTTAAGGTTATTTATAAACTCCTTTGTACAATAATTTTAAATGTCTTCATAGACATTACTTTATACCTGTAGGGTAAGTAGATAAAGATATGTTATTTCATCCAGTACTTTCCCGCCTTTAAAGTATAGTCATCAAACGATATAGAAATGCGTTCAAGGCGGCAGTTGTTTTCACTCCTTTTAGACTTCCATGCACCAAAGCATTCAGGACGCGACAGTTGTAGCGAAAAGTGTCGCTCCGAAGGACGTTCGGGAATGAAAGAGTGGAGTAAATAAGAGCCTCTACGATTGCACTACATCAAGAGATGGTGCAGTTCCGGATTAAGGTTGTCGTGGGCCCTAGGCCGAAGGGTAGAACGGGCCCCTGGTACAAGGTGGTGAGCAAAAAAAAAATACGTTACTAAAAAACTGATGAGCTTAAAAAAAAGTTCCTCGTCCTCATAATATCAAGAAAATGTCGAGTAATATCGAAAATATCGGTATGTCCGAAATTATATCAGGGCCCTAGGCCCGGGCCTACTCAGCCTATACAGAAATCCGGCACTGAGATGGTGCAAGCAGAGTAGGCATGCGCATTACGAAATGTTTGAATTATTTGAATTACAGGTGAAACCTCTATCACTCGATTTACCTCAGTTGCTCGATTTTAGAAAAAGTATTAAAATTGGTGCACACGAACTGTAAGAATTCTAATAACATTAATAGTCTTTAAAAGTCGGGTAACAAAGGTTTTACCTGTACTAAGTTAGTTCACTTCCTTTCGTAGATCCATTAGCCTAAAATGTATTGTTCAAAATAAAAGTAAATATCAAATGTCTTAACAATGATATGTGTGCGGTAATTGCAAACGAAGAAGGATATTCTATGATAGAAAATCATTCTATATCATTAATATCGGCTAATTCTTTGACGTACGCTACACCGAAATAATCGAAACGCTCCATATTGAGCCTGAACGCTCTAGATTATCACGTGATTAAACTTTTACTCTGCACAACTTCGGCGCCACTTTACTCTCGGAGCTGCGTCCCAAACGCGAACCTCATTATACAGGATAAAACGTTTGCATTCGTTCAAAACAACTATTTGCGCGATTTTGACGACAAACTCTTAAGTTTGTCCCAGAGTAGTTTCGTATTCACGTCGTATTTTTATTACTTTTTTTTGTAATAAGATATGCTGGGTCAGTAAAGAATGCATTCCTATTAACAAGGTGTGGTGTTGACACACGAATGAATTAACAAGCAATATTTTAACCTGTCTAATATACCTAATTAAAAGGTAAAATTAGGATTAGAGTGTATGAAATATTGTTAATTATTTGAACTTTAACAAAATAACTCCAGTCAGAAAAAAACTACACTTCAGTAATGTTAGCCGTTCAGTCAAGCTTATGGTCAATTAAAGGAGTACAGCGAACTAGCTACTCCCAAAGTACCGCACTGCTGTCAGTGAAATATCGCCAGTGAGCTTCGGAGTACGTCAAATAATGTAATATCTTACAGCCTTACACCATCACACAACGCTCAGGCTTTATTGCAATTATCAAAGCTCTGACATTAACGGTCAAAACTCTCTCTTAAATTCGCAAGTTAAGTCGGGCTTGTCAGCGAAGAACACGCATAGTCATTGCCCAGTTTTATATCATCTTAAAAAAATAACCACGTGGGCAATACTGTATTACAGAAGCATTTCTGACGGATCTTCTAGCCTTCATTTTTTTTTTAATGCTACTACGGGCGCCGTAATTAATTTCGATGCTTAATTATCCAAAAGGCGATCCTGAAAGTAATCATAACGATAAAAAGGTCATCAAAAGTTCATAATTGTGCTGGATCATCGAACCTAGCATTCCATAAGTTAGAGACCTCTCTTAACACCTTTGATATGGTTTTCGCTCTTAGATCCATTGGAAAAATTGAGTTTCAAATCAAATTAACAAAAAAATAATGCTTGGTGAAAATGCAATTGGCAACTAATATTACAAAATATTAATTATTAAGCTGTGTAAGTATAAAGAACCTAGAAGGCACTTAAAAGATTTAGAAAAAACAATTGGATTTAAGTGGATATCAGGTAGGTGAACAAATTAAAAAGTGTAACCAAAATAAGATACATCCAATCAAATATTTTCCTAGATTAAATTATAATATGTATTGAACTCAAGATTAAAAGTAGCCGAATTTAATTCCACAAGTATGTAGTTAACGAATTTTTTAACATTAATAAGGATAATTATTGTATATGATTGTCTTTTTTGTGTAAATATTTGTCACATATTTTGTAGATGGCTTTTAAAGGTTGTGAGTTAGTCTTTTTGTGTATGTGAATAGATTTGAACCCTAAAAATATATCAACATTTTATGAAATATGTTTTTCTGTATATTTTTTAAAATGTTTTGTATGTTTAAATATTATATTATTTATTAGTAATGTTGCAATATTACATTATATTTTATTCCTTAGCACAACTTGAAACTATATTAATTCATTTCATTAAAATTTATAAAACAAACCCTTTTATACCCGTGAACGTGTCCTTTAGAGTTTCTTGAACGCAAGCCATTTTTGGGCCTGTTCGAATCATGTTTATTATTGTAGGACGCTCCTAACGGTAAGCGGTAGGTGTCTCAAAGAACCATTTTTGAATACGGCTAGATTAAAATAAGTAGGTGGGTGGAGTGTGGTTTAGACCTGCGGTTCTTAAGATTACTGGCGTATGTACCATGAATTTCAAAATTTTTAAAGTGCTTAATAAAATCAGTAATTTTTTTTTATTTTTTAGTTACAAATGTGGTTAGATAAAAGGATTTGTCACCATACAATACAGAACAATCAACATCCAATAGATAAACAAATGCACAGGATGATTGATGAACATGTTCAAATTTTTACAGCATCACAATTAAATATTTATAACACATTAAAATTTGATTCAATGGCGTGGCAACCACCACGTTTCGGTGTGCGAATCAGAGTCTGTATTGTATGGTGACAAATCCTTTTATCTAACCACATGGCGATTTTTCTATAATTTCAATTTTCAATTTTTCATTTACTACTTTCAAAATTTCAATTTTAAGAAAAATTCCATGTGCTCAACGAAATTAAAATTTAAACGAATTTCAATCAAGTACCAACGAACTTCAATGTAATTTTATCTTCGAAAACTTTAATGTTTATTATAATACTGCTTTCAATTATCCTCGCTCATCGCTACCGATGAAGGGTCAAATATAGACTCGAAATATTTAGCGGATGTAAAGAGTTTTCTTAATAAACCCAATGACCACCTTCCCGTTACTTTCTACGAATTAGGTATAATATTTATTTATTACTTGTTACAAAATATAAACTCATATAACAAAAACAAAGAGTTATCCACACGCACCACATTCTGAAAGAGGAGTCCTAAGCACCGAAAGATATATTGGGTTAAATAATAAGTACCTAATGGCCTTTTTTTAATTTTAAACCAACTGAATACAATAAATAAATCAATTACGTATTCCACGTTGTTATTTACAACTTCCTCTCATCGTTCAACAAGTTTAGCGAATCCTTTACGATAGAAATCCCGCCGTCCAACCAAGTTTTTAATCCCACCTCATTATTAAACGAAACGCCGCGCAGAGCGTATGAAAATGCTTCGAAAAAGATGGAAATCCGATGGTGCAAAGTCGGGAGAGTAGGGCGGCTGCGGCAAAACTTCCCAACCAAGCGTTTGAATGGCATTTTTGGTGATGTTGGCGATGTGGAGACGGGCGTTGTCGTGTTGCAGCAAGACGCCATATCGCCGATTGGGTCGTTTTTGCTGAATGGCGTCGTTGAGTTGATGCATTTGCTGAATATAGAGTTCTGCGTTGACCGTCTCGTTGTTTTGAAGAAGTTCGTAGTGAATGATTCCCTCCAGTCCCACCAGACGCACAACATTGTCTTTCGAGGGTGAATTTCTTGTTTATTGCGCGGCGTCGCTTGTTTTTTTGCGACTGAGCCCATTCTTTCCGCTGCCTCATATTGACGTAAATGCACAATTTTTCGTCACTCGAGACTATGCGATAAAGGAAACGTTGCTTGTAACCCCGTGTCGAGCGATGACGGGCGAGCAAACCGGCGGCGATTGTATAGCGTTGATTTTTGTTGTTTTAATTTAAGAGGTGAGGAACCCAAGCACTGAGTTTTTGAACCTTTTCCATTGAATGAAGGTGGTTAACGACTGTCATATGCACACAGTTCATTTGCTCAGCCATTTTTCTTGTGGATTGCCGCGGATTTTCATGAAGAGTTGATTCAATCGCTTTTCATCGAAATCAACCGGGCGTCCAGAGCGAGCCATGTCTTTCAGGTTGAAATTGCCATTTTGCAATTGTGTAAACCAATTTCGAGCCGTCCTTTCAGGCATTGCGTCTTCTCCATAAACAGCACAAATCTCACGAGCACCTTCAGAGGCTTTAACGCCTCGATTAAACGTAAAAAGCAAATGGTGTCGAAAATGCTCACTTTTGTCCACGACGTTCCATTTTCATAACATCAAAATTAACTTAAGTTGGCTTAAATAAAAAAAGCAAAAAACTACCTTTTAGAGCAAAAAATTCCTTTTTAAATGACATATAACATTAGGCAAACAACCATTTTTTTCACGCGCGTTTTCAAATTTTAAAAAACGGCCATTATTATCCAACCTAATATGTACCACTAAGTTGCATGTGTTATCTTTCACAATTTTTAGCTCGTTCAGCTTTGTTGGAAGGGCCGATATAATGTATCGGTGATTTAACCCGCTCGCAGATTGTGCCCAACAAGGGTTAATACCAGGGCCGGTTACCGAATGTATGTTAGTAAACCAGCATGCACACGCAAAAACAGGTTAATCTTGAGAAAATACCACTAGATAAAAGAGGCTATTAATCTGTATGCGCTTGTTTTACTTTTTTTTATATAAAAATGCACTTCTGTTGTGATTACACATTGCACTTGTACTAAACCGGTGCCGTAAATCATTATTTTATAGTATCAGTCTCATATGTTACTAATAGGATTTCCTATTTATTCCTAAATATGCCTCCAAAATTGGGAAGCGTTCTATATTAAGACGACCAACCTTACCCCTTTTGGGAGTTATGCACTACTTTTTGATGGACTGTACTCCTTTGAAAAATCGTACTCCTTTTTATTATTTTGTACTGCCTGTACTCCCTCTGTCCACATTTCAATTCATACAACGGCTAAAAATGATTTTAAAAATTTTTAATTTTTATACAGGGTGAGTCACAACGGACGCCACGGAGTTTTATGGCCAAACGGTATATATTTGTAAACTTTTGTCGCTGTTAGATTATGTAAGTCAATAAGGGCTACATTTTAAAAATATTTTCAAACATACAGGATGCTCCAAAAGAGAGTGGCATATCAAAGTTATACTTTTTCTTATGGAACACCCTGTATATTTTTACATTTTTGGATTCCTCTTTAAATTTACTTCAAAAAATGTAAAAGGTTTTATGGGTCAACCGTTTTCGTAAAAAATGCAGTTTCATGAAAATACAGTAAGTACCTACTTTCAAAAATTTTCAACATTTAAAAACTTTGACAAGTCTGAAGAAATTCGCTTGGAAATAAGATTGACAATAGATTATGTAACATTTTGCACCACCTACATTCTTAAAATATTATACAGGGCGTTTTTTACGCTTTGTCAAACTTGTGAAACTTTAAACATCGATAACTCACTTTTTTTAAATACAACACCCTATATTTTTTTACACCGTCTTATAGAAAATTTAATTTTCTTTCGAAAACATAAAGGCTATTTTTCACCTAAAATTGATAGTTTCCTAGATATCGCGATTTTATTGTTAATTATTAGGGCAAAGTAATATTTTCAAGTAGGTTATGAAGGTAGACAGCGGTAATTTGAAACAATTGAAAGAAAAAACAAGAAACTTATAATTTTGTCGTTTGCCTACACATTTTTGACATTTTTTTATAAGAATTTTATAAGATATTATTCTTACGTTTAAATAGAGGTTTTTTAAAATTATTTATGCATTTATTTATTGGACCAGTGTTATAAGATAATAACTAAATCCTATATACCATTTTTTTGTATGTTTACGATACGACACTTGGATCTACCGAAAACAGTACCAACCATGTTTTTGTTTTTAAGGTAAAATTAGACAAGTCAGTATGATTTTTTTTTAAATCAGCGTTCCGTTCGCGTACCTAATACAATATCAATCGGTTTTTAGGACTTGGCAAACGATCAAACACAATTATATGAAAAATATTGAGGCCCTGATAAGAAACCTTTAAACGTAAGAATGGAAAACTACAACTTTCTTATAAAAAAATGTCAAAAATGTGTAGGCAAACGACAAAATTATAAGCTTCCTGTTATTCCTTTTAATTGTTTTAAATTAACGCTGTCTACCTTCATGGCCTACTTGAAAATATTACTTTGCCTTAAATAATTAACAATAAAATCGCGATATCTCAGAGAATATCAATTTTAGGTGAAAAACAGCTTTTGTTTTCGAAAGAAAATTAAATTTTCTATAAGACGGTGTAAAAAAATATAGGGTGTTGTATTTAAAAAAAGTGAGTTATCGATGTTTAAAGTTTCACAAGTTTGACTAAGCGTAAAAAACGCCCTGTATAATATTTTAAAATTGTAGGTGGTGCAAAATTTTACATAATCTATTGCCAATCTTATTTGCAAGTGAATTTCTTCAGATTTCTCAAAGTTTTTAAATATTGAAAATTTTGAAAAGTACTGTTTTTTCATGAAAAGACCCATAAACCCTTTAACATTTTTTGAAGTAAATTTAAAGAGGAATCCAAAAATGTAAAATTATACAGGGTATTCCATAAGAAAAAGTATAACTTTGATATGCCACTCTTTTTTGGAGCACCCTGTATGTTTGAAAATATTTTTAAAATGTAGCCCTTATTGACTTACACAATCTAACAGCGACAAAAGTTGGAAATATATACCGTTTGGCCATAAAACTCCGTGGCGTCCGTCGTGACTCACCCTGTAGAATTAGAATTTATGTATTACCTATTTCTACAATATACGTGGTAGCAATGTTCTAGGAGTATTATTTACAAGGTTTTTTCCTGTTTTGCCAGCACACCGCACTTTACCGCCAACCCAACTCCCCACGTACTTCTTTTTTATAAAAAATAGTTGGTCACCTTACTTATTTTTCTGTGCGCCTTATATGCCAGAAAATACGGTACATATTTTTATTTAATGTTGGCAGTCCATCAATAATCAAATACAGAAGGTGACGTTTATTGTAATCACACTTTTAAATTCAAATTAGTTTCTAATAAACTGCGACTATTAAGCGAAAATAGACTTCGGAACATCGACGTATTTATATAATTTTCCAAATGAAAACATAACATTAATTTAAATGCATAGTTAAAGTTTTTAAATAGACTGCATCGTTTTAAAACCTCGCACGTTTTTATATTTACCAATTTATTGTTTAAATGCATAGGGCGATGTCTTTAATGTTAAAAAAAGTTACGTATGGTGCGCGAAAACAAAACACCTAATATACGATAAAAATTTTAGTCTATTGAGGTAACTTATGATATCCAACTTTTTTTTAAGTAATAAACCAGGGATGAAGAAAATACGTACTAGGTGGACACCCTCTATACAGGGTGCCCATTTTTCTAACCTGTTGTATGGGTAACTCCGTTAATATTAGAGATACAGAAACGTTTAAATTAGCAAATTTGTGCAGAATTTAAAGGGAAATCTGATGCCATTTTCAAATTTGACCTACGTCATCAACTTTTTAAAATATTTTGAAAAAACTGAAAAAGGTCGATTTTTTCAAACTTGAACAATTCCGTAACCATATAAGTTAGAACAAAAATAAAAATTGACTTCTATAGATATTTTTACGTAGATTTTAAATATGTTAACGAAATTTTCATAGCACTCTCGATTTCCGAGTTATAGCACAAACTTGCATTTTTTTAAATGGAAGTCATAGTTGGCTGTGGTCTTATTAAAAAGGTTATTTTTTTCTCGTTTCAATGATATAAGGTTTGTTATGCTTTACTCTTGTAGTTTTTCTTTAAATAAGCAAAAATCATTTCACATGTCCACAGCCTACTAATATATGGGAGTTATCCCGTGTTGATGTTCTTTTTTTTTCGATGTGACATTTAAGAGTTGTCTCTTATTGTTAGTGTAGCAGTTATTAGCCAGTTACAAATTTTAAAAACAAAACCTCATAGTTTGTCAAATAAAATTTATTGTTTGTTATACTATGTCTCTCTCTCGTGTTGATCAAAATTTTTGTTTATTATAAATTTCAAAAACAGTGCTTTTTAATGAAGAAATATTATCAGGCTTTTTGGTATACCCGTATTTTTTTAAACTGGTTTCTAATAACGAAAATAATTTCTTTTTTGGTTGGCTCTTTTCCATAAATCTTTGCAAATACATTTCACTTGAATTACTACTATTTCTATTACAAGCGTAGTAATAGAAAAGCATGTGGTTTATTTCTTCATTAGAACACACTGTTTTTGAAATTTACAATAAACTCAATCAAATATTTTGACCAACACGAGAGAGAGATTTATACGTAAAACAAACAATAAATTATATTTGACAAACTCTGAGGTTTTGTTTTTAAATTTGTAACTGGCTTATAACTGCTACACTAACAATAAGAGACAACTCTTAAATGTCACATCGAAAAAAAAGAACATCAACACGGGATAACTTCCATATATTAGTAGGCTGTGGACATGTGAAATGATTTTTGCTTATTTAAAGAAAAACTACAAGAGTAAAGCATAACAAACCTTATATCATTGAAACGAGAAAAAAATAACCTTTTTAATAAGACCACAGCCAACTATGACTTCCATTTAAAAAAATGCAAGTTTGTGCTATAACTCGGAAATCGAGAGTGCTATGAAAATTTCGTTAACATATTTAAAATCTACGTAAAAATATCTATAGAAGTCAATTTTTATTTTTGTTCTAACTTTTATGGTTACGGAATTGTTCAAGTTTGAAAAAATCGACCTTTTTCAGTTTTTTCAAAATATTTCAAAAAGTTGATGACGTAGGTCAAATTTGAAAATGGCATCAGATTTCCCTTTACATTCTGCACAAATTTGCTAATTTAAACGTGTCTGTTCTCTAATATTAACGGAGTTACCCATACAACAGGTTAGAAAAATGGGCACCCTGTATATATATATATATATGTATAAGTTAAGTGTACCCACTAACACAGACACAAAGAAATAGTTTTCTCCACCGTGGAGTTGACGAAATTGTTGACCCATAACCCTAATTTAAATATAATTAATTATTCTGTTCATGAACTAAATTTTAACAATAATACACATCTACTCACAATTGTGTAAGTTAATAAACGTATGATAATAATTATTGTTATTGTGTGGGTCCAAATAACGTTATACAGTACTAGAATTGTTTTTCGGTGTTTGTATGCATGTAAAATAGAAGATTAAAAGTATCAAACAATTTTCTTTTACCTTAAATATAACAAATTAAATGAAAAGCAAACCGACAAATCCTATATTGATATGCCCTCCCAACTCAAATTTAAAAATTTCTTAGCTGGTATAAATATATTTTATTAAACATTTATATATTATTGGCACAATTTAAAACAAAGTTTAAAAATGCTTATGTTTTTATCGTGCTATATCACTTTTTATTCTAATAGTTATATTTCTGCACAAATTTAACAACTTTCGCGGTGTTTTCACAAGTAAATTTTCTCGCACTCAACAGATTTTACTTTCACAACCTGCTAAAATTTAATAGTCAAGTATTATCAGGATGCAATATCGTTTTGTAAATATCGCATATGTTTTCGGTAACAAATGTGAAAACTAACAACATAAAATATATTTACTCGACTAGTAACAACCATTTTTGAAATATTTGCAAATAAATGCTAATTAATACCTCGAAGAAGACAAAAACCATTAAAAAAGATAAAACAACTCCTTTTTTACAAAATTGTATCATTTCACAAACATGTAACTTTTGTTTTACATTTTGCAATGATTTATAATCAACTTTATGTAGATATGCAAAAACCCGTCAGCTTAAACCATTATTTTTTCTTTTAATCCATAACAGATCGTACTTTGACCTATTAACTATAACACATTGATGTTCCTAAATAAATGTAATTAAAAATCAGTTATCTTTTTTCGATTTTTTTTTATCGATATGCAATGCCAGTTTCAAGACTCGTCTCTTCGGAAAAAAGAAAGTAGATTTTTAATTAAACTTATTTGTAATAATAAATGAATTAAATCCAACAATTTAGCACAATTACTGTATTTTTAAACAATTACAGTAGTATTGAACGTAACAACAATAAAACTAAATTTAAAATTAAAAAAAAAACAATATGTTCACGAAATTGATGTACCTATACATTTAAAAAAAAAACTATATGCTTTTGAACTAAGACAGCTATGAAAATTTTCTTTGCAGATAGTTGATGAGCATCTAATTTCGCAACTTTGCCCTAATTTAACCGACCTCGTAGCTCTTAAGATAAGCGAGATCCTCATGCATTTACTCGAATTTGGGACACCCTGTATACAGGGTGTTTCATTTTTCGATGTAGCACAATAATTGCTATCTCTGTAAATAATGAAAATACAAGGTTGGTTAAATAAGAAAGAAATTTGCTATTTATGTGTTTATTTTAAGTCATCGTTAAAAAATAACCGAACAAACTAGCAAGGGTCGAAACACAAAAATTGTTTTTTCTATGGCAACGTTGATGTTTATCTTGGCTCTCGTAATTTATTAGTTATTTCTCTATTTTTTTCTTGTAAATAAATATTCAGCGTTAGAAGAATGTTCCGGAACGGTCGATCATCTTAGTTATTTACAAAACTTTTTTTCTGAAATTTGATTTCCATACATTGTCAAAATAAAGAATTTATTGATGATATTCTCAGTTTTTTTGCATTTCCGGTTTAGCAGGAAATTACTCCAGCCCAATATTATTTTTTTTTAATGGAACGCCTTGTATATTTGTACACTTTTGATGCAGAATAAAAAACTACATTAATAAAGATCGTCATTAAGAGTTTTATATTAAAATAAAGTTTATAAAATAATTTAAAAAACTGACGAACGCAAAATCAAGATACATATAAGTACTGTCAGTTTGTTGTCAAATTGTATTGTTCATAAGAGCGTTGCCGAGCACCAGACCCTCGCATCATCAACATCATTAAAATTTAACAACAAACTGACAATATTTACACATGTATTCTGAGTTGCTTAGTTTTTTAATTATTTTTATTTTAAAAGAAAACCCTGGATTATTATATTTCTGAATGTAGTTTTTATACGCTGCATCCAAAAATGTAAAAATATTCATTAAAAAAATTAAGTTGCTAAACCGGAAATGCAAAAAAATTGAGAATATCAAAAATATTTTTTTAATTTTTGACCATGTATTGAAGTCAAATTTCAGAAAAAAAAGTTTAGTAAGTAAATAACTAAGATAATCGACAGTTCTAGGACTTTCTCCTAACCCCGTATAAAGTATTATATTATTGTAAAAAGGAAAAAATATTTTTGTATCTAAGTTATCACCTAATTAAGACTGCCATTTTAAACAAAGTAGTTTTATTAAATGCCTCGCATGGTAATTTATAAATAAAAATGCTACTATTACCTTTCTATAGAAAACAAAATCCAGCAAATTTTTTTCTTTTTCATTTTTGTGTATAAAGCAATGTTAGATTTTGGTCAATTTCGACTTTTTCGCGAGTGCTAAATTTTGTCCCATTCAACCAACCTTGTATTTTCATCATTTACGGAGATAGCAATAAAGCCACATGGAAAGTGAAACACTGTATATACAATAAATTTCAGTATAATAATCCACAGGCGCCATAAAAGACAAATAGGTAGCATTCCAGCCAGAATTTCTATCCCAATAAACTAAATCAAAATTGCTGGTACACAAGTTAACTAAAGAGGTATATAATTGCTTTATTTGCTTAAAGTTTAACTGTATACGGAGTTTTTGCAAATTTATAACTAAATCTCAAGGCAGTTCAGTAAAGTGAACTTTCAACAACTGATTAAAAGTAACAAAAACTCGCTATTTAAAATAAAACTGTTGTTTTAGAAGCTACCATTGTAATAAATAATTAATAAACTGATCTCTACCTAAATAGCTCCAAAAAAAACGAATTACTTTGCACATTATAGCATTGCAGAAGAATTATTATTAAAATAATAAATAAACTCAAATTAGTTTAGGCAGTGAGAAATATTTATATTCCAAAAATTTGACCACATTAACTAAATTAGTTCTATAATGTGCAGAACCGACAGGATTTAACTGTTCTTAATTTTTATTGATGCATTTTTTCTGTTAAATATTGTAACAAAACGATAAATCAGTTTTATTTTAGATGAACTAATTCAGTTCAGAAATATGTCACACGATTTATTATGCTATCGTAAGTACGTTATAATGTACTCCAATAAAATTACAAAGACGAATTACATTTTTTTACTGGTATAAGTCATTAATCAATAAGGGCGGATATGTCGGAGGCATAATGTAACAGTAGGCTTTTTATAAAACGCCTGGGCATTGCACAAAAAGCCTGCAAAACGAGCAAATTATAATTTACTCGCATTTTGACTAGACAAATAATAAAATGACGGCAGAATGACACATCTCTCGTTATGCCTGCTTATGTTTGGGTATTTTATAATCTGCCTAATGTAACATAGTCAAAATATGTGAACTGATTAAAACCAATAAACAATATCATTCTTTAAAAAATATGATACACACTGTTGGCAATTTTGAACATTTGGTGTTAAAACGAAGCTCTGTTAAACAACCTACAATTTATGTAATATCCACAGAACAATACTTTGATATATTGTTGGAGAGTCAGAGATCTGCCGGACATAGGAGGCGAGATAAAATGAAATTTGCATTAAAAAATAAATATAATAGTTCCAGAGCAGCGCTGACATTTTTATTTCTCTTTGCAAAGAGCTTAAAAGAGCACAACCACGTAAAGGGTTAGCAGTGCGTCCTATTCTTTCTAAGGATTTTAATGTTCGTGGTCATATCGACTTGATGGATTTTCAATCTTCTCCTACATTTTTGCATTCACGTCCCTTACGAACAAAACGTGCTGCAGAGGTCGCGATGAAATTGCTGAAATATTTTTAGAATTTGGTGCACCACATATTTTACAGAGTGATAACGGTCGCGAATTTACTGCGTCTGTAATAGAAGAAATTAATAATTATTGACCTGATTGTAAAATTGCACACGGAAGACCACGTCAACCACAAAGTCGAGGTAGCGTAGAACGAAGCAACCAAGACATTGAAAACATGCTTCGCGGCTGGATGTCAGACAATAATTCTTCTACAATTTGGTCCATTGGTTGTTACTTTGTTCAATAACAGAAAATAGAAATAAAAAATGGTCTTTACAAACTAGGTACTTCAGAAAGAATTATTAAAACTTTGTTTTCAAGAAATGATATTCAAAAATCTCCAGCTGGTTTTCAAGATAAAGTATCGACTAATTATAACAGTAAGAGAGGCAGTTTTGATAGCTTCCGTGAAAAAAATATTTGGAAGCAGTTGAAAATCTTAAAAGAAAACAGTGATTTATTTCTTAAAATTTACTTTAATTATTTATAAACTACCTTACTATAAAGACCACAAAAAGAACAAATCATTTCTCTTTCTCAAAAACGAATACATATATTTGATTTCTAAATTCAGTTAAAATATGCACTTAATATTATTGTGATGGCGTCACCAATAACTATAATATTCGTAAAACTTAATAAAAAATTTAAAATACATAAAAAAACATTATTATTTTGTCAGCTAAATCAAGTTTTTTTTTAATAAATAGAAGGGACCCATTTAACTTTTACCTTTCAGGCCCAGAAATATAGACGTAAATCTGATCTTAAGTTAAATATGTTATGCAGATTTTGTGAACTTGCCCAGTTCGTGAAATAGGTATTTTCGGCCGAAATCGTGAAATAGGCAGAACGTTTGCCGAGTTTGTAAAATGAAGGTGAAGTTAAAGATTGGTAAAGGTTGTTTTTGCCTTGCTTATTTCGCAAATTAGGCAAGTGCCGATTTCACGTACTAGTTATAGTATTGCTTATTTCACGGACTCGGCAAACGGTCTGCCCATTTCACGAATTTGGCAAAAAATTGCGTATTGCACAAATTGGGCAAGTTCACTATTGGGGTCTACAGACCTACCAATTTGTCGGGACAACCGGCCGACCATTCCGATAAATTGTTTAATGTATAGTGTTTCACCCGACCAACACGACAGTTGGAACGATCGGTTGAGCAGTCTATCCAACAAGCTAATTGTCCCACCACATTCCTTTAGATAAGGACTATTAAACCGAAAATTTAACATCAAAATGAATAAAAAGCTATGACGTTTATGCTGTTGGTTGGACTGATCGGTAGGTGTGTAGACAACACCCAACTCGGAGTTCCCGACTGTCGGCCCCGACAAATTGCCTAATGTGTAAGAGGCTTTATATCTGCATGATTTATACACGGTTAAAAGTCCTACGTTATTCAGGAAACTGCACTATTAAACGGATTGGGTTTTAATAAAGATTACATTTCTAAACATTCATTTGTTTTTTTATACAGTGTGTACAAAAAGTAACGTAACGCGTCAATATATCGTCTTGTGATAACTTAACAAATAAAGTTTTGAATAAATGTTGTTTGTGGTCATTTACTACATAACCTTAAATTATTTTTAACTATAGTGTTTTGTTTTTGCGCACTGATGCGTAACTTTTTTTTTTTTAATGGAACATCCTATATATTTTGCGTTTTTTAGATTTTAACTGAATTTTTCTTTCAAAAATATATAGTTATACCTACCTAAAATTAATCGTTTTTGAGTTATTCAAGTGTTTTTTGAATATATTGACAGAAACCGGACTAGAAAAATATTATTATTTAATAGCGTAGCAATGTCAGAAAGAATTCAGCTGAAACTTTAGTTAACAATAGTGTCATAGTATGTAGTTGTTAAATAGTTAATATCTTAAAATAATACACAGGGTGTTTCTTATGCCCGATCCAATTGGCCAAACTTCAAAAATAATTAAGTGATTTTTTTTAAATGGTATACTTTATATATTTTTACATTTTCTTGTTGATAATCTTATTATCATTAAAAACTATTGGTTATTGAAGGTTAGTTATGTCAAAAATTAATATTTCTCAAGTTGCGGTTTTAATGATAATTTACGGACACCAACGCAAATAAAATAAAACTGGTAGCCTTTAAAAATACCTCGAAATGTTGTCTTGAATTTCAAATACAATGCTATTTTTACGTTTAAACTGTATTTTTTTTCTGATAATAAATAAATTTTATTGTATAAATTATTTTATATTGTCCCACACGCGTACATTTATTAGACAAAGACCTTACTATTTTTGATAGTATCGCCAATTACTTAATCGATCTTTAAAAAAGAGGATAATACTTGTTTTTTATAAGTTATATTTTTCTAAGTTTCATAAGTAACCTTTGAAGCCACACAATTTTTAATACAGATTAAATTTGCAACACACTAACTATACAAAGCAAATGAACCAACGTCGAACAAAAATTCCAAAATATGTAATGCCTAAGTAAAATTACAATAGAAAAGCATCTTGCCTTAAAAACTGTGCATATATTTCAAAGACAGCATTTTGATGTTTATGTAACGAAAAAAAAATTAATATATCTAATACATAATAATAACGAACATTAAATGTGTGTAGCAAAATGTGATATCTGTATTTGAACATTCGTTTCTAGGTTCTAAAACTAATCATGAGCGTTATAATAAGACTTCAAAACTTACCATGGTCGGCAAATGCACTCGACATTCGTCAATTTTTTCAAGGTCTCAGCATCCCTGAAGGAGGTGTACACATCGTTGGAGGAGAATTAGGAGACGCTTTTATAGCTTTCAGGTACTAAACAAAATAATACAGAATACATAACACTGTAGTAGATGACAATTACTAATACATAAGGAAAAAAAAAATTCTTAAAAAATTTTAATAATTACGTATAAATTCTATTTTCCGAATTTTCTTTACGAAATGCTGGTAGTTATTTTTTCAATTGTACATACTACCAAATTAAATTAAACATTTCAATGTAAACTTTAAACATTTTGTAGGAAGGCGAACAGACCTCATTTCTTATCCTGTAGATCGTTTTAACAATATTTTTCAATACCGCTTTGCTTTCTGTTTTATAATTTAACGCTGCATTTTAAATAAAATAATTAAAAAGTATTAAT
Organism: Elmis aenea; assembly: GCA_947652605.1. Lineage (NCBI taxonomy): Eukaryota > Metazoa > Arthropoda > Insecta > Coleoptera > Elmidae > Elmis > Elmis aenea. The sequence continues at coordinate 33,898,284 of OX393577.1, read as the reverse complement.
AAAATTGACAATATTCAATTTTGCACTAGTGCAAAATTTAGATTTTGTATTACTTACAACCATTGCAATGAGCCTTAAAATCTTGAGTATAATTTTTGCTTTGCTAAATAAATTATAATTTTAATACAAAGTTGCGAATTATTTGCAATAATAAAAAACAGTTCAACCTGTTTTTTGTTAATGTATTAAAATTAATCATTCAAGATCAATATTAAGAACATAGATCTCGTGTATCCTTTCGCGGTGCTTTAAATTAAAAATTTTGGTCCCATTCATTTTATTTATCATTAAGAAACGTTGTCTGTGTATTTATTATGGCCGCTCGGACGTGCCAGGTCCATGCTTCGCATCTCAAGTTTTCTTGGAGTTTCGCAGATGCGATACAACAAAAAATTTAAACTTTTGTAGGAATTCAAATCAAATAGAAGCATTTAATTAAAAGTTGATAAAGGTTAAAAATGTGAATGGCAGCTGATATTGAAGAACTGCAATCAAACGATTGCGTTCTTATTTAATTCATATTCATTTTGGTTTATTTGTTCTTGAAAATAAACCCTCGGACGAATGAACAAACCGAACTTACTTATATTAAAATATACCGCAAATGCTGGAATATTTGTTCTTTGTCCTACAATATTCTACAATCGATTTGTCAAGTTTAAATGACTGTTATAAATAATAAAAAATTCTCCTTAAAACAGTTGGTCAGGTTAATAAAAAAACAAAAGCTTTTAAAGGAGATTTACTCAGGTTAATCCCCAGCAATAAAAGCATCTATTGCGAAAATGATCAATACATTTATTGAAGACTAAAGATCTCAGTGGCTTAAACTCTAATTAATCCTTTAGAGTTAATGAAACTAAAGAAATCTGAAAGCTGTAAGTACCTACAAAATTGGAGGGTTTTTTTAGAATAATCCTTTTACGGAAAGAACACAAATGTGAAAGTATAGTACATTTAAAAATATCTAAGTTTCGTGATAAATTGTACAGATGCATTCAAGCAAAATTCCAGTTTCTGTTTTAAAAAGCTCCAAATAATCGCCGTAATTTATTCAACTTATTTAGTTATGGATTTTATACTACATCTTCGCAATAGGAAGAAAATGCGTTAATTATAAATTTGAAATGTGTTTGTATTAACACGTCAGTATCTTTTATATCTTTAATATTTTTACGTTTCGTTACTAAATGATATTTTTTGCGGCGCTAGCGTATTAGATATAGCAATTCACGGAACATGCTTAAATTATTTGGTTGTTAAATAGCACTCCTAGTAAACATCTGCATATAGTGTCTTTTTATTATAATTTTACGAATTATACATTAAAAATAATAACAAATAAAAAAGATGGTTACAAAATGAACGTCAAATTGTCTTAAAAAAGTAGATTATTTACAATTTGTAAAATCGCGTTTTGTTCTTATTTTATTGATAAGTTTTTAAACAGAAACAGGAAGTAATGAAAATATAAATCATGAACCATATGTCATTTTTGATTTTAAGCAGCTTTCGTAATAATTGCAAGTTGGGGCAAAAATTAAAGCTTTTAGATAATTGTTTTTGTGTTACATATTATGTGTATCCTATCAATTGATTTCTGACAACTTTGTTGTAATACAAATAACATTCATACAACTATTTCTCATTATAGTACTGATGAAGATGCAAGACAAGCATTCAATCATAATGGCGGTAAGATCAAAGAAATTCAAGTTAAGCTCATGCTTAGTTCTCGAACCGAAATGCAAAAAGTTATTGAAGCTGCCAGAAATCCCTTAGCTGCTTTTATGCAGACTACAACGCCACAAGTCCCAACCGCTCTTCCTACAATAATACCCTCTGCAGTTCCTCTTGCAATTCCAGAAACTAAAAAAGATGAACTGAAAGATAAAACTGATAAACGAGATAAGCGTCGATCACGATCACGCTCTCGTGATCGCAAGGAACGTTCACGTGATAGAGATCGTCGTGATAGGCGACGGAGAGATCGTAGCCGATCTCGTTCTCGTGATCGCAAAGACCGCCGGCGCCGAGACCGAAGTCGCAGCAGGGATAGAACGCGCTCTAAAGAACGTGATCGACGGAGTAAAGATCATCGCCGTTCAGAAGATAAAACGGGATCTTCCGCCAGCTCGAGTACTAGCAATTTGCAAAAAGAGCAAAGCAAAGTGGGAGTATGGGAATCACCAATTTCTAATGATTCTCTCTCAGTACCACAACAAGCAAACATTATTAGTAACTTTATTCCTAATAATCTTGAAGAAGCACGTAGAAATCTCAACGCTTTACATCAGCCCTCGCTTTTAGGCGATAGCAATGGCTTCCGCAATCAGCGAAACAATTTCGGTAATAATCGGGTTCGTGATTCTTGGCCTCCTAGTGGTCCTTTACATCAAGATAGTGATGGACGAATGGACTTTCAAAATCGAAATGAACGCAACTTTCAAAATTCACTTAATGAAGATCGATTTAAAGGTGGCCAGCCAAGACATGGGCCTGGTTCACATTTTGGTGGTAATCAGTCATCTAATGATGGAGGCAGGGCAGGATTTAATCGACCTCATTTACTTCGACAGGACGGGTCACTATCACGTTTTGGGCCTGAAAGACCAGCTCTATTAGATCATCCTCAAAGTGACCAAGCTAGAAATTGCTGTGTTCAGTTACGTCCATTTTATGGAGGTTATGGTGAAATTCGTCGATTTTTCCAAGGCATTTTTATTAATAATACTGGAATCAAATTTGTGAATGACGAATATGGAAAACGCACTGGAGTTGTATTTATTCGTTTTGCTTTTCCAGAAGGAAGAGATCAGGCGCTTAAGAGATCTGGTGGGTTTTTAAAAAATATGAAAGTAGAAGTGACACCACTAGATGATGATCAGTTTGATAAAACAGTTGACAGATTTCATCCAAGCCTAGTAGAACCAGATGATTCATCTGACCAGGCACAGAAGAGTAGAAACATCACTAAATATTTTAATAATCGTTCACAACATTCACCACAATCTACAATGAAATTATTTTCATGTTTAATTGTGGAAGATCTGCCATCTTTTGCAAAAGAGCAAGATATCTTAAAAATGTTTTCAGATTATCCATTGGTTTGCATATTAATGGTGAATAAACCACGCCATCATGTTGCTTATGTTAAATTTAGTAAGCCAGACGATGCTAAAACAGCCCAAGGAGAAAAAGCAAAACATGTTATAGATGGTAAACCAGTTACTGTAAAACCCTGCTCAGATAAAGAATTTGAATCCGTAAACTCTGAACAGAATGAACCTGAACTTATTAAAAATGATGATGATGATGAGGATGACGATGAAGATAAAGATTTTCCAATAGATTCAGTTTATATTTCACTTAGTGGTCTACCGCTTAAAACTACAGATCGTGATATTACAGACTTTTTCTCGGATATAGCTGTAGTTCCAGAAAAGATTAATTTATGTAACAGTCATTTAGGTTTTACGGGACAGGCATTTTGTGAATTTGCCACCATAAGTAATGCCGAACTTGCATTAGAAAAAGATGGAATGCCTTTGGGATCTGGTATTATATCTGTAAAATCTATTTCAAAAGAAGAAATGGATTCCATAATAGGTATTACTCATCCTCCTAATATACATTCACATATGAATCATTCTTCCAACCCTGGTCGACCATTTTTCCCAAGAAATAATTTTGGACCAGGACATGGCCCTAGAGGACCTGGTTTAATGGGACCTAGACCTCCTATGAGACGCTTCCTTCCTCCTCAACATAATACTGGAGATGTAGGTCCACCCGGATGTGTCGTCTTGATGGAAAATGTTCCTTACAAAGCCGGATTAAATGAAATTTTGGAATTTTTTGATGGTTTTGATGTACCTCCTGATAATGTATTGAGGCGATATAATGAAAATGGAACCCCTTCAGGAGAAGCAAAAGTAATTTTTGGTAACCCAAATGATGCGTATCAAGCCGTAGAAGCTAAACGGTTTCATAAAATAAGAGAACGTACAATATATCTTACCCAAATTTAGGTGTTAAAGCTTATCATTGACCCATTTTAATACGTTCATCAACAATAACTGTAGCAAGTGATTTTGACTTAAGATTTAAATAAACCACAACTACAACTTGTGAGTAGAACTGAAGATTTGTAAATATGAAATACTTTAATTTTTCACCAATACCTTCATACATTTATTCAGTTGGATAATTGTATTAACTCACTGACATAAATTATAAACTTGTTTATATACCATATGTATGTGTGTACAAAATATAATTAGTTAGTTTTACTTTTATAGACTGTTTTTCAATTTAAATAAAATTATATCAAAATATTTTGTCATTAATATACTGAGCATACCAATTACTAGAAGACATTACTAGTGCAATCTAGTCGTTGTAAGTTAGTCTTCTAATAATTATTACAGAACATTCTTAATAAACCTATTCAAATTTTTAAAAGAAATGTCATGGAAAATTGAAGTACAGGCGTACCCCACGTTTAATCCATAATGGTTTCATCAATGAAGCATTGCTATTTAATAAATAAAACATTCGCAAAAATCGCGTTGTTATTGAAGTTCATTTTCACGAATTTATTAATGTGACAAGTAATAAGTTTTCAAAATTTTTAGTTTGTTGATCGGTTGTCATGGTAATGACATAAACAACAACGAGCGGCCCACCTGATTTATAGTGGTTATTGTTTAAAACGCATTTTTAGCAATGAATGTAAAAGTAAAATACCGTGTGATGTAGCAATAAATTCAAAAAAAATCTATTTGATTATGTAAATAGCAAAACTTGCGCCCATAAGAAAAAATAAAGTTGGCTGTCATAAAACAAAAACGACTTGACCTAGGAAAAACATCTGTCATCTCGCTGGGTAAGTATCACTAATAAAATAAATACATTTTTAAATGTTTAATAAATTTTTAGTTAAGCGTATAGGTAAGCACTTAAGCAGTTCCGTAACATTGGTATACATATAGAAGTGTATGCAATACATACAGTCACACCATGATCACATGTTAACTTGGTTGTATAAGTAGGTAGTAAACAGGGTTGCGCAAAAGTTTAGAAACAGACAAATATATACAATACTATTGCAGATATAACAATGAAATTGTGTATCCGAACGTTATGATATTTTTCGGATTCGATAAAAATATTAAGGTTGCAATACGACTTCCGGTTCAACCGGACTCAAACTTTATTATTTTAAATAGAACACCCTGTATATTTTTACATTTTTGGATTTCTCTTAAAATTTATTTTAAGAATTGTAAAAGGTTATATGGGCCTAAAGTCAACCGTTTTCGTAAAATTAACATTTTTATGAAAATTTTGAGCAATAGGTACACCACTTTCATTTTTTTTTACATTTAAGTTATTTAAAAATCCAGTAGAATTTCATTTAAAAATTAGATTGTGAATAGATTATTTAATACTTTGCACTAGCCACATTTTAAAAGTATTATACAGGGTGTTTTTACGCTTGGTCAAACTCGTGAAACTTTAAACATCAATAACTCATTTTTCTTAAATACAACAACAAAATTAGACTTCCAAACACAGTTGTCCTCCATGTGTAACTGCTTTTTTTAGAGTCTAATTTTTTATGTCAACGTTTATTTGTTTTTATTTTCATTAAACATTAATTTTTATTACATTTCCATTGATAGTTATAGTATAATTTTTAAGATTTGATCGTTTTTTGTTATGTTAAATAGACTGTTTGCTATAATTTTAATAAACTTTAAACTGATTTTTCTCGAAAATTAAATTCTCTATCCGAATCAACCAAAAAATGTATACTAGGTATGTAATTTAAAAAAAAAAACAGTTGCCTATCGCGGATTTGACATACGTCATCGTAGAGATAACAAATGCACATCACTTTATAGAGAATTTGACGCCGTTTCCAAGAAATATAAGGTTTGTTGGGGTTATTTTCAATAATTAAAAAGTTATAGGGGCGCGACAGTCAAACTGAATCACCCGGTATAAGGGTCGATGTATTTGTTTTTAATAATACGCAAGTTATGAAGGTTTTTTTAGTTTTTTTTCTAAGAAAATCATAGTAGGCTGTGAAAGCAAAAAAAAGGTGTAAAACCTTATAAAACTCAGGTGGTACAAGCTACCAAGGTTTTTAAATTTATTGGTGAGATAAACATAAAAAATTGTTGAACCTAAGATAAACAGCAATATAGGTACTACATTACTACTGATTCCGACTATGTCACGTGTGTGACATATGACACATCTGTCACTTTATAAATAACATTTGTAGGACGTCATAGGTGACGTCATTAATATCACTCTTTCGTCATCGATACGTTTCGAATTTCGTCTGAAGGGCCATCCTATTATTTGGTATCCTTGAGTGTTTACGACATTTAAACAACCACAGCATCCTTAAAAAATATTTAAATATCTTAAATTCTCTTATTAAAATTCGATAGTCAAAACAAACGGAATTTCATTAAGTAAAATAAACTCTATAACATATTACAATTTTCAAATAATTGCATTAGCCGATTTTTAGCAAAATGTTCAACATTTCGAATGTTATTAAAATGATAATTGTGTAATTTTAAACAAATCTTATGAGAGTTTATAATAGACCCCAACATAAATTACATTTCGGCTTTCGGCGTAAACAAATTGTTTATAGTTAATCATTTGTTGTGAAAAACAGTCAAAACGGGTTCAAAGGAGCTCAAAACGTGTAAATTCGTCGAAATTTGAAATTCAAAAATTTTTGCGATCGCAATTCTATTTTCATACGTGTGGCGAGAGAAAAAAGGGAGATGTATTTATTTATTGCGAATGTCATTACACGTATTCGGTTCCAAAATTCAGTTTTATCCACTTAGGTCGATTCTGTCGTTGTACAAGAAAAAGAATGAGGTTCATTAAAAAAAAAAAACATTTATTGGTGGTGATAACAGACGCAAAAGAACTTTAACCCTCTTATTCGAATTTTTAGTTTTTTAATGGTCAGAAGCTTATTGATCACTACAAAAATAAAAGCAATCTGTTTTAATAATATTTAATCCGTCTAGACACCTGCTATTTATACTTGGTTCGTTCTTACCACAAATGTTCTGCACTTCCCGTTTATTAATGCATTATCTAAATTTAAAAGTGATGCATTTGATTTTCTTTGAATTTTTGATAGCACTTCACGTAATGTCTAAGTTGATATTGTAATATCTATTTCCTAAGATGATTCAAATTATTTGCTCATTTTAAGTCCAATTCCTTTAGTTTTAAGTGTGTAACATAGACTGGTTTAATTTCGAGATCCAGTGTGGAAATATTACTTAATAGAGTATAGGAAAAAGAAGGTTGAATTATTACAAAGATACTAAATTTTATGCTGATAAATAAAAACCGAAATATATGTAAGGTGTCTACCAACAAAACTTTTAAAAAATCGAAAAAAAATACTTTTCGTTTAAATAGTTGTAGTTTTTTATTTATGAATTAAAAATTTTGTACAAACTTCTTGTGCATTTAATGATCTTGTTAACATTTTACTAGGTCTATTCGGCTTTCGTTTTTATTTTTATTATTTCCTGTCATGTTTGATATTAACTTAGTTGACTAGCGTTTTATTTCTAATTTTAAAAATAGGTATATCACTTGATCAGTTGATCATATTAAATAATTATTACATCAACGAAGAAAACACTAAAACGCGTTTTTTGTCTTATCGAAATACCTCTGGAAAGAAACAAGTACTTAGGTACTCTGATTTTTTTTTGAAATGAACAATTTGTAATCCCTTGAACTTAATGTACCTACTAATTGAATGTTTTTTCTTTCGATATGCAACAAAATATGTAACAGTTGTTTAATTTGTAACAATAAAGTTAAAATGCAGAATTAGTTTGTTCACAAAGGAATCTCGAAAAAAAAAACGAATACATGTTTGTTGAAATTGCATCGAAACATTACAAACGCTACTTTAACACTAAAAAGTCAAACCATTTTTTGCAATATACAGGGTGTCCCAGATTACATTTCCAGCATGGGGATCTCGCTTATTATAAGAGATACAGGTTTGCTTAAATTAGATGAATTGTTCCTTGGTATGAGAGGAGGCACAATCAATTTTTAAAAGTACAAAATTTCTCGTGCTTCAGATGTTATAGCAAAAAATATGAAAATGTCCAATTTCTTTTTTCTCTCATAACTTTTTTGTCGTAATCATTAGAACAATTTTATTTGTATTTTCTTAAGGCACTTTTTAATGGAGAATATAACTGTTATTTTAGATTATTTTTAACACTTACCATTTTCGAGATATTACCCCTAACTTCATTTTTTCTTATGGCCCGCGAAGTTGGCTATGAAATAGTTGAATGTGCTTTTTTTTCCTCTTTACAATGAGATATTACTTGCTACATTTATTTTTATAAATAAGTCACAAAATCAAGAAAAATCGTATTTTACCTATCACTTATCAAGCTATCTATAATAATAAAAACAAAAAACAACTAATTATGTGTCAAATGACAGTTACCATTTGTCTGCGGTATCATTTATTAGAATTTTATAGTATTGTTGTATAATTCGATAGTCTTTGTAGCAAATTTGTTATCATATAGTTATGAGCACATTTACAACTAATTAAAAATTGTATATGTTGAAATGCCACATTATTTACAATAGAAACTGTGTAAAATTAATAATTCTAATTAATTATTGATTTGTTTTGGATTTTTGGTTGGTTTGTCGAAAAAACCATATACTTTTAAATTTATTTCCAAATTTTTGTAATTACGCATCCTTCGTTGCCTTTTCTCGGGATATAGCTCTAATTATATTCGCTCAGCTTCTTCACAGTTTTTATGGCAAAGAATTTAGCATCTCAACATGTCAAATTAATTGCTATTTTTAAATGTTGCTATCATTATAACAATTACTACAAAGACTCTCAAATTACACAACAATACTATTAAATTCTCATAAATGATACCGCAGACAAATAGTAACTGTTATTTGACACTTAATTAGTTGTTTTTTGTTTTTATTTTCATAGATAACTTGATAAGTGTTGGGTAAAATACGATTTTTCTTGATTTTGTGACTTATTTATAAAAATAAATGTAGCAAGTAATATATCATTGTAAAGAGGAAAAAAAAGCACATTCAACTATTCCATAGCCAACTTCGCGGGCCATAAGAAAAAATGAAGTTAGGGGTAATATCTCGAAAATGGTAAGTGTTAAAAATAATCTAAAATAACAGTTACATTCTCCATTAAAAAGTGCCTTAAGAAAGTACAAATAAAATTGTTCTAATGAGTACGACAAAAAAGTTATGAGAGAAAAAAGAAATTGGACATTTTCATATTTTTTGCTATAACATCTGAAATACGAGAAATTTTGTACTTTTAAAAATTGATTGTGCCTCCTCTCATACTAAGGAATAATTCATCTAATTTAAACAAACCTGTATCTCTTATAATAAGCGAGATCCCCATGCTGGAAATTAAATCTGGGACACCCTGTATAACAAGAACAGATTTCTCATATTTGTTTAATGCCCGGTTTCTCCGACACATCTTAAGATCGAACTTATCTAAGACCGCCTTATATTTAAGGCCGACTCAAGATACCGATGCGTTGCACAGAAAACATATTCCGGAATTTGTTAGACATCTCAGCTAAGTTAGAATTCGGTTTGGCAACGTTGCAAGAAGTCGGCACATTTTAGGGGCAGATTTGAATGGCAAATTTTCATTGGCCATTCACATCACAGCTGTTAAACCGGCTCCCTGTAAGTGACATCCTGTTGTTGCGATCAGTTGTTAGTCACGCATAAAGTTACAGTTATGTACTCCAACTCAAGTTCTAGTAAACAGCGACTTAAGATGTGCGCGCAGCTCAAGTCGAATATGTTCTTAAAATTGCTTGGTGCAACACATTATAACGTAAAGGCGAACTTAAGATTCAGCTAGATCTTAAGATGTGTCGGAGAAACCGGGCATAAGTAACCCAGGAATTTATTCCTTAGGCTAGATTAAATTCGAGTCTTTTTTGATTGTACAGGGTGGTCCAAATTCGATGAGATTACATGCGTATCTTGCTTAATAGTCAAGATAGAGAAACGGTTTAATTACCAACAATGTGCAGTTTTTTGAGACAAACTCAGAACAGTACGCAAATATATTCTATTCTAACATTTCCGATTTTTTTTGTTTTCTTTTTGTTTTTCATCTTTAAAAAAATTAAAAAACCTTTTGTAACTTGCGTATTATTGAAAATAAATACATCAATCTTAATACATTTGGAAAAGAAAGAAAATAAGGAATTTAAATAGGTCATAGCCAACTTTTTAACGGCGAGCGTCTAGGCCAGTGATGGCGAACCTTTTCAAGCCGGCGTGTCAAAAATCAAAAATTCAGGTGATTATACGCGAGGGGCGTGTCAGCTACATATATCGTATTTTTCCGTGTATAAGACGCTCCTGTTTATAAGACGATCCCTAATTTTTTGAACCCAAAATTAAGATTTTTAATATATGACGTCCCCGTGTACAAAACGACCCCCAATTTTTGATTGGAAACATATCATATTGTACACGTAAAAATAAGATGAATGATAAACGATCATTGTTGTCGTGGAATATCATAACAAATAAAAATGTCTATACATATTTGTAGTTTATTTAGTACAAAATTTATAACATAGAAAAAATGTAACATACATGTAAATAATTTAATGACTTTTTGGTGTTTTACTTTTAAAGCTACTTTTTTTTATGGAAGTTTATTTATAATTCGTAGGTACATTTTAAAGCTACGCAAGCAGCACTAACTTCATCAACCAATCTATTCCTCCTGTCCGTTTTTATTTTATTTAGAGTCAAAAACAAAGTTTCGCAAGGGTATGTTGATGAAAAAATTGTCAATATAGCTTTGGCAAGTCGTTTCAGAGCGTCAAAAGTTTCCGGGATGGATTTCCACACTTTCAGAATTAAGTTGTCAGAATTATTATTCCCGTATTGGAATTTTGCTAATTACATTTCCAAGTCATTTAAATCTAACCAATTGAACACATCTAACTTCAGATTTGTAAAAATACTTTAATCTGGATATTTCATAAAATGTGTTGTTCCTTTTATTTCTCTGAACTGCACAAATGCAAAGAGAGATTTGTGAATATTTTTTTTAACGAAATGTGCGTTGTGTGTCACCCAAAAAGGAGCAGCGTGTCACTGTTGACACGCGTGTCATAGGTTCGCCATCACTGGTCTAGTACTTTCAAAATGTGCATAAAAATAATCTTCATAAACTTTTTCGATATTTAAAACAATAAGGGAGACATCACACATTATAAAAATAACAAACAAACAGTTTTTCTTTAATAACAAAAAAACCAGAAATGATAGAATATTTTTAAAAACGGCTCTGAGTTTGTCCTAAAAAAACTGCACATTTTTGGTAATTTAACCGTTTCTCTATCTTGACTATTAAGCGAGAAGGTAACCATGTAATCCCATCGAATTTGGACTACCCTGTACATGCTAGCTGCAAAGTGTATAATTCCGGTATTCTACAGGCATTATGTGTAATGCCGAGTGGAATTTGGCAAAGTAGCATACGAAACTAAGTCATTTATAGCAATCTGTTAAAAAAATTTGCAAATCGAACAACTTTTTCAACAAAGTTAGTACTTTCTGTTTTTCCTAAATTGTATATTTTCTGTTTTTTTTATGCGTACTAAAGAAGACGGGAGATGTTAATTATTTTAAAATATTCAATTTTCTGTTACTATCAATAAAGTCGGTATAAAAACTAATCTAGATGGGCATGACTCAAACAACAAAGAGTAAATCGATAATTTTTCAAAGTTTATGTTCATGTTGAAGCACAATCTATGTCAATTAAGAAACGTTTCAATTAGTTTACTAGTAACATATTACGTATTTATAACAATTATCTTGCTAAAATCGTAAATTATAATACAAATTAATTCGAAACACACCAAATTGTTTGAAGAACAAAACAAATGAATAGTTTTATATAAAATGGACCATCAAATAACTTTCAAAATTAAAATACACGTTCGCTTCTACATGTGTATGATCAAACAGTAGATTTCGTAAAGAAATGTATTACAGGATATAAGCATATGTAAATTCAGTCTTGAATAATAACAGTAATCTTTTTACTTTTCTTAAAAACGCTTATAAGATTCGCTACCTGCTTTCGTTATGTCTATATAATTTGCTGTTAGCAGTGATTTTTTTGTTTTGAATTTAAAACGCTTAGTAACTTTTACCAGAATTAATAAGGTAAGTGATCGATAAAAAGTAATAATTTTAAGAATTTGTCAGCGCTGTGTAGTTATACACATACAATACAGAGGGTGACGAGAGTTGTCGTTTGGCCCGGGTAAAAAATTTTATACGGGCCCCAAGTAAATAATTTGAAAATGTATTTACTAAAAAACAAATTGTAGGGTGATGTCCGGGTCCCTGTGAAACCTGGGCCTGGGAAATTGTTTTACTATTTTGTCAATAAAATTTCAAAAAAAAAAAAAGATTTATTTCGGCTGTAGCAATTGAAACTCATAACAACATAAGCATTACATTTTTTAAAACTCTATTCCTTACAGAATCGCAATCTTAAGAATAATCATGTACACCAATTTAAAAGGTCATAAAATAATAATTTTTTTAAGTTTGCAAATACAGAGGGAAAACCGTGGTTATATCCTGCTATCAACCTTGTTTGCTATAAGATTTACAGGAAATATTATATGAATTTTATATAAACATTTGCATATTCAAGGTTTAGTTTATTATTTTATTTTAATCTTAAATATTCCCCATCTCCAAGGTAAATATTTTAATGAACTTTATTTATTCATGTTGTTGTTTCGCTTGGGTAAATATTTTTTTAATTGTTTTTCCGTTTTTAGCTTATTATATAGACATTCAATGCTAAAGCGTTTGACGTTTTTTACTGCGTTACCTACAAGTTTTTGGTCTTTTTCATCTACATCAGTTATAATAATTTTATTTTAGGTTATTAGTCTGTAGTAACAATCTAAATTAAAAGTCAAAATCGAATCCTTTCAATACAAAAATTGCTTAAAATTGCCTGAAGTAGAATATTTACTCGTTTTTATCGGTTCTATCGCTTTAATGAAACACGAGCCGAGGTGCGTCCATAATTATGTAAATGTTAAAATTACCATTCAGCAGCATACAGTGTACCTAAGCAATAATATTGCAATTTGTTCCTAGACGCACACGTCTGTCCACTTTACGAAACAAAGAGGCTGAGGTTGAGCTCCTTCCTTGAGTAACGAAATTGTGTATCACAACAGCATGGACTGAACTAAGCTCTTCGTTGGGCCAGTTTCTCTCGAATCGTCGGGAGTGTTGTACCAGTCTACAGTTCGCTTAAAACAACCGCGCGAAATCTAATTTATTTAGTTATACGTCAATAATTAACTTTAACATGAACTTCGTTTGAAAATAATTACATGATCTTATTAAAATGTTTCGATTCGGAATATTACTTGTGGTATTACTAGGATTTGTGGAGGGCCAAAAGCGAAATTTTTCAAATTTTCCCTGCCCTCCACGTTGTTATTGTTTTCGACGAACAGTGAGATGCATGCAGGCAGAACTTACCGAAATACCTAAGGTTGCATATCAAACTACGTTACTGTGAGTACAAGATACCTTTGAATATATTCAAAAAGAACGTGATTTATAAATAAGTTACTTTAATATACTTTTATATAATACAAACAAACATTCAAGAATAGAACAAATACAAATTTAAAAAAACTAACATCATTGTAAGGACTCACAAAAACATTGATGTATTTTTATCGTGAACGATTTAGACAGCTGTGCATATGTTACATATTAAAGATCTGCTTTCTGTATACGTTAACAATTTATTCCAAGATCGTGCGATAAGCGTAAAGGAATGCTGATACAGAGAATGCAAAAAGAATCATCAGGTTTCAGCTTAGGCTTCAAAAGATAATAGACGACACGTCTAGTCTGAATAATCTCTACATAACTTTATTCCTTAGAGAAGTATAATAAAGTTATAAAATACAATGTTGTTCATATAGGTCATAATCAAGAAGCAGAATCGAAAGTTGTTTTCGAGTCGCCGAGAAACAAATAAAAGAAAAAGGACGTTAATCGTTTAACAAATGTTTTCTATTATCTTAAATACTGGAACCAATGATTAATTATACGCTGTTATGACATTAAAATATTAATAATAAATCTCAATTAAACGCGGCAAGTTAGCCCAACATTTCTTATGTTTGCTAATAATAGGTGAACAGATATAAAGAGTTTATATTGAATATGTCAGGCTTAATATCACGACCTATGGGTATTATATGATGATAACCTTTGTATTCAACGCCTGCTTCCCAGGCAAAGCAGGGGATATAGGGCTCCGGATAGTTTACACGGTAAATATTTAACCGGTAGTATTCAGGAAGATTGTATACAATAAAAAAGAGATATTATCTACAAACTGGTAGATAGCTTAACATCAGCGTTGAAATTGTGCAGTTAAACTGTCATCAGAGCTTAAACCTGAATTTTAATAATAAAAATAATCGTAAATATCACCATAAAGACAATGTTTGCTGTGATTTGATCTTGTGCATTCCTTTCAGGAGCTATACTTATAAATAACATGTGATTTATATTTCTTTGTTGTCAGTCAAGCATACCAAATACGACTAAAACAGATTTTAAATTGACGAGAGTGACATTTTTATTGAATCGCTTAATTATTTAATAAAAAAAATTAATAACGTCATTAGACTTCTTGTCTATAAGCAGGGCCGTGGCCACTACATTTAGCGCCTGGAACGAGGGGCAAACTGGGACCACTTTTTAAAGGATACACCCAAACAAACAGTTCCAATTCGGCGCCCCCAAAATTTAAGGGCCTGACGCGGTCGCCTCATTTTTCCACCATTGTTCAAGGTCCTAAGTGTCAGAAAAAAAGAACTACTTGCGTACCTACTCCATAATTGCTTAAGCTACATGGCTGACTTATACAATTTTTAAGTCATTTTATCCTTTATTAGTTTTTTTTTAAATTAAAATTATCACACTGATTTTAAAATGTAGAAGTAAAAATAAATCTATATACGTAGTTTCATGTATGTATTATTTAACTTTGTAAGTAAAATCTGTTACAGGGCAAAATGAACGTTACTTCTTTACTGAAAATTAATTTTGTGATTCAATTTTACTGTAGCACCCCTATAACTTTGTTATTTAAAGAGAAACCCCCTATAATAATAATAATAATAATAATCTTTATTTGTTCTGAATATCCCAAAAAAGGTGTAGAACTTGTCACAATAATAATTTACGTACATTACAAATAATATACATAGTTAATAAAAAAGAAAAAACACAGAAAAATGATATTTAAATTTTTAAATATAACATTTTACAAAGTCAGCATCATTTAAATATTCGCTTACTCCATAGTAAGCTTTAGAAATCAGAACTTTTCTTAATTTCTTCTTCAATTCGCGGGTGGGAAGATTTATTATACTCTCAGGTGATGTGTTAAATTTATTATATATAGCAATAATTGTGGAGGCTACATTTTTTTGAAGATAGGTATATTTGAAACAATCGGGTTTTAGGTTTTTTTTATGTCGCGTATTGGCTGCATGATTTCTTATATTCTCTTCTATAAACCGCAAGAGATTTACCATAATTTTATAAATAATGGAATAGGTATAAAATTTTGGTTTAAGTAGGGCTTGCTAGTTGCTAGTTAAAGACATTTCAAAAGACACAAGTAGCAGTATTTTGCGTAGTTTACAAAAATTATAAACTATAAACTACTCGCTAAAAAACAAACACTCAAGTTTATTTCCAGCTGCTAATATTGTAAGAGGGACACCACATTACACTTTGCGTGCAACATAAGTTTATAAGGGTTTAAACTAGGGTTGGGGAGTCGGCAGAAAAATAACCGACTCCTCAGTCGGTATTTTTTTAAATCGACTCCCGACTCCTTTAATTTAAAAAAAAAACGTGATTAGCATAAATTTACTACAGAGAAGGCCGGTTATTATTTTTTTCGTTCCCTAAGTGTATTTTATATTGATGAACAGATTTATTTTCATATTTCTACTAAAAAATTAAGAAAATATAAGAAAACTAATTATTTTTCAAATAAAAATATAAAATTTTGAATAATTCCGTTATAGGTACCTACTGCGGTTGTCATATAACGCGGTTTGCGAGGTTGTATCCGACTTTCATTGTATTCGGTATTTTACTAAATGTAATATAATACTGGAAACTGAAATTGTATACTAGGACTGGTAAATGTTAAACGTAAAAGATGAACTTATAAATTTTAATAACCATGCAAATTTTAATGTGATAATTATGTTATCTAACTTACATATTTTAATGAATCACATTTCTGCTTAAATTACTGTGAAATCTGGCGTATAATGCGCAATCTTGATTTAGCCCAAAATTTTCTGATAACATGGAAATTTGTTTATAATACGCACCATCATTCTCAACATTTTGTGTTATGAAACATTTGTTAAAAAACTGAAATAATAATAACAACAGAAATAGGTAACGCAATAAATAAAATAAAACACGCTCAGTTTCGCTCCATTTTTACACAAAAATTTGACAGATGTCGCTTATTTTCGATATCAAAAGTGATGTATTTTTTGTACTTGCGTATTATACACAAAATTAAACAAACGGTAATCGGTAATAAAACGGAAATAATATTACAATGTTATGGACAAGTTAGCCTCCACTACTGCGCAAATACATGCCAATTTACAAAACTTATCTGCAAAACACCCCTCGTTATACGTCGACTTTGTTAACTATCGATTTCTTATTTACTAGGGTTACTTAAGTAAATAAAATTACTCATTAGAAAAGTTTTTTAACATTAGAACCATAATGTCTACAAACCTTGACCATAAAAACTTCAAAATAGAGGCACCATCGGCTAATGAAAATTTTCAAATGTCAACACGGGATAAGATTTGGTTGACTACAAAACAACAGACAAACCCTATGCGTTTTATATTCGTGCGCAGTCATAAACTTTATCCAGCCAAGTATTTTTTGCAGATAAAAATTGGACGTTCACAGACAAAACTAGTTTTTGTTACTTTAATCGTTTCCGTAAAAAAAAAAAAAAACGATCGACATCGGTATTTTGTTTTTGTTTCAATTTTTTTATTATTTCGTATTCGAAAAAAAACTAAATTAAAAAAAAGGGGAGTCGGTAGTTTTTCCGAGTTCCGACTCTTCAAAAAAGCTTCGACTCCTCGACTCCCCATCCCTGGTTTAAACCGGATTAATTTGTTTCGATCAGAAATAATCTACATTCTAAAACTAGCTTTTCCAGTGTTTTCTTGGTCTACATAAAAACAGTTTTGAAATATAAATATTTTGTTTCTTTGTTGTACAAATTTAAAAAAATTATATTGTCACAAGCTATTTTCTTGCCTAAAAGTCTTAAACCATCCGTAATTTATTTTGATAAGATCGATGCTACGCGAATAACAAGTACAAACATTATCTACTGTAATAAAAATTCATTCGACATGTTTGGGGTCATGTCGTGCAGTGTCCAGTATTTCAATCGACATTCAATTTTTAATGTTCTGCTTCTAATCAAAAATTTACTTAAGCACCCTTTACTGTATTTAATACATTTGCAAATGTAACAGCATTAAATTTTTAATTTTTTAACCTACTTAATATATTTACCCTATATTATAATAATTTTAGTTTTGAATAAGTTGATGTTAATTTTAAATGTTTAAAATTATAAATCAGTTAAATTTTAAAATGGTCGTATGTAGACGTCAATCCCGTCAGATATATTTGGTAGATGTAAACATATAAACATTAACTAGTTACGCTAAAAGATTTATTGCTGTTTGAAATCACTTTTTCTTTCTTCGGCAGCTAAATATTTTTTAGAACGCAATGGCTTAAGTAAGATACTTAAAATCTGACACTGTGGTGGAGTAATGGAAGGCTGTGTGCCTCGTTGAACATTGTTCTTTTTATTTGAAAAATAAAGTAGTCTTTAAAAAAACGCGCATTAAAGTGACGACGTGTCAGTAACGTTGTAACATAAAAACTGCAACATAGACTCGGTCAAAACAGATTTTAATATCTTTAAATAGGAACTGCAGATTCATCTGTGATATAATCCTTATAAAAAGAGTTTATTATAAAAATTATTAATTCTATTTAGGTTAACATTAAAATCAGTTTTTTTCTATTCTTCTATTACGATGCCATGTGAGGGTACAAATAAAAAAATAGTAAAAGAAATTTACTTTTGTTATGAAATTAATTGTATTGATAACTCAAACATCAGAGAAATTCCACATACATTTATTTATTTTGTAGGTATGTTTGACTGTATACACCCACAAAACATATTGCTAAGGCATATTTTATGTCATCAAAATGAGTTGAACGGGTCAAATTTAATCTCTAATATTAATTTAATTGAATTGTTTATAATGCACTGACATTTTCATTTAGTAATAAACGCTCTTTGATTTTACTAACGAGGGATTAAATCTGTTATAATAAAAAAATCTGCGAGAATATTGCTGATAAATAAAAATTGCAAACCATCATGACAAACTATCAAATTTATCATTAAATTTGCTATATAATTGTGTTCGAATTGAATACAATATTACGTGATGTACATGTTATTCCATATGAACATTGTATCATAGAAGTTGATCTAGTATTAGTATGTTATATTTAGAACTTTGTAAACTGAACTGCCAATGCACATAAAATTAAAACAAATAGCAATCTGCTGTAGTGAAAATATCTTAGAGATGCAGTCACAGTATAACTATGTAAATTCATGCAACTGTCGATCATACTTATTTGGATGACTTTTTGTTTCCGTTTTCTTCCATGGTGGTCACATTAAAAATAGTTACTGACGATTAATTTCAAGCAGGCGGTTTGTAGTAGGGTACCTTAATAAACAGGGTATGGTCAACCAGGAACAAGTTTCTATTGGCTGAGGTGTATATACGATCGAGTTTCGCTTGCCGCTAGGCTGAGACCTCCAGATTTCAAATAAATAGTATGGAGCGCATAGGGAAATATTCATATTTTATTTTTTTCTTGCGTGTTCAGAGTGTTTAAGTGTGTTCTAAGACTTTAAAAGACATTAGTGATAGTTGTGTAAGTTATTACCATACGTAAATTTCATAAGTTAAGTTAAATACAATTATTTTTTTAATTTTTAAGAAAATGTGCGATGTGTTATTGGTCTACATCGAACTTAATAGCAATGATTGGGATTAATAATGTAATTTTGTGATAAAATATAAAATTAAATTGATGAATCTATACTTTTCAGTTGCTCATTGGACATTAAAAAATACGTTTATCATGACGTCTTGTGTTTTATTCCTTACCAGCCTACAACCCATGACACGCGGCGTGTGTCATGCGTTGCATGCCTACCATGGAAATACGCGCTCCGTAAATGTTTTTTAAACATTAATAGCTAATAACAATTGTTAATCCTTCGTTTTACTCATTTTTTAATTGCTATACTTATTATTGCATCTATTTCTGCACGCCAATTGAGTTTTTACCTACAAATTTCGTTTAAAAATTGAGTTATTAAAAGAAATCCTATATAATCCCATAGCGGCTATTAGAAATTTGGAGGGTTTGTGAAGCGTGGCCATACCCTGTTATATAGAGGTACCCTAGTTTGTAGCAACTAGCTATTATGGGCGATTGAAATTTTTACCTACCAGGAAATAGTGCAGGGTAGTCCTAATTCGGATAGATTACATTGATATCTCGCTTATTATTTAAGATTTAAAAAATTGCTACATTGCCAAAATTGTGCAGTTTATCACTTCACATTCACAACCATTTACAATAATCTTCTATTTCCGGTTTGTCAATTATTGTTGTAAACGTTCTTGTTTCATTTTAATAACGTGCTATTTTTCCGTTATTATTAAAGTTTTCGATATATGTATATTGTATGAGTTTTAATTTACTTTTTCTCGTAGAATCTAATGACGCTAATAAAATAATACTTTTATAAGTTCTAAAGTTACTGATTTTATTTTTATTGGCAACCGTAGTTGTGGGGATATGAAAATGCAATTTTTAAAATAAGAAGTATGCAGCACATAATCATAAATGAAAGTTTTTACATTCTGGTTAAAATCCGTAAAACTTGAATAACAAAAATTGAATCTTTGTTTTTAATGCATAATTTTATTTTACCACAATTTTTTTAATATATTTTTATTATACAGCTTGTGTCTTAAATATTGCAAGAGGTGATTCGCTATCGAAAATTAAGGGGGGTCTGTTGTATAAATTTTTTTCCTTAGACGTCTCCTTTCGGAGTTACACCCTCCTAAAGGGGAGCGGTAAAATTAGGTTTTTATTTTATTTCTAAAATTTGGATAAATGTAGGAGAATGATATTTGATAGATGTTTTATATTTGTTAAAAGGCAATATTTTCAATCTTCTCCCACCTTCACATGAGGCTGAAAAGTGCGACCCGTGTTGGTTTTTTATCAGAACTTTTTGGTTGAAATTTTTCAGTTCAAAATAAGCTTGATTTAATTAGAAACTGTTTGAATTCTTTAGTTTTTTTCGTAAACCCTGCCATTTTTGGGTAAAAAATAAAATAAACAATGATAAAATGCACCATTCCAATATAAAACGGATCATTTTTGTGGTTACCATGGTTTGTTTATGTTGTGTGTATGTTCTGTGGTTGTCGCCGCATAAACGTCAAAATGAATAACATCTGTCAATTCTATCCCATCCATATGAACCTGTGATAAGAACATAAACAGACGATGGTAAACACCAAAATGAATCGTTTTATATTGGATTATTTAATGGTGCACGTTCACTTATTTTATTTTTTACTCAAAAATGGTAGGCTTTACGAGAAAAACTAAACAATAAAATATTTTCATAATAAATGAAGCTTTCAAAAAAAATATTTTAAACTGAAAAATATCTACCCACCAAGAGGTTCTGATAAAAAACTAACACGGTCGCACTTTTCAGCCCCCTCTGAAGGTGGGAGATTACTATGGGGAACCTTTTAATAAGTACAAAAGATCTACCAAATGTCATTCTGCTACATTTATCCAAATTTGAGAAATAAAATAAAAACCTAATTTTACCGCTCCCCTTTAGAGGGTTGTAACTCCGAAAGGAGGCATCTAAGGTAAAAATGTTATATAAAAGACCCTCCTTAATTTTCGATAAGGAATCACCTTCCGAATTATTTTGCAATATTTAAGAAACACCCTGTATATTCAAAAATTACCTTAAGTTACCAAAAATGTGATGTCGGTCTCTTCGGTTATTTTTCTGAGATAAACACGCCTGTGTTAACAGATTTTTTGAATCACATTCCATTTTGGCACGACAGACGAAAAATTAAATTTCAAAGTTTTTGGAAGTTTACTTCTTTATTTATAAAAAATAACTAAATGTTATACAGATTTTGTATAAACATTTTTGTGTTTGATTAAAAAGATTTTTTTTTAACGACGTTGATTTTTGAAATACCTATTCAGTAAATTGTAAACTTATATTTTTTTAAAGGAAACTCCAAAAGGCCATGATTTTATACGAAAAAGAATTATTTTAGTTTTTAAAAATATATACTACTAGTATTTTATATTTTTTGCAAAAATAACCAAGATATGGCCATTTTGTAAAAATTTTATTATCACAGTTTGCCATGGTTTTGTGTGATGTTTACAATTATTAATAAACAAGAAAACGTCATATCTGTCATAAATGTATTCTTTTGCTTTATAAAAAAACCTGTATAACCTGTGGTTCTATTATTGTAAATAAAGAAGTTATAGTTGATTTTGAAAAACAATGTAATTTCATTTTTCGTTGTAGTGCCACAATGGAAAGTAATATTAAAAATCTGATAACACAGGCGTGTTTTTTTTTTAATAACCCATAAGACCGATATCAGATTTTCACTACTTATTATGCTAACCGTAACCGAGATACCTCGTAAAACATGAGAATTTCATCAACCCTGTAATAATAGGACTACAATATTTTATGAAAACTTAGAACTACATGTAACTTCATTTCGTTTTAATTTTCGCTACCATATTTGATGCTGATATTTATAAATGCAAGTCTAAAATTTCTGATCCATCAAGGTTTGCAAGTTTGTAAACAGTCAGTGTTTGTAGCTAGTTACTAAATCTTTCGTCCGTAAACGCATGAATGCTGAAAACGTGTCGTTAAACGGACAAAACTTTTTTCAACAGGACTCAAATTTATGGTTGTAAATAAATTTATGTTTTCCCATTGGCGTATTGACCGTTCATACTATTTTGGCTTGATGCCACCAATATTAGGACACGTGTCGCGCTTGTTTATGGTACATGTTACCAATTACCATGCAAAAAAAATTATTATACATCGCGAAGTTTTCAAGAGCGTTAAGTCATAATTTAATTTTGATATATTACACACCCAGTTTCAATGCCACTTAAAAATAGTGTTTTTTTTTTCTCACGAGAGCACGATAAGATCAACCAAGTTCTGTCCATGCCAAATAAAAATTTAAAAAAGAATGTATAATATATACCTAATGATGTCAATTTATTTATTACTGACCGCTCACTCTAAGGTTCCGATAACTTTTCTACTTAAATTTATATAAATTGAATATTAAAATAATATTCGCTAATATTTGTATCAATGTATTACAATTGTTTTAAATCGACACTATTTTGCGGTATCTTATGTTTTTGTTTAATTTTTAGTAATATTTACCAACTATTCTAGTGACAATAAGTCTTTTTTTTTTACTGTTCCAGATACCTCTTAAGGAAAAAATGCTTTATATTATACAGGGTGTAGACTCGGATCACGCAACATAGCAATTTCAATGGTAAAATTTTGAAAGTCGAATTCTTGCTCCGCTAATTATTTTAGAAAAAAAGTGCAAATACGTTTTTTGTAGAGGAAAAAATTCTGTATCCATAAATGTAATCAATATTACTTTTTCGTTTTCCAAAAACAGAAAAATAAGCAAATTAAAAAACGCGTTTTCGCGAAAATCTGTAGTGCCTTGGAATTATGCTACGACAACTGCCCATCTTACTAACACTGTCACTTTAACGTTTGAAGTTTATTCTTAATTATCATTTTTATTATATCTTGCAATGAAAACATAACTAATTGTGTAAAATAAATGTTTGATAAAATATAAAGTTTAATTAAGAATGAATTTCGCGTCAAAGTGACAGTATAAGTGACATTAGGCTGGGCAGTTGTCACAGCATAATTCCAAGGCACTACAGATTTTAGCGAAAACGCGTTTTTTAATTTGCTTAATTTTCAGTTATTGGAAAACGAAAACGTAATATTGATTACATTTATGGATACAGAATTTTTTTCTCTACAAAAAACGTATTTGCACTTTTTTTCTAAAATAATTAGCGGAGCAAGAATTCGACTTTTAAAATTTTACCAATGAAATCGCTATGTTGCGTGATCCGCGTCTACACCCTGTATAAAATCAAAATATTAATTTCGATTTCAATTAAATTAGAATAAGAAAGCAGTATTTAATGCTTCCCATATTCAATTTGTCAAACTAAAAAAATAACCAAGACTTGTTAAAACAAATTAATGTGCAATTTTGTAAAAGGAATTAAATTGCAGTTATTCGAGTTTGACAATAATTTTTGAACTTGTTTGTTATTATCACGATAATTAACCCGTTAAGTAATTATGTAGATAAATATAATTCCGATCAGAAGTTATATTTGATATTTCATCTAAAAATAAACTTTTGCGAAGGTTATATTTTTTTAACAACATGCATAATGCATATATCTTAGCTTGATGTAAATATAAGTTTATTAAATTCATTGCAGGATAAAATATTTATCTAAGCGAATACTAAATTGCAACGTTACAAATACTTAAATTATTATAAATTAACCTTAGGCGTTACAATTTTACATTTTTAATATAGTTTATCTATAGAGCGTTAAAAAGTATATCACAAAATGTTTGCAATTAGTTGATTTTTAAATGATAAGTAATATACAGGAAGTTTACATTGAAACGTCAATCCAAAATTACATAAAAACGGTAATAGACAAAAAGATTCAGTTTATGTAGGATTTTAGTCAATGTTGGGTTCTATAAAAAAAAACTAATAACTTTTTTTTACGAAATATGAATAAAAAAATTAAATTCTTTTTTAATACCTCATACGATTTCTTTTAAAGTTTAATTTATTAAAGAGTTTATTTTTTTTAGTAAAATGCCCCTAGTTTTAATTCTCTAAAATTTTGATAAAAAAGTTAATTTTTTATTTTAATTTTAATGTTAATTAAGAACAATAGTTGTTTATATAATATACAGCGTCATTCAAAAAGTATGCAACAAATGGAAAAGTTTTTTATTATCAATTTCTCAGAAAATTTTATTCTTAATGAAAGTTGGTGCATAGCCTAACACTTATTTTAAGATGAAAAACAAAATTCATATACATTCATATCAACAATATGTTAGCGCAAGAATAAAGTGCCTCTATTTTAACAGGTACAAAAAAGTTCATAGAAAAAAGTTGTTTACAATAATTACAAAATAATACTGCTTCCCAACTTTTATGGTTAATGTCCAATTTTTATTTTTATAGTAATTTTACCTCATAGTTACGATTTCTGTTAAATTTTTTAAAAATAAAATGCTGCTAGTTTTAATTCTCTCAAATTTTGATAAAAAAGTTTAAAAATATCTAAAATTTTAATATTTTCTTAAGAACAATCGTTGTTATATACAGCGTCATTCAAAAAGTAGGTATGCAACAAATGGGAAAGTTTTATATTATCGATTTCTCAGAAAATTGTATTCTTGATAAAACTTGGTGCATGGCCTAAAATTATTTTTAAGATGAAAAAAGTTCGATAAAAATTATAGCACACTAGATTTTAGCGATTGTAGAAATATTCGCAAGAGTATTGTCCTTATTTCAAGTGTAACAAAAAAAAAATATAAAAGAAAGTTGTTTAGGTTTAGAATGCCATAATATAAAATTTGACGATTCATTTTTATTTTTTATTGTTATAGTAATTTTGGATATTCGGTTTCTAAATTCAAGTGTCATATGTTTTATCTTAGCATTGGTTTTAAGTCATGCACCAACTTTTATCAGGAATAAACATTTTTGAGAAACCGATAGAATTTTTTTTTTTCCATTTGTTGCACACTTTTTGAAGGTTAAAATTACTATAAATATAAAAATTGGACATTCAAATTTTGTAATTCTAAACAACTTTATTTGTACCTGTTAAAATAGAAGCACTTTACTCTTGCAAATATTTCTAAAATCGCTAAAATCTGGTGTGCTATAAATTTTTATTGAATTTTTTTTTATATTAAAATAAGTTTTAAGCCGTGCACCAACTTTTATTAAGATTAAAATTTTCTGAGAAATCGATAATAAAAAAACTTTCCTATTTGCTGCATACTTTTTGAATGACGTATTATATTATAGGTCATTCTAAACAACTGAATCTTCCTTAGGTATAAACAAATTTTACTACGGTTACCATTGTTGCTATTGAGATTAAGATTGATATTAATAAAGGTAACTACAGTAAAATGTGTTTATACCTAAGGAAGACTCATCTGTTTAGATTGACCCATCATAAACAGTCGCATGAAACGTCATTTTGGCAGAAGTCATTTACAAAAATGAGGTTAATTAGCAGTTCGATTGAGTTCGAAACATTGTTACATTAAAGGTGCAGTTTAGATTACCGGGTATAAAAAAAGCACGGCGATCCGGTTTTGATCCTCTTTAATGTTTTTGTGATGTTGTGTCTATACTTTTTAATTATTGAATAATTATGAATAATCGCTAATTTTGCATTTTATACTCAATAAGGGTCAAGGTGAACATATCTATGTGTAGTAAAGTAAGAATGAATCATTTAATATAACTTCCTAAGTGAAATGAGTCACCACTCAATATTTATAAACAAACTGAGTCGGTCTAAATAAGTAAATTGAATCAAATTAATAAACGCACAGCAGATATTTTAAGTGGCGCTTAATAAAAATTTTAAACGTCCTTCATATCGCTCACAGATTAGCCAATAAATTCTGCATAAATTTAAGATGGCCAAAATATATAAGTACATCAATATTGCCTGTAAATCACATTACAGTTTTTGACAAATTATTATGAACATTCATAATGTTATTATGCAAATAATTATACAGGGTGTGTAAAAATTGGCGGAAGCGCTACACGTGGCGATGTTCTTCGTAAAATTCTAAGTCGAAAATCTTAATACGAAAATGTTGTACCATGATTGCTGTGTCTGCAAGAGGTCCTTAAAGTTTTGAGATTTAGTCCTTTAATAAGCGTTATTATTCAATACTTGCAAATAAAAAAGCTGCAATTTAGAATAAAAATAAATTTCGAATAGTATTTTTTCCTAGATATTGTGTTCTTCCTTTCAAAAATTGGTGTTGAAAATATGTAAATCACTGATTTAAATGAAAATAATACATATGGCAACATTGTGATTAGCTGTGATCTCTGTTTTTCTCTTAATTATTTCTAGTTTGTGTTAGACGATACCAAAAAGTTTGCAGCTATGTTTACGAACTGAAGGCTTTCAGTTCGAACAAAAATTGTAAATACCTAAGTAAAAATTGCTGATAAAAAAATGTCCAAACGCAAATCAATGTATGCAATGTTGCCAATTTTTTTTTCTTTAAATGGTGCCTGAGGCCATAGGAAGCATGGTACAACATTTTCTTATTAAGATTTTCGACTTAGAATTTTACGAAAAACATCGTCACGAGTAGCGCTTCCGCCAATTTTCACACACCCTGTATATAATATTAATGATGGAGTGATACATTTCATTGCTTAAATACATTCATATCACAATCATAATATGGTTCATGAACTAACTTCGGAACTTCGCCCATTCTTTCTTATTTCTTGCAAGAATTTTTGCTTGGTTCCACGTTTTTCCTTTTTTCTGTAGTATATCTGCTAGAGCTAGAGTGCCGTCCCATAATTGTTTTGGTCTTGCTCGTTTCTTTCTTTTCTGTATTTTTGCTTCCCATACTTGTTTAACTTGTCTTGTGTTTAGCATTCTTTGCAAGTGTCCTCACCAGCTAAGTTGTCTTTTTTCTACATATTCAAGTGTCGATTGTATTTCTAGGTCTTCTCTTTCTTGCCTTAGTAATACTAATAAAAATCGAGATAACTCGAAAAATATTAATTTTAGGTATAGGACATGCTTAATAATTTCGAAAGACAATTAAATTCTCTACAAGAAAATGTAAAAATATACAGGGTGTTACATTTAAGAAAAATGACTTATCGATGTTTAAAGTTTCACAAGTTTGACCAAGCGTAAAAAACACCCTGTATAATATTTTTAAAATGTAGCTAGCGCAAAGTGTTAATTAATCTATTGTCAATCTAAGTTTTAAACGAAATTTTACCGCTTTTTTAAATAACTTTAATGTTAAAAAAAATTGAAAGTGCTGTATCGCTCAAAATTTTCACAAAAATGTAAATTTTACGAAAACGGTTGACTTAAGACCCATATAACCTTATACATTTTTTAAAGTAAATTTTAAGAGGGATCCAAAAATGTAAAAATATACAGGGTGTTCCATTTAAAAAAATTAAATTTTTATATGTGCCGGTCAAACGAAACACTCTGTATATTTGAAAATAATTTTAGGTTATGTAGAAAATAGGTTCGCACAATATTTGTATTAAACATTTTTTGATATTTTCATTAATAAAGGAGCTATCGAAGAATCTCAGGGTCGTGGTGCACCCTGTATATTTTTTGGCGTTTTATAGGAGACAACTTTCATATTTTTATCACGCATAGACTTTATCAAACGCTAGCTGCATTTCGTTTATTAAAATGCTGCATTAAAAAAAAGGGGGATTTATAAGAAATCATCGATTATAGTGATTAGTGATACAATACCAGTTAGTGAAATTGAAAGTGCAACAGAAATCGCCTTATAACAAAAATTAAATCCATAACGCTGCTACATTGTTAATTAATAATTTTGCGTTATCCAAAAACTCTTAAAGGAATGTAATATTCTGCAGTTTTAAGTTGCGATGTGCAAAAGTAAAAAATATGCATAACCCATTTATATGGTCTTGTTTTGTCATTCTGGTTATGGTAGTATGTTTGTACTTAAGAATTTGTTTAAAAAATTTAATCCACAGTTTATAAAAAATATTGCAGATTAGCATGCAACACTTAAGTTATTTTCGATGAAAATGGATAATGAAATACCTGTTTTAAAGGCTTATTTCATGGTTAAACAAATAAAGTGCATTACAGGAATCATTTAGGAAATGCTTCTCTGCCACCAACGTAGTTTTTCCATTCACACTGAATATACCGGGTGTAACTGAAATCAGGCTCACCCCCTTTTTTCATTTTAGTTTTGAATTTAGACAAAAGAAATTTTAGACATGTAATATGTGCAAAAAACTGGATTATTTGAACATGAGTACACTTTTGTTTCACTTCCGGTTTCGCCGGAAATGGCCATAACTTTGTTATTTTAAATGGAACACCCTGTATATTTTGAAATTTTTGGAAAGAGGAAGTGATTTTGGACACAACTGCACTATTTTGGTTAATTTTTATAACCTCAAATAATTTTTGAAACAAAATTTAGTTTTTAATTAAGTGTGCCGTGACCGGCAAAAATGAATTTTTATTGTGTCAACAATTGTTCAAAAAACGTTTTTGTAAATTTTAATTGACGTTTGGGCTGCTTTAATAGACCTTAAAGGTTGCGAAATTGGTTTTTTGACAAAAAGTCAATTTTTTTAAATGGAACGATGGTGGCTCATGCGGGTATTTCAATAGAGTATTTTCTGACGAATTCAACAATACCAATAACTTGGTATTTTTATTAGGAGCAGGCATTAAAATTTCAAATTATTGTAAGATTTTGGGAAGATATCCTAATAATCATAGTTGACTCTGCTCAATGGCAACAAAACAAATGCTCATTGTTATTGACAACTGTCAAAATAGTCTTTATTAAACGGCTGGTTTTTTCATTGTGATTTTCTTAATCAAAATCAATATAAAATACAAGTATGGCGTTTTTTTCAAAATCACATAAAATTGACATGTTGCTAGTTTATGGTGAGTGTAAAAAAAATTCTACTGCAGCTGCGTTCTTGTACCAGGAACGGTATCCCGACCGAAGACATCCAAGCAGGCAATATTTTCAGAAGCTTGAAAACGCCTATCGAACTGAGGATAACGATGAAGAAACATTTGTAATTAGTGAAGAAGTTGAAATTGACGTACTAGCGTATGTACAATTAAATCCAACGGCTTCAACAAGAGAAGTTGGGTTTAATTATGGCGTGTGTCATCAATCTGTACAAAGAATTTTAAAAAAACACAAATTTAAATCTTACAAGTATGTTTTGAATCAACATCTTTACGAAACGGATCATAATCGTCGACTTCAATACTGCAATTGGCTACTTGCTAATATTCAACAAAATCCGCAGTTCCATCGTAATATAATATTTTCTGATGAGAGCAGATTGACTAATAATGGAATGTTTAATAGAAACAATACTAGGTATTGGTCTGCAGAAAATCCTAGAGTAGTTAGACAACGCAACTTTCAAGAACGGTTTAGTAGTTTAGTAGTAGTAGAACACCTCAACAATCAATTTGCTGAAAAATGGATAGGAACTAATGGACCCATCAAGTGGCCTCCAAGGTCACCTGATTTAACACCGCTAGATTTTTTTTGTGGGGCCATATTAAAAATCAAGTTTACAACACAGTGCCTACTACATTAGAAGATTTAAAAAATAGGGTTATTAATGCCGTTAACCACGTGACTCAAGAACAACTTGATCGTGTGTTAGAGACAACAAAAGCTAGGGCTTTATTATGTATAGAACAACACGGAGGACACTTTGAACATTTACTTTAATATTGTGAATAATATGTACTTATACCATAAGGTTTTGCTAACAAGCAGTTAATTTTTGTTGCAAATTTGTGAATAAATTAGTTTTTTTGTTCTTTAAAGTTTCTATTAATTTTGAGTTGTTAGTGATCGTCTTGAAAAGAGTCAACACAAAAAAAGCATTTGTTTTGTTGCCATTTGGCATAGTCAACTATGATTATTAGGATATCTTCCCAAAATCTTACAATAATTTTAAATTTTAATGCCTGCTCCTAATAAAAATACCAAGTTATTGGTATTGTTGAATTCGTCAGAAAATACTTTATTTAAATACCCGCATGAGCCACCATCGTTCCATTTAAAAAAATTGACTTTTTGCCAAAAAAAAACAATTTCGCAACCTTTAAGGTCTATTAAAGCAGCCCAAATGTCAATTAAAATTTACAAAACCGTTTTTCTGACACTTTTTGACATAATAAAATTCAATTTATGCGAGTCACGGCACACTTAATAAAAAATTTAATTTTTGT
Organism: Elmis aenea; assembly: GCA_947652605.1. Lineage (NCBI taxonomy): Eukaryota > Metazoa > Arthropoda > Insecta > Coleoptera > Elmidae > Elmis > Elmis aenea. Next base: position 33,867,666 of record OX393577.1, on the reverse strand, counting down.
CAAGAAATTATTTGAGGTTATAAAAATTAACCAAAATGGTACAGTTGTATCCAAAATCGTTTCTTTTTTTCAAAAATGTAAAAATATACAGGGTGTTCCATTTAAAATAACAAAGTTATGGCCATTACCGGCGAAACCGGAAGTGAAACAAAAGTGTACCTATGTTCAAATATTCCAGTTTTTTTGCAAATGTTACATGTCTAAAATTTCATTTGTCTAAATTCAAAACCAAAGAAAAAAAGGGGGTGAGCCTGATTTCAGTTACACCCATACCTAATGGTGCCTGTACACCTGAGAGTAAAGTACTCTCGAGAGTAGCGTCGCCAAGGATACAGCCAATCGCGAGTTACTCTCAGGGGCTGTATCCTTGGCGACGCTACTCTCGAGAGTACTTTACTCTCAGGTGTACAGGCACCATTATGGTTGAATTTTTATAGTCGTCTCTGTACTATTCACAAAAATAGGTTAATAAATCGGAAGCAGTTTATTGCGCTGACCTACAAAACTTTGTAGAAACTTTAGTTTTGTTAATTTAAATGTTAAAAGGTTGTGTGAACGTCAAATTAGTTTTAATTTTTGTGAAGTACATTAAAAAGTATTTAATAATTATTAAAAAAATACGCCACTGTGTTGTTCATTTGTTTTTTAAATTTAATTAAACAACACAATAGAACGATAGTCCCAGCCCCAGCAAACTGCACGATATCGCATAAAAAAAATTCTAAAGAAAAAAGTTTTAAACATGTTTTGACTGCGATAGTAAATAAATAAAACGAAAAAATTACCAATCCAGCTCTTCCCAAATGTTTTTAGTTCAAAGGATTTAATAATATAAACACGTGCAATTAAATTTCATTTACCTTTTGTTCGAAGTGTCTTGTCGAAATGCTACACCAGTTTCTAGAATCTAGTCTTTTCAAGTTGGATGAAGAGACGAGAGTCTTGAAACTGGTATTGCATTTCGACGAAAGATCCTTAGAATAAAAGGTAAGTGATTTTTTATTGAACTGGATTAAATTAATAAACGAATCACTTAAATAACCAACTGTTTCTCTCTATAGTCTCACAGCTTGATACAATCGCGATCTAGTTTATTTGGATTATTTGTACATCCCTAGTGCCTGAGTTGTTTTAGATCGCTGTGCATAATGCTATGTATAATATTGTAGTTCCACTTCCTTTAGTTCTTCCACAATTTATTTAATCTTTATACTCGACTATTACATTATTCGAAGCGTTGTTCCAAATTGATTAAAATCGTCCAATTCACATAAGTTGTAGCGTAGTTCGCTTATCTTAAGTGAAGTTTTATATGACATCAGCGTCATATGAGAAACACAACAGTTTTTTGGGTCACGTGTTGAACCGCTTCAGTTATTAATTCTTATGACTCTGTAACCATAATTAGTTAACAAGTTTATTTATTAGCATGTTCCATTAATAAACAAACACTAATCAGGATTATTGCGATACATTCGCATTCCGTTCGGGCAATAAAGTTATCAACTTAATAACTTATGTATGAATGTACATATGTTATAGGCTTAATCGAAATATTTCTTAAGAAGAAACATTAGACATGAAGTTTATTTACTTCGGCGATTCCAACTGTGGGGTCGGTGAGCTGCATTAGGCGGTCTAGTCCCGTACTCCTTGAACAATATGCTTTTGGTAATTAAAATGCTTGGAACTTTATTTATAAAATCTCACTTCACGCTATTTTGCTGCAGTTATGTGCACAAGAAAAATAAAAGTCGTCCCTATTACGAAATCTATACGTATTCCTGAATTATATTTAATTGTTATACTGGACCTTTTAAGATCGTGTATTAAATTATAATTTAAAAAATTTAAATATTTATATTACGTTGCACCTTAAAGCCTTAAACAAAATCAGTAAAACTACAAATAATATGTTGACATATTCTGCATTTAAAATTATTAAGTATTAAATAAATTAAATTAAATATGTAAACATAAACGTATTACATTGTTTAAAATTTTTAGATGATACTTTACTACATACACAAAACTGAAACAATAAACAAGACTTGGAAAGATATAAAAAGTACACCCTTAGCACGTTATCGATAAATTTGTAATGTACGGCGCTAATTGGATTAAATTTTGTTTTTACGACCACCACTTTAAATGATGATTACTGTACAGCGTGCACGCACAGTAAGAGAATCTTTACGCACGGTAAGCAAAAAACACAGTTGTCTAGAAAAAATCAAAGTAGATAAACGTCAAACTTGACAATAACAGCGTACGTACGTGTGTGGATAAAATCGTATGTATTGTGTGATCGTAGAAAAAGTATGCTACAAAACACGAGTTGTAAGCAATAACGCACTCGTGAAATTACTTATATAATTTTTCGCTGCTTTTTGGTCATTACCAGAGTTTAATTATCTTCGTAAATCTATATTTCTTGGTAGGCACTGAAAAAAGGTAAGGTTTGTCGCCTATCACAATTTTGAAAAAAAGTGTTGCCCTCCATTATTGAGAAGATTCAAATTTTAATGGCAAATTCTTACACGCTTTGCTTTTTGAAGCTCAAAGAGCTGATGCGACACAAAACGACTGACAACTTTTTTAAAACGTAGGTAATCGTGAAGGATTGTTCTGACAGCTGAGGATCCAATCTCAAGTTGATGCTCTGTTACCGCATGCGTGGTCGCATTATCTTTAATATTGTCCTTTCGACAGCAGCAATGTACTTTTCGGTTCTAATGCTGAACAGAACTCCTTAAGCGTTCAATTTTTTTACTAGCGGTATATAAACCAAAGAAGGTGCTTGTTTGCTAAAAGCCGACTCTAATCTCTTTTTGCACTCACAAGCGCGCTTATGTCCGTTTTAAAATCGGAATAAATCGTAATCTCGGGTTGAATGAGTTTTTTTTACTGCTTTCACTATTTTAAGAAATTAATAACTAGGTTTTAACCAACTTGACTTTAACAATTAAACTTCAAATGGCAATGTAAAGAGCTAAATAATATGATGGTATGGATTTTGTTCTTTACGTCAGTTTATCACTTCGCCTCAAGCGTCGAAAGTACTGGTTGCGGTACTGTTAATAAACACAAAATCTAATGTATTTTATCGTACATGGCAAATTGTTCCATATGCAAGTTATCGAACATGTGGTTCTTATTGGTAATGCAGTTTTGTGTTACTGTAAGAACTAAAACGTAATATAAATGCTTTTATTATTTTAACATTGTGCTCTGCTAATTAAAGTACTTGTGTCTTTCATGTTATTTTATTTTTTTGTTATTAACTGCGTTTCTTGGACAAAAATACTTTGAAAAACACTTTTAAATATTTTAGATATCAGGAAATTTCTCAATCCGTCCTCGTATTCGTTTCATTATCAATTAATCGACCAAGTACAATTATTGTAGGTACTAATTATTTTCATAAAGTTGTACTAATTAAAAACATTTTAATTAATAATTTAGTACGATCAACACAGAGTTACCATTGGTATGACCTACTAACATTTTTATTTATGCTTTTCATCAATGATGCATGATGGAATTATAAACAAAGTTGGACAGAAAACTCATCTTTATTTTAATAATACAAAGCATTGTCTCCCTCGTAGCGCTGTTCTAAACATGTCGATTTTGTTATTATTTGTAAAATGTAGTTAATAAATTTACGAGTAATATTTTTATATTCACCATACGGAGTATGAAGAAAGTATTGTGATCGCAAAAACTTTTGAATTTAGGATTTCGACGGATTTATACGTTAAAAAAACGACATTTTAAAAACTTACGATTTTTAAGATCTTTTTTTAAAATAAAATACCGCTTGTTTCATTTTTTTAATTTTAAATAAAAAGTGTTTTTTTTTCATTTTGCTTATTTTTTAAGGATGCTGACCTGTCAGATATTATTTACGTTATTTTGGCATACGCCATAAAAAAAATAATAAATAGATTTTTTTCACAGCAATGCACCCAAACAAATTAATTTTCCCTGTTGGTTCTTTTACTAAAGATCCGGACACAAGTTCTAAGAGATTTTGCTTGAGTTGAGCACGGATTTCCTTCTGGTGCTGTAAGGAACTACCTGATTGTGTGGTGCCAATGGTGAACCACAAGGGTAGTTCCCTACTAATCTTGGGCTGTTTTTCTGACTATGGAGTTGGAAAATTAGTACGCTTTGAAGGAATACTAAAAAAAGATCAGTATAAAAGAACTTTAGAAGTCAAAGCTGTATCTGGGCTACGACCAATTGGCGATGGACTTACCATGCAACAGGATAATGACCTTAAAACACAAATCCAGATTGTACAGAGGCTATTTAAAATAAAAAGAGCCAAAAGGTCTCTTGAATAACATAATTTGGCCAACACAATATCCAAATCCGAGTTCTATAGAGCTTGTAAGAAAATAGCTCGATGGAAAAGTTCGAGAAAAATGTCCTTCGTCAAAAAAAGAGCTTTGGATTACGTTTTTAGAAAAATGGAAGACTATTTTACCACAAACAATAAACAAATTAGTTGCCCGTATGCAAGACTAGTAAAAAATGTCAATAAATGCAAATGCGGCTGTTTTGAGGAAAAGTCAGTAAAACGACTATTTTTAGTATTCTTGCTTTATTTGATATAATTCCAATTTTAATGTGATTAATTTCTAATATTTCAATAATAAATATGTATTTATGTTATTCAGTAAACATTTTCTTTATATCTGTGTTTAACTTTACTTTTCTAGAACCACCGAGGTGGTCTAACACTTTTGACCGGCAGTGTATATCAAGAACATTCATATCTAATCTATATGTTACGATATATATATATTGGAAGTATCTTGCTGCTATAACCATTAAACCTTTAATCACATCGCTTGATAGACCAAGATATCAAAACTGGAAAACTGTGTTTCCTTCAAACTCTTAAACAGTTTGAATTGACATTTATCGTTATATAAATTAATTTAATTAAAAATCTTCCCACTTTTAATGTACTTTTAACATCTACGGAATTAATGTTGAAACTTAATGCGCAATGTTTGTTTTTTAAAAGTTCAAAATTGTGACAATGCTGAATGACATTAAACGACATACAAACCTAAATTTTAAACGGAAATGATCGAACTCTGCCAATTAGTCAATCATCTATTCATATACCACGTTATTCAACTGGTACTCAGCCGAAGGCGTGTCTATATTGTTAAGCTAATGAGCGAACCGGAAACCGATCTTATATTTAAGAGGTACTTATAGGTATGTTAGATTTGAACATGGAGTTTAGATATTTATAGTTGACTTGAAATAAATTATATAACGAGTGAATGAACCCAGGTCGTAAATTATAATTACTTCAGGCAAGGCCAATCGACTTGGTTTCAGCAAATTTATTGTTCTGTCAAAACCGAATCGTTCTTATAATTAAAGCATTAATTATCATTAAACGATGTAATTGCAGAATAAACAGTATATAACCTGCAGTATCACGGCGTACCTAAAGTCATTGGAGTATTTTTTAAATATTAAATATCGAAGCTGGTAATACTTGTTCAGTACTACATATACAGGGTGTCCCAGATTACATTTCCAGCATAGGGATCTCGCTTATTATAAGAGATACAGGTTTGTTTAAATTAGATGAATTATTCCTTAGTATGAGAGGAGCCACAATCAATTTTTAAAAGTACAAAATTCCTTGTGCTTCGGATGTTATAGCAAAAAATATGAAAATATCGAATTTCTTTTTCTCTCATAACTTTTTTGTCTTAATCGTTAGAAAAATTTTATTTGTACTTTTCAAAGGTACTTTTTAATGAATAATGTAATTGTTATTTTAGATTTTTTTATCACCTACCATTTTCGAGATATTACCCCTAATTTCATATTTTCTTATGGGCCGCGAAGTTGGCTATGGAATAGTTAAATGTGCTTTTTAACTAATTAAATATCAAATGATAGTTACTATTTGTGCATTATCATTTATTAGAATTTTATAGTATTGTTGTGTAATTCGATAGTCTTTGTAGCAAATTCGTTTTCATATAATTATGGGCTCATTTACAACTAATTAAAAATTTTAAATGTTGAAATGCTACATTCTTTGCAAAAGAATGCGTAAAATAAATAATTCTAATTAATTATTGATTTGTTTTGGATTTTTGGTTGGTTTCTCGAAAAAAACATGTTCTTTTAAATTTATTTCCAAATTCCTGTAATTACGCACCCTTCGTTGCCTTTTCTCGGGTTATAGCTCAAGTATATTCGCTTAGCTTACAGTTTTTATGGTAAACAATGTAGCATCTCAACATGTCAAATTTTTCGCAAATTTTTAATGTAGCCATCATTATAACAATTACTACAAAGACTATCAAATTACACAACAATAATATAAAATTCTAATAAATGATACCGCAGACAAATAGTAACTGTCATTTGATATTTAATTAGTTGTTTTTTGTTTTTATTTTCATAGATAGCTTGATACGTGATGGGTAAAATACGTTTTTTCTACATTTTGTGACTTATTTGTAAAAACATTTAACTATTCCATAGTCAACTTCGCGGCCCATAAGAAAAAATGAAATTATGGGTAATATCTCGAAAATGGTAGGTGTTTAAAAATATCTAAAATAACATTTACATTATTCATTAAAAAGTACGTCAAGAAAGTACAAATGAGATTGTTCTAATGATTAAGACCAAAAAGTTATGAGAGAAAAAAGAAATTCGACATTTTTATAATTTTTGCTATAACATCTGAAGTACGAGGAATTTTGTACTTTTAAAAATTTTTTGTGGCTCCTCTCATACTAAGGAATAATTCATCTAATTTAAACAAACCTGTATCTCGTATAATAAGCGATATCCCCATCCTGGAAATGTTATCTGGGACACCCTGTATAATAATAATGTTTTAAATGCATTTATTTTGCTTAGCCCGTGATAATAAAACAGATGTTAGAGGTTCTAGTGCGTAATGCTTCAAACTTGCCAAAAGTACTCGCAAAATGTTTAACTACAGCTTAACATTAAATATTTATACATTAAAATTCATATGTAAATAGTAACTGTAGTATAATAATAAATTCTTGTTCGACCTTCACATTTCAAATAGATCGAAGTGCTAGCTTTCATCGCCAAGATTTATTTTTCGAAATTAAAAATATTAAAATATTTATAAAAGTAGATCTTATCATCAGTTTTAACTTTTACAAACTTAAAAATATGTAAACGCTTAAAAATTGATATTAATTTTAAAAATATCGCTGACGAAAAACAAATATAACTGTTTGCATTAGTTAGGTTTGCTATACAAGATGTTCAAACTGAAGAACAAGTAGTTAGTTAAATTAAGAATCAATTGCGCCATAATATGTTTTTGTTTATTATAAACCTGTTAAAACCATTTCACGTGATTATTTATCTTTATATGACAAATAATTAATTTAGTTGTTAATAAAGTATTTTACTGAAACCCATTTTTTATTTTTAAAAAAAAGTACGACGATGACAACTTTTGAGTAATAGTTATTTCTCTGTGAAACCTGCAACGTTTTTAGAGTTGTCTGTTATACCGCATAAACAAATAAAAATTACCAGATTTTATCCGTTCGTGTAGTAACAACACTGTAGTTGTTCGATATATTTGATTTGTTAATGCCTTTTTTGACAATTTTATTTTGATATGCCAGTCATAAACACTGCAGTTTAAAAGGAAAGTGACACACCTAAAATACGTATAGTGAATTGTTTTGATGTACTTTGAATGTTTGAATGTACATATAGCTTTGTTACAGAATACAGAATAGTTGTTAAAATGCATCACTTTTGTACAAATTATTAAAGTTTAACTGTGAACATTTAAGAAATACAAAATCGTGTAAATTTCAACCGTACACGCCGCAGTGGTAAATGAATTTTTGTACACATACATTGCGTCATTATTTGTAGCATACTACGGCAATAGAATATTGTAACAATACTGAAACTACTATACTATAATTACTATTCCATGCAGTGGCGGATTACCTAATAGGCGCACTAGGCGCGCGCCTAGGGCTCCTGCATCGCGGGGGCCCCAAATTGTCCTGGGTTGGATAAGTAAATCAAACGAAAACGAACAATTATTAAAACAATTTTAGGCATTTAAAAATTCATAAATTACCTTTTGATACTTATGACAAGAATTTTTAATATAGTTACCAATATATTTTTGGTTGTTTCTTTCTACTGTGAAGTTAAGTAAACTTACCTGAAAATCGGATCTTCGGGAAGGGAAGAAAAAATTGCAGTTCGGTGAGACATCATCTAATGATACACATTTCAGTGATAAACAAAATTTCGTTATAAACACTCACAATGTAATTTGCAATAAACTTATTCCTATTTAATACGTTTGTATATCCATAGTCTAATTAATAATATGATATAGTTCTAGTAAGTAGTCTGTTAAGTTGAATTATTGAATATTTTTTTTAAATTGAAAATAACATTTTTTAGATCGTAAAGTGCGATTTTTGTTACCCTTAAGTAAAGGGGGAAGGGGCCCCGAAATTAGATTGCGCCTAGGGCCTCCAATTAAGTTAATCCGCCACTGATTCCATGTAAGGACTATAATAATGTACTGTTTTGCTTGTATCATAACATTTACAATAATTTTATCGATGGTAGTAAATTTTCTCTCTAATGCAGATTATTATTGTGGTTCATCCTACAATCAAATAACAATAAAACCAGGGATGGAAAACGTAACGTAACGATACCCGATAACGTTATAATAACGATTCAACTATAATTTTTTATACAATAACGTAACGATATTTTAATAACGTTATAAGTTATAATAACTGATAACGTTTCATTAAAACTTATTTTGTATCGTTATTCTCTATAAATTAAATTTCTATGCAGGGGTCGACAACCTTTTTATATAGCGGGCCAAATTAAACTAATATTTTTAATCGGGCCGCACATACCAATATTATGTCACGGGCATGGGCGTCCGAAGGGGGGCAAACGGGGTACTTGCCTCCCCCCTCCTGGGACCGAGTAAAAAATATTACTTGTAAAAACAGATAATAAAAATTAAAAAATTAAATTAACATTTATATGTATTATTATTTGTCTCTATGCTTTGCCCTCCGCTGGAAAATTTTCTGCGTACGCCCATGGTCACGGGTATTAGGAACTTTAATCAAACAGATGGTAACACACAGGAAAATCAGTGGCGTAGGGAAAAAATTTGTAGTGACAAAAAGAGTTACAATGTTCACGATTGAAAAAAGTTTGCTAGGGCACTGATATTTTAGTTTTATACTGAGATACCAACCTCAACTTAGTTATTTTAATTTCGGTTCGAAATTTTGTAATGGATTTGGTGTTTTAATTATGAAATATTGTGTTTAATATATATTTAGATTATTACTAGGCGGGCCGGATCAAAAGACATGAAGGGCCGCGGCCCGCGGGCCGCGGGTTGCCGACACCTAGAAACCTAAACTGTTGGCAATGTATATTTTGTCATCATTGTTCAAATCTTTAAAATGTTTTAAATCTTTCATTAAACCCCTTTACTAGTAATTTCATGCGGTTTACTTACATGCTTCCAAGGAAAAAAGGACAGAGACAATTATTTACCATGCCTTTTAGGTAGTTTTCAAAATAAAATATTTGTTTTTGTCATTTTTAACAATAATTGCTTCAAAAAAATGCTTAGTGTTATACACAGTCGAATTCAGAAAAAAAATGCTCTATAAATTGGCGTTAAAACCTGATGATGGTTTATAAAAAGCGAAACGTCGAATGGAAAATATAATTGGGGATTTGGATTTCTTGCAAAATGTGGCCATGAAAATGTTTTTACAAAAATTAAGTTCGACATCAAATAAAAAAGTTACGGGCAAAAAACCAAAATCCACTTTTTTACTTTTTCCCCTATATCTCAAAAACTAAAAGAGCTAGATAAGTTCTGTTTGATTCAAATTATTAAGCACCTGAATATACAACTTTGCCTTAATTTAACCGAAGTCGTAACTCTTGCCGTTTAATGTGTTATTTGAATCGCCGTACCGATATAAATAATTCAAGTGGTGATGCACAAGTCTGAAGATGACTAACATAGCAAGCCCCAGTGTTTGGTGACAGTTTTTATTTTACAAAATATCCACAAAATAAGCAGTTTTTTGGTAACGTTTAGTTGATTTGAGATGATTAAGTTAATTTATGTTGTTAATTTATGTTGTTAATTTATGTGTTTAAACTTTAAATACAAAAATCACTTATCTTATTCTGTTTTTCTTGAATTACAATTTCCTAAACAATATATTACAGCTCCGGGCTGCATTGTCGGTAAAAAATACTGTTTTTTTAAATTTACCTTACATTGTTTCTTAAACAATGGCTGTGAGAATCTAAATAAAAAAAACAAAAAAACTCTATTGACGAAGCATTCAAAACTTTGTTACCTGTTCGGGAATTAAAACGCATACTGCATACACTAAGATAAATTATGTTTAATTAATTATATTGTGGACGCAAATATACAAATTGTTTTTAAATACAGGAAACAGAATAAATATATTTAATATGTACAAACGTTTCTAGTGTAACTATAATATACAGTATGCGCCAACATATACAGTACTGAAATGAAAAGACGAACGATATTACCCAGTTGTCATCTGTGATTTTATTTCTCCTGAAAGAAACTAACATTCGCACTATTAACGTGTTGATTTACCACGGTATGCGTAATGTCAGTGTTCGAAGTGTGCACCGCCTCGCTGTAGAAAGGGTCATATCAGGTGGTGTAAGATCGGGGGAATGGGACACGTATGGGAAGTCAGTACCACGTGAAATGATTTGTCCTGGAAAATTTTCCTGCAGCATGGCCAGAGACTCTCGAGCGGTATGGCTGGTCGCTCCGTCCTGTTGATTCCACTGTCTATTCATGTTAAGGCTCCTTACCCGACAGAACCTTCTCAAATCCTGAAGAAATGGCCCGATCACCATGCCCCTGTAGCGTTCTTGGGTGACGGCAAGAGCATTGCCTTCCTCATCCTCAATAAAATAGGGGCCTAATATACTTCACATTTCAAACTTGGTCCGCCTTCACGACCAGTTCCGTATGAGCGGAAATAATACTCAACTATAAATACTTTTTCCTCCGTCGAGATACCCATTTCCAACAACAATTGCACAAAACAATTTTTTTTCACTGCTTGGAACACGTACAGCTGGAGCTTTGCCCCGTCGACAAACACACATGCACGTTTTAGCGCTTCAGTTTCAGTACTGAATATTTTGGCGCACACCCTTTATTACCCAACTTATGAAATTCAGAAACAATTAAATATATTTTAAAATGTGAATAAGTCATTAGAATAATTAAGATTTTGCATTTTTTAAGGTTATTTCGCTTATTTTTGAAAATAGACATACAAAATATTATATCATTGTAAAGAGAAAAAAATAATCTTTAAATCTTAGTCATCACCTACTACGACTGCCTTTTTAAAAAAAGTTGTTTTTTCAAAAATCTCTCGAGGTAATTTACAAATAAAAATCTGACTATCGCCATCTTATAGCAAATAAAATTTACAAAACATTTTTCCTTTGACGTTTTTGTGTATTCCCAACAAAAGCCGAGATATTTAAGTTTAAAAATGTTGATCGATTTCGGTTTTTTCGTTTTATCACGCAAGCCATGGAATTTTTAAACAAAACAAGATCTTGTTTAAAATACTCTCCTAAATAACTAACTTTGGTCCCATTTAACCAACCTTGTATTTTCATTATTTACGGAGAGCAATAGTGTCCCATGGAAAAGTGAAACACCCTGTATAGTAAGCAGATAGCAAATATAACTCAAGATGAGAAAAAACTACACATAGAGCGTTTGTATAAAATAATCTGTATCGTTGAAAAATTAAATTAAATTGAATCTTTTTATTTTAATTAAAAATCGAAAACAAATTACACAAAACCAAAAATATATGTAAGTATTTCTTGTTTTTAGTTAAATAAATGTAGACATAAAGGTTATGCGAAATAACCACGAATAAACGAAAGTTAATTATTTTCCAATTTTAAAAACAATATTAATCACCTTTATTGCTTGAGGAAAAACGCAAGAGTCAATCTTTTTTTTTTAAATTTCTGTAACTTACGGTATCTTATTTTACATCCAGCAAGAATTAAACCTCTAAAAGTGTTTTCAACAACTGCAATAATTTTTTTAAATTTCAGTAGCTATTTGTGCAATGTTTGTATAATTTGTTTCAATTTGCAAATATGTGTGAAAACAATATAAACACAACCTTGCGTAAACGCTCTTTTAACAAAAAAATTTAAATATATATTTTTCTGGCTTTGATTCGTTTTGATAACAAACACAAAAATTGGTTTAAATGGTATCGGTTTAATAAAAGTAATCAAATTTTGAAATGGTTTCTTCATCTCGTGTATATATAAGGTTATGAAATATTGCCCTTGGAAATAAAAATTCTGTTTAAAAATGAATATAATTTATGACTTTGAAACATGCATATGAATACCAATGAGAAACTTAAAATCTTTATTATACAGAAATGAGATATATTGGTTTAAAATAGCTTATGATAAATATTTAAACACAATTTAAATAATCTTTATACTAAAAACCTTATACAAATTTTACGTTTAAATATTACAGTTTACAGTAGTACACAGAAATGAGCGAATGAATATTTCCTGTGCTTAACATACTAGAAGCCAATTTGTATTATTGCCGAACATATTCTACAACAATATATAAAACAATTTCTAATGAGCTTTTTTATCCTGACTTTATCTTTGCATTGTTAACTTAATTATTAAGAGATTCTACATAAACACAATAATTAATTAAAACTTAAGGACAAGCCATTTAAATCTATAAGATCTCCGTCTAATTTATGTAGGAGTAATAAATTAACAATGCACTCAGAACAAGTATAAGCTGTATGGTGGAAAAAAAAACGTTGTTTGTCCACATAAAAATTCTTTACAATTAAATTGTTGTTGGTAAACCGGATTTTGAGACAATATATACACCTCAAACTAAATTTATCATACTAATTACTGATAATTATCATTTCATTAATAGAAACAATAGGTTGAAATGACACTATATATAATTTTACAAATTAAACGTTCTATTTATTACTAAAAGCGACAACAACAGATATCGGACATCGGTGTTCAGGGCCGCGTTATGGGATATTAGAATTAGAACCATGAACCATGAACCGAAACTACATATTTCGTTCTTCAGCTTGAAATCAGAAACCAAAATGTGTTTACGACTAAAAGATATCAGAAAATGTATGAGGAAGATTTAACAGTGCAGTTTAACAGATGTATAAAGAGCACGTGCTATAATTTTTACCGTTTTATTATTGTGTATCTTTAACACACTTAAAAAATATTTAGAGAAATACATTCCATTTTTCATCTGGGCATCTAATTCGGCGAGTGTAAATTAATCTATATATATATATAAAAGAGCTTGTTTGTGTGTTTGTTTGTTTGTTTGTTTGTTTGCTATAGAATCCTAGGTCCGTTGACCAATCGGGACCAAATTTGGCACAGTTACTATTTAGGACCTAACGGATCAAACGTCGTATAAAGAACGGCCGGAAATGCCCGGGAACGGCCGGAAACGTCCGGCGAGCGCGGAGCGCGAGTAGTCTGTAATTGAACGTCTGAGAACGTCCGCCGGGAGCGAGCGCGGAGCGCGAGTAGTCTGTGATTGATAAAAGAGAATTGTAATCACCCGTGCAACGCCGGGTAAATCGCCTAGTATAATATAAAAATAAGATCAAAAAATTGCATCTAAATGGCAAAATAGTAAATGTGAAATATTTATTTTTGTTCCAGAGATTTGCGATTCAATAAGATTCGCGATATTCAACCTGAGACTTTCAAGAATCATAAAAATCTAAGATCTCTTCTTTTAAACAACAACCTTCTCACAAGCTTAAGAAATGGAGTTTTTAGTGGACTTCCTCAACTTCGTCATCTATACCTCTACAAAAATAAAATTAACTACATTGAATCAGAAGTATTCCAGGGGCTAGTAAAACTGGAACATTTGTGAGTAAATTACCATGTTTTCATAGAGTTTGGTTGCCAACGTTGATAATAATACAGCACTAAAATTATCAGAGATTATTGTACACAGACAAATTTTAGTATACAATTTAGTTTAATTATCTCGAGTCTGCTTATTTTTATACCACAAATACAGATTATCTGTTAGTTTATACGCCAATTTCAGCTTCATACAAATTTAAACTGTCTATATAAATCTGAAAATCTAACATTTGTATTTTGTATTAGATGCACAGTAATTATTCGGCAAGGTCTGTAATGAATAGGCTTCAATAAATTTTGCATAAAGTCGTGATGAATAAAACATATTCTATTTCACAGATATTTACACAACAATGACTTAGAAGAGTTTAAGGCTGGTACATTCTCTAATTTACCAGTACTCGATCGACTGTAAGTTTTGCAAACTTTCACCATAACAGAGTATTTACGCAAATCATTTTAGATTTCTTTATAATAATAAAATAAAACACATTCCTTATGGAACTTTTACTGGACTTCCAAAATTAAAAAGATTAAGACTGGATTCTAATGCTCTTGTATGTGACTGCCAAATGGCATGGCTGGCAAAAATGTTGAAGGAAAATGCGCTCCAAGTTGCTGCTCATTGTAAATATCCAAATGACATGTATGGAAAACCTTTAAAAGGAATGGATTATAGAGACTTCCATTGTAGTTAGTAATGTTGAACAACTAAAAATTAAAATAAAATAAACAGTGCAGACTTTTACTTTTAGAGACTCCCCAGATTGTATATGGTCCTCAAGATATTGAAGTGTCTTGGGGAGGTACAGCGGTATTTACATGTCGAGTTGAAGGAGATCCTCTTCCAGCCATAGTATGGATGAAAGATGATAAAGAACTACCGAATAATGACAGATACGAAATAATGGAGGATGGCTCCTTAAAGATAAAAAATTCACAAGTTTTAGATTCAGGACATTATGAATGTATGGCAAAAAGTCCAGATGGCGAAATTAAATCTAGAGCTGCAAGAATGGTAGTTATTCAACCTGGTGCTATTGAAGATAATAGAAACTACGGTATGAAAATGAACTGAATTTAGTTATTCAATATTAACTTTTTTATGTATTAGGTACAAATCAAAATGAACCACGCTTTATACAGAGACCTGAAAACATTGCAACTACAATAGGAGCTTTAGACATTCGATTGTACTGTAGAGCTATTGGAAATCCACATCCAGTCATTACTTGGTCTCAAAATGGTATAACATTAGCTTTATCTTCTAGACGTTACCTTGAACGGGATGGATCTTTAGTGATACGCGCAGTTGAGGCTAGTGATTATGGAACATATAGATGTGATGCTTCTAACCATTTTGGAAGAATTACTGCTACTGCTGAAATTACTATTGATGGTAAACATTGAAATATTTCATTATTTGTTCACAATAAATTTTCACCAGTGCCAGATTTATCTATTGGCTGATTAGGTTTCAACCTAAGGTCGTCAGTTGTCAGAATTTTCAGCGATCTGGTCAAAAAAATATTATGATGGTAATCAAGTAACAGTAAATATTTAAAGTATGTGTGAATAATAAAATTACAAAAAATGAAAATAAATGTCTTTACTTCTTAATTTCGTCTAGAATGTGAAACAATTGATCAGTTTTTTTGAATAACAGGGCTTTACAATTTTGAGATCTCATAATTTTTGTTGGTTATAATAATTAATTATTAACAATTATAATTTTTATTTATTATGTAAAATTGGAAAAGTGACAACAATCTACCATAAGTAACTATAAGAGTTATAGAATTAGTTAAATTAGCAAAGTTGGGCAGAATTACACAAAAAATTGAATAGCGTTAAAAATGTAAGCTGCAAAGATAACATTTCTCATAAAATTTGTTTTTGTACAGGGTGGTCCAAATTCGATGGAATGACAGCATGTCAAGCCGTACAATAATGCCGTACATTTAAGCTGTTCAATTTTTAATTTGTGGGTTTATCCCTTTTGTTTGTTCTATAGGTAAATTTTAATGTGTTATTAATTTTAAACGTCTGAATAGTGAGGTTTCCTCCTTTTTTTAAAGTGTTCATGAACCTTTAATAATATATGATTAAATTTCTCCATATGATAAATTGTGGCTCACCGAGCATACTCGTTTATTACCTCTGATGAAGGATGAAATAAATTAAAAAAAAAAAAACATCCTAAATATAAGGAAATAAAGAAGAGTTTTCTTTCATTACCAAAATTTTACTGACCAACTGTCCCGATAAGAAGTGTATTTTGTATCTATTGGTCATTATCGTTTTATCATCAACTATATTTATTAATACCTACATAGTATAATTGACAGCAATAGAACAGTATTCAGTAACAGTATCAACACGTAAATATTTGGTTATAAACTACCTGACAATTAACAACCTAAAGACCTCTACGTTACTACCCTTAGCGGGGAAGCCATAATCTCAGACACGCACATGCGCTTTCCGTTCTGCTTAATGCAAATGATCTTTTTCGTACGCTGAAGCGGCCGAAAAGACTTTCTTTTTCGGCCGTTGCTAAGGATAGGGCCGGAAATGCAGTACTTTATGGTTGCTAATGCGTCCGTCAAACAATTGTTTCTAGTACGATCGCACAAAAAAAAACTTTTCCCAATTAGCTATATTGCCATTTGCGTAAATAAATGCAACAAAAAAATTTTTTCATATCCTTACATAATTTATTTCAAACATTTACAATTTTATCTAAATCAAAAATTATTGACAGTACCTACTTATTTGTGTTTGAAAATTGTATCATTTTTCATTTTGTTTACATTTACCGCAGGAACTTTGTAACACTGCTTAAATTTTTTAAAACTGTTGAATTTCTTATGTAATTCTGTCCTACTTTGCTAATCTAATAAACTTTCTGAATCTAACAATAACTAAGTTACCTACGTAATGCAATCAATAGATTGTTGTCACCCTGTACTGATTTTAAACACTTGTTCTTAAAATTCTTATTTGTATTTAAATACAAATATGGTTTAAATTTGTGCCAAAGTTTTTTTATATTTGTTATTGATTTTCACAATTTATTATTACTTTATTATAATTTAGTCCCCTGTTACATTTTAATGCTTTTGAATCGACCCTGTCCAATTTTTAAATTAACTTTTAAAATTCAGTACCTACTATTGTTTTCTAAATACAAAATATGTAAGTGATGCTTGATATATATGTATTGGTTTTCTAAAATATAAATGGATTTTGTGTTATGTCATTGTTTTAAAATTTATATGTCTAATTGCTCAATTTTTTTTACAGTACCGCCTACATTTACCCTCCATCCTGAAAGTTCAAATATTCAAGTAGGTGGATATGTTAAACTAGAATGTATAGCAGTTGGCTCACCTCCACCAGAAATAACATGGTTTAAAGATGATTTGGAAGTACAAACTGATGAAAGGGTTCGCATCAGTGATGATGGTAGCCTACTAGAAATTAATGATGCCAAAGAATCAGATTCTGCCTTATATGTATGTGAAGCAAAAAATAAATTAGGATACCGTGAAGTTAGTGCTAATTTAAAAGTGACTTCTGTTGCTAATAATTTACCAAGATTAATTTACAAACCCTACAACATTGAAGCTATTTTAGGAAGTACCATAGAAATTCCTTGCAAAAGTGAAGGAAACCCCACACCTGGTATACAGTGGCGAAAAGATGGTTCAGAACTCCAACGAAATGGAAGGACACGTGTATCAGTTAATGGAAACTTATATGTTGTAGGCATTACGCCTGAAGATGCTGGTCGTTATGAATGTACAGCCATTAATGAATATGGAAGAGATACGAGCTCAGGCTATGTAACTGTAAAAGAAGAAATAAATCGATCAGGAATTGGTATTGGCGATAAACTTGTTAAGGTTGCATTCGTTGAAGCTAGTCATGAAGTGGATAAAGCAATTAATAGAACTATTGATAAGCTTTTTCATCGAAGTAGTGGACCACGTAGTTCAGAAGAACTATTTCGGCTAATAAGGTTTCCCGATGCACCAGCACGAGAACTTGCTAGAGCAGCTGAAGTATACGAACGTACATTAGTGAATATACGAAAACATGTACAGCAAGGAATGTCAATGAATTCTACAGAAAATTTTAATTACCGAGAAATTTTATCTCCAGAACACTTAGATCTGATAGCTAGACTTTCAGGATGTATGGCACACAGAGCAACTAAAAATTGCACTGACATGTGTTATCATTTAAAGTATAGAAGCATAGATGGTATGTGTAATAATTTACAAAATCCAACTTGGGGAGCTTCCCTAACTGCATTTAGACGTATTTTAAAACCAATTTATGAAAATGGCTTCAGTACACCAGTTGGATGGAATAAAGATATGAAATATTATGGCTATGTAAAACCTAGTTCCAGATTAATATCAACAACTTTGTTGTCTACTGAAACTATTACACCTGATGATTATATAACCCATATGGTAATGCAGTGGGGACAATTTTTGGACCATGATCTTGATCATGCAATTCCTTCAGTGAGTTCTGAAAGTTGGGATGGTATTGATTGTAAACGATCTTGCGATTATGCTGCACCATGTTATCCAATAGATATACCTCCAGGAGATCATCGTGTCAAAAACAGAAGATGTATAGATTTTTTCCGTTCATCTGCAATTTGTGGTTCGGGCATGACTTCTGTATTTTTTGATGCCATACAGCCACGTGAACAAATTAACCAGTTAACTTCTTTTATAGATGCTTCGCAGGTTTATGGATTTTCTGAAGAACTTTCACGTGATATAAGAGATTTAACAAATGACCACGGACATTTAAGAATTGGACCAATATTTCCAGATAGAAAACCACTTCTTCCGTATGCAGACAATCAGGGTATGGACTGCCGAAGAAACTTTTCAGAAAGTAGTGTTAATTGTTTCTTGGCTGGTGATATACGTGCTAATGAGCAGGTTGCTTTACTAGCCATGCATACATTGTGGTTTAGAGAGCATAATCGAATTGCTGATGAGCTTCGATACATAAATCCTCACTGGGATGGTGATATGCTGTATCACGAATCGAGAAAAATAGTAGGTGCTGCCATGCAACACATTACCTACCAGCATTGGTTGCCCCACATACTTGGGCCAGAGGGAATGCGTTTACTTGGAGGATTTAAAGAATATGATCCATCTATCAACCCATCAATATCAAATGTGTTTGCAACAGCAGCATTAAGATTTGGTCATACGCTTATAAATCCCATTTTGCATCGGCTCAATACATCATTTCAGTCAATCTCCGAAGGTAATTTACCACTACATAAAGCATTTTTCTCTCCATGGCGTGTTGTAGATGAAGGTGGAATAGATCCCTTATTGAGAGGTTTATACACAGTACCTGCAAAATTAAAAAAACCAGATCAAAATTTAAATGATCGATTAACAGATCATCTATTTGAATCAGCACATGCAGTAGCTTTGGATCTTGCTGCTATAAATATACACCGTGCAAGAGATCATGCCATTCCCGGTTATATTGAATTTAGAAAATTTTGCAACATGACTGAAGTTGATTCATTTGATGACTTACAAAACGAAATTACTGATCCAACAATACGCAAAAAATTACAAGAGCTTTATGGTCATCCAGGTAATATTGATGTTTTTGTGGGTGGGATTTTAGAAAATCAAGCTGAAGGTGCCCGTATTGGTCCATTGTTCAGATGTTTATTAATGGAACAGTTTAAACGATTACGTGATGGTGATCGCTTCTGGTATGAAAATCCATCAACCTTTAAGCCAGAGCAATTAACACAAATAAAACAGTATTCCCTTGCACGAGTTCTTTGTGATAATGGAGATAACATAACACAGGTAACTAAGAATGTGTTTCTGTTACCTCAACAACAAGGGGGTTACATTAAATGCTTAAAAGTTCCGAAAATTGATTTGCGCCTTTGGTCAGAATGTTGTAATGATTGCCGATTTTCTGGACAATTTAACACGATTAGTAGAATAAATTCTCGTCGAAATCGTCGTCATACTAATCGTAATACTTCTCCAGCTCTGCCTTTGTTACATGAATTTAGTAACACATCGTTGGACTCATATCCTCTTCAAAATACTTCTGAAGAACTTAATAGTTATGAAAAAGTTCACCCACACAATATATTTTCAGAGGAACACCTAACGGCCGTTGAAAATGTCAAACTCATGAAACGTATTGAAAAATTAGAAAACACTGTTGCGGATATGCATGATTTAATTAAAAGGATGAATAAGTTGATTAAACAATTAGAAAAGAAAAACACCAGATTATAAAACTTTAATTGTATACCATATATGGTCATGAGAGAATACTTTATAGTACTTATATTTTAGATGCACTGTTATAGTAGGTATACACAGAGCCAGCCCAAGGAGAGTTTACTGTGTGAGTAGAACTTGTACATTTCTGCATTTCGTAAATGTATGTTACCAGTCCCAAATTTTTTTGTGGCTTTCATTTTATTAAAAAAAAAAATGCATCATTTATAAGAATTACACAATTAGAATCGTCCCAAGACATTCTAAATAACCAAGTTAGACATTTATTGATATCCATATTTAAGTGTATTATTTTTTGCAGATTGGTGTATTTTTTGTGTACAAGGTGCATGACTTAATTCGATCCAATATAGTATCTTGCTTTATATAAGAGATAGAAATTAGGTTAAATTAGCAAAAACTGGCATATCATGAAGCTCAATTTGTAGCGATATTCAGATATTTTGATAAATGCATAGATAAATTAATTGTAGCAAATATGGAATTTTGTAATATTTATAAATTGAATTTAATATTTTATACTTTTAAAAATCAAAGATTGTTGTGCATTTTGATGATTTAACCTTTCAAATAAACTATTGGTATTAGTTTTTTTCACAGCACACCTAATTAAAAGAATAAGCAGTTAACTTTTGTTTTTCTAGTACTGGATGGCATAGTACATATTTACTTTTTTCTAATGATGGATCACTTATTAAAAATATATGAAAATTTACCCACTTGAACAAAAATTATGTTTTTCAGCAAATAATCCTCTTAATCTTATAAATAAAATGTGTCAATGTTAATTAACACGTATTTGTTTTGCTTAAAAAAAGAAAACATTTATGACCATCACATTAAAAAAGTTATTTTTGTTGGCTTAGAAATATTTTCACAACTGATGTGTGATGTGTCATTGAAAAGAAAAAAAACAAATGTTATTTATCTACGTACATGATCAATATGACATCTATTAGAAAATCAAAAGTTAAATATTATATTTTCATAAGTGTGTTATCAAAAAATAGATACTGCCAGTTCCTTTGGCAGGTGAAATGATCAAACAATTCAGAAAAATTCTGATTTTAATTTTTAAAACTACAAAGCATCAAATAAATGAGATGTCGAAATTTCAATTTTCACTCTTACTATTCTACCTACTTAAAGTTTTGTAAAAACTAGACAGGGAAAAAACTGCAATTTGCTAAAACAACTGCCAATTTTCTTGCTCATCCTTGAACTGGTGCTGTTGTTTATACACTATGTAATATTATTTTGTGATAAACTAACTCTACACGCCTTATGTGTTCTTACATTTTGTTTTCGTGCTTCTTTCAAGCCTAAATAAAAAGCTTTTTTTTGTAGTAACATTTATAGTTACTATTACTTTTCTGATACCAGACACTGACTTTTCAGAATACCGGATTAAACAATTGACAAATGTTTAGGACCTTTGATTTAGAGCGACCCGATTCAACCCTGTAAGAAAATTTAATCAGTGCTAAAATCAATGTAACAATTTTAATAAGTTTGCAAACAGTTATGTTTTTTTAAACATTTCAATTCGCAAACACTTTTTATAAATGGGGCTCGAACACTAAATTTTGTCTTAGGTCCGCTAAAAGCTTAATCCGGTACTGCAGATTACAAATGTATCGTTATGGTAACTGTACATTGTTACAATGTATTTAGTATATAGATATATGTATGTGCCATTGCCATTTAACATATTATGACCTAATTAAAAGTGGTCAAAAAGTTTAATAAACACGTATTGTACATTTTATTTGTGATTTTTTTACACTTCCTTTTTATCAATATGTAAAATATTATCAGGTTCACAGACATTGTAAAACAAATTAATACATTTAATATTCAACTTAACAATAAAATGTAAATGCCTCAACAAAATTAAATTCTTAACATATTTGACAAAAAAAATAATTAAATTCTAGTTAACCTACAAGATTAAAAATCAATATTTTTATATGTGATATGATAAAATATTTGATTCTATACAGAACTACTCAGGTTAGGAAGCCCACCAAGAAATCTGGAACTTTTCGACATAAATTTCCGCTAGATGGCGATAAGTCTAAGAACCATTTGCCATAAATATCCGTTAGATGGCGATGTCCAAGAACCTATGCTTGCACTAGGACTAGGTAGGATCTTATTTTGAACAAACCTGACTTGAAAATTCAGTTAAAACATTTTTATATACATCCTCTGATTAATTAAATTCGAATCAAGAGAATTTTTTAAGCGACAGCTTATAAATCCCGCTGACTATGTCAAAATCTTGTACACAAACCGGCTCTTAGTCTTATTGCCATCTAGCGATAATTTATGACGAACGATTCTTATGGTGCCTGTACACCTGAGAGTAAAGTACTCTCGAGAGTAGCGTCGCCAAGGATACAGCCAATCGCGAGTTACTCTCAGGGGCTGTATCCTTGGCGACGCTACTCTCGAGAGTACTTCACTCTCAGGTGTACAGGCACCATTAGACTTATAGCCATCTGTGGGATAATTTACGGAACTAGTTACCGACCCCCACGGTCTACTACACAGGTTAGGAAGCCTGTCAAAAAATCTGGAACTTTTCGACATAAATTTCCGCTAGACGGCGATAAGTCTAAGAACCATTCGTCAAAAAAATCCGTTAGATGGCGATTAAGTTTAAGAATCTATTTTAAACAAACCTGACTAAAAAATTCAATTAAAACATTTTTATATACATCATCTGATTGATTAAATTCGAATTTTTTAAGCGAAAGCTTATAAATCTCGCTGATTATGTCAAAATCTTGTGCACGAACCGGTTCTTAGACGTACCGCCATCTAGTGATCATTTATGGCGAATGGTTCTTAGACTTATCGCCTCTGTGGGATAATTTACGGAACTAGTTACCGGCCTTAGTCGGTTTTATATGGGAGTTTCCCAACCTGTGTAGTAGACCGTGCCGACCCCAGTCGGTTTTAGTTTTATATGGGAGTTTCCCAACCTGTGTAGTAGACCGTGCTTGTGTGGTAGACCCACGGTCTACTAAACAGGTTAGGAAGCCTGTCAAAAAATCTGGAACTTTTCGACATAAATTTCCACTAGATGGCGATAAGTTTAAGAATCGTTCGCCATAAATATCCGTTAGATGGCGATAAGTCTAAGAACCTGTGCTTGTACTAGGTGGGATCTCATTTTGAACAAAACCTACTTAAAATTCGGTTAAAACATTTTTATATACATCCTCTGATTGACCGAATTCGAATTTTTTTAAGCGAAAGCTTATAAATCACATTGGCGATGTCAAAATCTGTACACTTACCAGTTCTTTCTTATCGCCATCTAGCGATAATTTATGGCGAACGGTTCTTAGACTCATCGCCATTGTGGGATAATTTACGGAACTAATTAGCGGCCTCAGTCGGTTTTTTATGGGAGTTTCCCAACCTGTGTAGTAGACCGTGACCGTACTGAGATACACGGAATAATTATAACCTCAACATATTATAAATCTTCATCTATGATTATAAACATTTTACAAATGTCTGAGGAAATAAAACATTTAGATTCGGTGCCCTTAAACTTTCAGTTGCATTCTCATTTTGCAGTTGAATATTCTGAAGATAATAAAATCAGTGTTGTTTGTAAAGACGGTGTATACATTTTTCGATTATGTGGTTTTATGGACAATTTTCTACCCAACATATCATTCAAAAAGTTGTTCATAAAGCCAACAAAATTTGTTACAAGTGCACATTTAGGAACTAATATAAATAATTTTTTGGATGAGTTGCCACAGTTTGAATTATATGAAGCAGTATTATCACAGGATATAACAGGCGAGTTAAAATTTGGCAATATAGTCAATCAGCATCCAACCGTAACAAAATGGTCACCGTCAACTATTATTGGTAAAGGACATAGCGCACTTGCTATTTTAAGTTCTACTGGTTTAGTGGAAATATTTGTGAGAGTTGTCAATGATATCTATTTAGAAGACTATCAAAGTATAGCGAACGTTACTAAACAATGTATCGAGCATTTCAGCTCTACTTGGAAAAATGCAGATAAGCTTTCTGCTGTTAATAAATTAACAGAATTGAAGAAAAGAGCCAATGAAGTAACACCAACAGGTAAAGACAAGATAATCTTAAAGTTGGACCAAGAGAAGGTCACAAGTGGTGTAAGCATTAACATGAAATTTAAAATAAAGAAATAACAATTTATGGATCTATAATAAACTGCAAAACTTTACACTGAATGTAACACAAATCTGTTTATTTTTCTATTCTAATTATTAATGCTTTTGCTTATGCCACATTTGAACTTAGTCTGACTTTATTAAAGATTTTTAAAAAGCAATGTGTTATGTAGTTATATAAATTTATTTTTGTATCTTTATCTATATCATTACTTTAATTTTGGAGATAGTTTTTCGTAACATTATAATCAGTGGTGAGCTATGAAATTTTTAACAAAGGGCTCGCTCATAGTTAAATAAAAACAAAAAAATAATGTTAATTATACTATGTTGGAAAAAAAATGGCATTTTAAATTCAAACGTGAATAATCGAGTGATTGTACATAATTCAAAAAATTCTATTGTGCGACGGGTTATTCTAAATTTAATCGTCATTGCTTGATAGGCATGACTTTGTCGCTTTACAAATGTATGTAATGAAAATTATTTTAAGATACATTTTTTCTTGAGAAAATTGTTAACAAGAAGAACAAGGGGCTCGCAAATTAAGGAATAATTTAACAAAGGGCTCTCGCGAGCCCCCCACAGCTCCACTGATTATAATTGTTTAATACATATATGTTGGTAGCAAATACACCTTCTCATTTAGTAGACTTAGGAGGTAATAAAAGTACCTATACAAAAATAATATATTGTTTTTTCTTTTGTAGCTATAGCATGGAGCCATTTGATAAAGGAACCGGAAAACATTTATTGTCTTCTTATTATGGGTCATTTAGGTGGTGCTGTAACTGTGTGGAGGTTTGATGAAAAGAAAAGTAATGACACAAGCGAGTCTAATTTACAGTTTATCGGTCATTATCAGTGTGGTGTACATAAAATTACATCATTATGTTGGCAAGGAAGTGAAAATGCAGGTAAAATTTATAAAGCCATTTTTCAAGGGAAACATGAAGGAATGCAATACCTCTACTTTTTTATTAATGGACATTAATGAGTTTTTTTAACCCATTTGAAAATTTGATTAGCATTTTTAAAATTTTCGGATTCCTAAAGGCTGTATTACATTACACAATTTCTTGTACAATTTCTTGTTCAATAAATTTTATACTAGATTGTACTGCTGTTGCCAAGTTACAATGTCGTAAATTGACATACGCGAAGTGTCAGTTTACGACAAAAAACGTGTTGTAACTTGGCAACAGCTGTACAATCTAGTATAAAATTTCTTAAACAAGAAATTGTATAGTGTAATACAGCTATAACAGACATGTGTGTACATGTTTTTCCTACCTTTTTCACAGAAACTACTATTTTTAAGACATCAAAATTCTTACATTTTCGTAAAAATTAGTAAACTGATAAATCTGTCTAAGTTGCAGCTTAAACAACTATGTATTTTGTTTCACTTTTTGCAAAGCCGACAATGTATTATGCAGGGCTTCGAACCATAATTTTTTTCATTTCGGTTTTCGTTCCGGTTCAATTAAAAAAATATATATCGGTTCGGTTCTGGTTTTCGTTCCGGAAAAAATAACGGTTTTATCGGTTTTCGGTTCAGCTCCGAGTGATTACTTTTTAAATTTTTTAAATGTTTTTATTTGGTATAATAATAAGGTATAATAATTGGAAATAGAAGTATGTATACGGGGTGTCCCAGATTACATTTCCAGCATGGGGATCTCGCTTATTATAAGAGATACAGGTTTGTTTAAATTAGATGAATTATTCCTTAGTATTAGAGGAGCTACAATCAATTTTTAAAAGTATAAAATTTCTCTTGCTTCAGATGTTATAGCAAAAAATATGAAAATGTCGAATTTCTTTTTTCTCTCATAACTATTTTGTCTTAATCATTACAACAATTTTATTTGTACTTTCGTAAGGTACTTTTTCATGGAGAATGTAACTGTCATTTTAGATTTTTTTTTAACACCTACCATTGTTGAGATATTACACCTAATTTCATTTTTTCTTATGGGCCGCGAAGTTGGCTATGGAATATTTAAATGTGCTTTTTTTTCTCGTTTAAATAAGATATTACTTGCTATACCTATTTTTATAAACAAGTCACAAAATGAAAAAAAAACGTATTTTACCCATCACTTATCAAACTATCTATGAAAATAAAAACAAAAAACAACTAATTAAATGCCAAATGACAGTTACTATTTGTCTGCGGTATCATTTATTAGAATTTTTTATTATTGTTGTGTAATTCAATAGTCTTTGTAGTAATCGTTATAATGATGGCTACATTTAAAAATAGCGAAAAATGTTGAGATGCTACATTCTACCATAAAAACTGTGTGGAAGCTGAGTGAATATACTTAGATCTATATCTTGAGAAAAGGCAACCAAGAGTGTGTAATTACAGAAATTTGGAAATAAATTTAAAAATTATGGTTTCTTCGAGAAACCAACCAAAAATCCAAAACAATTCCATAAAGAATTAGAATTATCTATTTTACACAGTTTCTATTGTAAAGAATGTAGCATTTCAACATTAAAATTTTTTAATTAGTTGTAAATGTGCCCATATATATATATATATATATATATAAAATAGATAATTCTAATTCTTTATGGAATTGTTTTGGATTTTTGGTTGGTTTCTCGAAGAAACCATAATTTTTAAATTTATTTCCAAATTTCTGTAATTACACACTCTTGGTTGCCTTTTCTCAAGATATAGCTCTAAGTATATTCACTCAGCTTCCACACAGTTTTTATGGTAGAATGTAGCATCTCAACATATTTCGCTATTTTTAAATGTAGATTACTACAAATACTATTGAATTACACAACAATAATAAAAAATTCTAATAAATGATACCGCAGACAAATAGTAACTGTCATTTGGCATTTAATTAGTTGTTTTTTGTTTTTATTTTCATAGATAGTTTGATAAGTGATGGGTAAAATACGTTTTTTTTTCATTTTGTGACTTGTTTATAAAAATAGGTATAGCAAGTAATATCTTATTTAAACGGGAGAAAAAAAAAGCACATTTAACGTAAGCTCAGTAGTCATATTAGGGAAAAGTTTTAAATTTTATATATTTATATTTATGTACATGTAATAAAATGTAAACATAATTAGCAAATCGCTAAAATAAATTACATTATTATTATTATTACATTATTATTATTATTACATTATTATTATTATTATTATTATTATTAAATATTCCATAGCCAACTTCGCGGCCCATAAGAAAAAATGAAATTAGGGGTAATATCTCAACAATGATAGCTGTTAAAAAAAAAATCTAAAATGACAGTTACATTCCCCATGAAAAAGTACCTTAAGAAAGTACAAATAAAATTGTTGTAATGATTAAGACAAAAAAGTTATGAGAGAAAAAAGAAATTCGACATTTTCATATTTTTTGCTATAACATCTGAAGCACGAGAAATTTTGTACTTTTAAAAATTGATTGTGGCTCCTCTCATACTAAGGAATAATTCATCTAATTTAAACAAACCTGTATCTCTTATAATAAGCGAGATCCCCATGCTGGAAATG